>VYXF01001188.1:187657-197848 GCA_013397295.1 Polioptila caerulea
GTGTGGGGCAGTTCTGGGGTGCGCAGGGCTGCTGAGCTGTGCTGAGGGGTCCTAATGTGTGCAGGGGTGTGCGGGGGGTACTGGAGTGGGCAGGGGTGTGCACAGGTGCCTTGTGGGCAGCCGATCCCTGCCCGCATCCTGCCCGCGCTGCTCCCCGAGCCCCAGCAGTTCCTCAGCCCCCCAGCCGGGCGGGCAGCCCCCGGTGCCGCAGAGTAGAGCCCTGGGTTGGAGCTGCCGCACGGCCGGGGCGGGGGCTGAGCCGGCACTCGGTGCTGAGCCGGGGCNGGGGCGGGGGCTGTGCCGGCACCCGGTGCTGAGCCGGGGCGGAGAGAGGAGGAGAAGAGCGTGAGCGGTTGTGTAAGGTGAGCACACTGCTGTGCCCGCCTGGCGTGCGCAGTTCTGACGAGCACCCGAGGCTGCTCCGCACACACAGGCTACGGTGAGAGCCCCTCCGGCACCGGGCAGTGCCGGGGGACACGGGCCTTGGCAGTGTGGACTCTGCTCTGCTCCAGTCCCGTGCCTGTGACCGACCCCCAGGTGCACAGCACAAGGGTGAGAGCCCGGCCGTGGCTTGCCGGCACTGTGCAGGGCTCCTTCCGAGTGATTCCCCCTGGCAATGCCCCCAGCAGGCTCACCCCGAGCCCCTGGCCCCGAGATGCCACAGAGCGCTGCTCCAGCTGCTGCTCCTGCTCCAGGTCCAGCTGCACAGGCTCCCCTGAGAAGGGTCGGACCCGGTCATTCCTGTGCAATGGCCCTCAGTTTTGACAGCCCCATGAGCCAAGACCCTCTGGAATCTGCTGGCCCACAGCTGCCAGGAATATGTCCACTAGCCCAGTGACGATGCTCCGGACATGGCACCTGTGGGATTGGTAAGGGTGAGGGACACCGGAGGCACAGAGGAGACCAGCAATGCCCTGCCTGGTCAGACCCCTCACAGAGCCAGGGAGGCACCTTTCTTCTGGCTCTGCTGAGACCCTGGGACACTGCTGGGCTGCCAGCACAGGCAAGGCTCTGTCCCCTGGGGAAGGGCAGTGTCTGGCTGTTCAGTCATCCCATGGGATGTCCACGCCGGAGAACGTGAGGCCCACACCTGCATGAGCCCAGCGGTGTGCACCCACCCAGCACCCCGACTGCTCCCTCCACACCGTTCCCCTCGCTGCCCCCGCGGTCCCCGTGAGTCACGGGATGCATCCCTGGGGCAGGAGGGGACATGTGCTCTGCAGGGACAGGCCGGTGCGTCACCCCCTCGCTCCCACGCCTGGGGCCGGGGCGGCCCAGCTCCAAGCTGAAACTTGTCTGACAGTAATTACAGGGGAGATGAGGACTTCAGAGGATTTACATTCCTTTTGGGCCACACCTGGGAAAGAACTTTCACCATCAGCCAGTTCCTGAGAAATAACTTTCCACCTGCGTGGCCCAGCCACAGCCCTGCCCAGGGAGCTCAGTGGGACTGGGGGGCTTCTGCCAGCCCCATTTTGGCTTTGTCTTTCTGCAAAGAGCCCCAAACCCTCTCCTGCTGTCCCCAGAGCTCCTGCAGGCCGAGGTACTCGTGCCTTCTTTCGCTGTGTGGGGTCGGTGCATCTCAGTGCCCAGCACGGCCAGGTCTGACCACCCTTCCCTGGGATCAGTGGGTGGTTGTGATGGAAGCTGGGTGTGGGGGAGGATGGCACCAGTATCTCCAAGAGATTGGAGCCATGTGGGTGGCCAGTCAGGCCCTTCAATTAGAGCCTTGTCAGCCCCTTCACCTTTGCTTTGGCTGGGGACAGCTCCCCAGTGACTGCCTGGGACCCAGGGCTTCGACCCAGGGTATTGTGAGGAACTGGGGAACTCAGTGAACACATGAGACTCCCTGGGTGAGGGGCCATATCTGCTCAGGGCATTTTTGTCACCCCCAGCTGGCACACAGCCTCCCCAAATTACACACAGGGCTCGACCCGCTGAGCCCCTTGGACATATTCTGTTCATCCCACTTGGGAGAGACCTGAGATCCCCCTGTTCCTGAGCCTGTCCCTGTCACACATGAACATGGAGAGACACAGGCAGCCAGTTCCTGAACCAGCTTTGCCAGAGCCTCCTGCCTCGTCCTCCAGCAGCCGCTGTGTTCCCCACCCTGTGCCAGGGTCCACTGTGGGACCGCTGGGAGGCTGGAACTGCTGTCCTGCCACCGGCCCTGGCCCAGCTGTGCTGCAGCTGCCTGGCAGCGGCTGTGGCAGGGATGTGAGCCTTGACCACGGTGCAGGTCTGTGCCTGGTGCTGCTCTGTGGCTCTTTGGCAGCACCAGGGACACGAGTGACCCCAGCCAGGCCAGTGTGGCACAGGGCACAGCACCAGCACTGCCCACCAGGCAGCAGCTCCTTCGTGTCCTGGGCCTGAGAGTCGAGCTCCATGCACGGGGGGTGAGTCCTGTGGCCAGGGCCACTCCACATTCTCACTGTGGGTCTGTGCCTGTGTCCCCTCTCCGTGTCCCTTGGACTGCTGAGGGGGCGCTGGGACACCAGCCCTGTGGGGGTTCAGAGCACAATCTCTGCAGAGTCCCGGGGCTCTCGGCTGCAGCCCAGCACGAGGCAGAGGGGCCATTTCAGCCTCCAGCACATCCCAGGAGCTGCCGGGAACAGGCAGCGTCAGCAAAGCACCAAGGCCAAAGTGTTTTGCAAGCAGAAGGGCGCGGGCGGTTTCCTTATTTGGCACCGCGGCGGGGCGGCACACCTGGCTGGGGCACACCTGGCTGGGCACACCTGGCTGGGGCACACCTGGCTGCGGGCACCGCCTGGCAGCGCCCGCGAGGGCGGCGGCGCTGACGCGGAGATGGGAACGCGGGCAGGACCCGCCTCGCTAATCACAGCCCAGCGCTGGGCGTGGGGACAAGCCGCGGCAGGGACGCGGCCCCGGCAGCCAAAACAACGCCGGTGACACGGCAGCAGCTCAGGCCAGCACCCCCGGCCCGGGGGGCTCCTGCCCTGGGGCTGCGTGCTGGGGGCCGCTGGGCAGCCCCTGTTCCCTGTGTCACGTTTGTTTCCAGCGAGGCTGACAGGCTCAGAAAGAGCCCCTGAGCAGGGGAGGCTGTGGTGGGGAGTTTAATCCCTGCTCCTGGTTCAGGAGTGAAGGAAAAAAGAGAAAAGCAACCAGAGTCTGCCCTGGAGCAGGGGCACAGTTGGGGAGCCAGGCAGTGCCCACTTCTGATCTCAACCCTGCAGGGTTTGAACACCTGGCCCAGCCTGGCAAGAACCTGCTGTAGAGTTGGGAGCTTTGGGGCCAATATTAGCCCTGGCACCCCAACCCTGGGCTTTCCTGTGCCCCAAAAATCCACTTGATCTGCCAGCCCTTCCTACCCCACGCCGGTTCAGCCATCGTGGATCTGCCTCTGGCAAGCGCAGGACTGAGCCTGTGGCACAAGCACAGCAAAACCTGCAGCAGGCTGAAAGGCTCCATCTTGACCTGGTTTTCCCAGGAAGTTCCGTGCCGGGGGGTGAATGCAGTGGCTGCCAGGAAGGCCACGAATACAGCAGCTGAGCAGTGCTGTTACAGGGAAATGCCTCTGCTTGGGGGTGCCCGACATCTCATAACCAAAAGAAGGGGCTGTCGCCGAGCGGTTTTACAGCTGCAGCCCCAAGGCAGGGCCTGCTGAGGTTTCCCTGTCCCCCCTGCCAGGCTGGCACTTGCTGGTTACCGAGATAAGGTGACCAGACAAGTCTGGGATAAATGCACTGCTCCTGCACCTTCGGGGTGCCAGGGGAGCCCCAGGAGTGTGAACAGGCACAGGGGGCCGGGCAGCTGCACAACATGGCAGCAAACATGAGCTGTAGCTCTGAAGGACCTTGAGCACCCCAGGGGCTGATGTCCCCTCCAGTGTCCTCTGCCACTGCAACCTGCGCCCTTCCCAGGCCAGCCTGTCCCAGTGCCTGTCCCAGTGCCTGTCTGGGCTTTGGGAACAGGGGCACTGGGACCCCAGAGTGTGGCCATGGCAGCCCCTCGCTCCCAGCTCCAAGTCCCGACCTGGCAAGGGAGTGCCACAGCCGAGTGTTTTGTAAGAGGCAAATCCCTGCAGTGCCAGCATCATGCCGGGACGGGCAGCTGGGGCTGGGCTGGGGCTGGCAGCGTGCAGGAGGGAGCGCTGGCCCTCGGCCAGTGTTTGGCCCTCGGGGTGTTGGTGTAGGCAGGGATGAGTGTGCCTGGCCGCGGGGCAGGGAAGGGGCCGGGCTGCGGCTGGGATGTGCTCACACCTCGCACAGGTTTTGCCTCGTAAGTGAAATATGAACTGGAGTGAGGCAGGTGCTGACCAAGGTGTTTGGCCTGACCTGCCCCTCTCTCTGCTCGAGTCAGCACAGTGGGGACAGCTCTGCCCTGTGCTCACCATTTCTGCAGCTGTTACCCCAAAAATCTTCTGCCCTTACCCCCAGATCAGCAAGAGGTGGATTCAGCCTGATGTCCATCCCCTGTCACACCAGGGCAGGATCAAGTGCCTGAGATGTTTGGCAGCCAGGCTGGTTTCTCCCTTGGCTGGAGCTGAGGGGCACGGGGGCAGTGCACAGTGGGCACTGATCCTCCAGGGAGGGCAGGGGCTGCTCTTCCCGTGGGCTGGGGCTGCTCCTCTCATGGGCCTCGGAGCCCCTGGGCATGGAGAGCTGCTCAGAAAGGCTTGGCCCCTCTGTCCTTGCTGTGCCAGGACAGGGGACTCTGCTGTGATCCCCATTGTGCCAGGCAGCACCAGCAGCACGGGGTGGGTGTCAGGGCACCTGGGAGGAGGGTCTCACCCTTTGCTGGGCACCCACCATGGCAGGAAAGGGCCCAGATGCACCCACCCCGTGTCCAAAGACATCACAAATGCTGGTGCTGGTGCTGGTGATAAGCTGGCATATGCCACGAGCCCAGCTCCAAAGGGCCCTGCCTGGAACACAAGATTCCAGCAAAGGTTCACCCCAGGGTCTCTCCATGGCCCAAATTCTCTCCCGGGCATGGAGCAGGGAATTCCCTCCAGAATGGAGGGAGCTGCCTGGCTCAGGCAGAGTGGAAGGGCAAGATGAAAGCAGGGGGTTGCAGGGCAGGACAGCTGCATTGCCCTGCCCATATAGATCATAGAAACATGGAATCCCAGGAGGGTTTTAGTTGGCAAGGACCTTGAAGCTCATCCAGTTCCCCCCTCTGCCTCACCTTCCACTAGATGAGGTTGCTCTAAGCCCCATCGAACCTGGCCGTGAACACTTCCAGGGATGGGGTATTGAGACTGGGTGGAGGGGGGCTGGAGCCATGCAGGGCAGCAGTGGATATGAGTTGTGTCTCCAGCTGGACCCCCTGTCCCTGTCTGCTCCTTGGCTCTGCTGGCCAGCCCAGCCCAGCCGTGCTGCAGCGAGGGAGCTCTGAGAGCTGAGCCTGGCACCTTTGCCCCTTTCTGTGGCACTGGAGCAGTTCTGCGTCCCATGGCCCAGGTGTGACAAACTACAGCAAAGCAGGACGTGTCTGGCAGGAGCAGCTTCCCTGGCATGTGCGAACAGGCTGTGCGGGGCTGACGGGCAGAGCTGCCGTGCAGGGACGATCCGCGCTCCCGGCACAGCCCCGTGCCGAGGCTCTGAGTCAGCCCCGCGCTGGCTGCGCCTGGTGCCGACAGCTCCCGAATCCATCGGGACACAGAATGAAAATCGTATCGTGGCTGTGCCTGTCCCTCTCCCAGCTGCTCAAGCTGCCCTCGATGCCTGGTCTGAGCCTTTTCCTTGCAGAAAACCCTCTGCTCCTGCTGCCTGTCACTAGGCAGGGGCCAGAGCTTCCCGGGGCTCCCAGTGGTTTGGAAGGTGATGGAGAGCAGAGCCGCTGGCCTGAGCTGCTCCCACCCTTCCTGGTGTTTGTGTTCCCTGTTCCCGTGTCAGGTTTGCTCCAGGTTGATGTCAAGACCCCAGCTGAGGGCCGGGGATTCCGAATCCCAGCGACCCCCCAAGGTGGATGTTTATTCAACACATTTCCTGCGATGTGAGCACAGTGATGTCTGCACAGGGCATCGACCTCGGCCAGGGGAATCCCCACGGGTGGAGGAGAGAGCCCATGGGAATGACCCAGGAACTGGCCGGCGCTGCAGCGAGGGGCACAACATCCCTTCTCTGCAGGAAACCGACGGAGATCCAGCAGATCCTGAAGAACCCTCCCTGGGAGAATTCCCCAGCACCGGCCTGGAGGGACAGAGCTGAGTCGCTCCTTCGCTCCTGCCCAGGTGCCGGCAGGAGCGGCTGCGCGGGCTGAGCCAGGTCCCTGCCCCAGGTGTGCTCCTGCTCGCCGGCACCAGCAGCACGGGCGGGCTCAGCCTGTGCTTGGAGCTCGCCTGGCACCTCGCGGAGAGCAGCGGAGTCACAGGAGGGAGGGAGGGAGGGAAGACACCCTGGCAGGGGAAGCGGGAGCTGCGCAGTGCGAGGGAGGGTGAATAAATACCCTTAAACGCAGAGATCGTAACACAACCGGGGCCACGTCGGTGCCCGGAGGTCACTGGGTTGACAGGAATCAGGATGTGCCCACGGCCGGCCCTTGCTGTCCCCGCAGTGTGTGGGACCCTCTGAATGTGTCACACCATGTCCAGGGCCCCCATCCCGAGCGTCCGACAGCTGGGACCACAGTGAGCATCCCGCAGGCCCCGACTGTGGGTGGGCAGCGGCCCGTCCATGCAACACCCCGGGGTCTGCAAATTTGGGATGTAAATGCTAGGAATAGTTGGGTAAGGAAAGGGAACCTAGGGCTCGATCAGGGAATCCCTGCACTGCCCCTGGCCCCGTGACAGCCGGGCTCACCCTGCTGCTCTTTCCAGGAGCAGGTTAATCATCAGGGCTGACGCCTGTCAGTGCTGCCCGCACTGATTAATGGGATCAAATATCCGTCAAACATCCAGCTCATCCTTAATCCCCGTCCCTGCAGTCACACAGAGGCTGCAGGAAGGATGTTGGAGGAGAAAAGCTGGTTTCTAGGAATGTCCCAGCCCGGAGGGCATTGCTAAGCGGCGGGAGAAGCAGCAAAGCCAGGATGATTCCGTCCATTCTGCTGCATTTCCCAGGTGGGGGTGGCACCAAGACCCCCCGTTCCCCTCAGAGCACAGGGTGAAATGGCCTTGCAGGACCCAACAAGGAGAGAGACCTGCAGTAAGCACCGGCTGGTCGCCCACCAAGAGCCCCAGGAGCCGCAGGGCCGCCGCTGCCGGACCCCCACACAGTGTCTGGGGCTGTTTTCTGCACACACGGGGGTACAAGGGAGCATTTCCCCGTGAGGGCCCCGGGACTGGCAGGGGCACTGCAGGGCAGCCCCTGCCCTCACCAGCAGCACGTTTCCTGGTGGCAGAGCCGCTAGTGCCACTCGCTGCCAAGGAGCACAAGGGTCCCCAGGAGCGCTCCCAGGTGCGACTGCGATGATGCCGGTGAGCAGTGACAGCACAGGCACCACAGACACGGGCGGCTCTGCGCTCCCTCTGCTCCTCCTGCTGCCCCTGAACAGCCTCTGCCAGCTGCCCTGGCACGGCCACGGCCCCAGGCAGCGGGGCTGCGGTGCACGGAGCCCCGCACAGCCCGGGGGCACGGACCGCGCCGTGCGCCAGGCGCGGGGCCGGGGAGAGGCGGCGGCTCGGGNGAGGGCGGCATTGCCACCTCGTGGGGAGCCGGGAGCGGCACCTGCCCGGGCAGGACAGGGCGGGACCAGCACCCAAACACGGGCAGAGGGGAGGAGGGCGCAGGGGCTCAGCCACGGGGCCCAGCCGAAGCCACTCATGACTGCAGGTGCCGGCTCTGAATCCTGCTCACAGCAAAAATCGGATTTCAACACTTCTCCGACAGCTCTCAGCCCTCTCCAGTGATGGGTTCAGCTCCAGTGTCTGACACACACTCGCCTCTTCTGCTGTTGGACCAAAGGCTCTGGGGGCCCAGAGACGAGGACACAATCACGAGGTTGTGGGGTCTGTGCAAATCAGAAGTGACACTGATAAATCGACTCTGGGGACTCCTGGCTCAGCGGCCGGGCCAGTCCGTCCAGGGCTGACATCAGACTGAAGGTACTGATGGCTCTGCTCGAGTGGTGTTGAATATGAATAGCAGCCCTTTGGCTGCAGTGAGGACTCGGAAATGCCTCCAGCAGAGAGATGGAGTGCAAACCTCTAATTGCTTCTCCTGTCTGGCTACTCCACCGTGTGGCTGCTACAGACGGCTCCTTCTCTGGGAGAGGAGGAAAATCTGATCAGAAAAAGAGGAGAGAGAAGAACCATCTGCTTGTTCATGGTGGTCATGGAGTAAATTCATATTCTAATGAAAATTTCAGCCAGTTCTCCAGCTGATCCGTCACACACAGAGGAGACAGATGCTTCAGAAACACCCGAGAGACACAAACACAGCAACACAAACAATTCCCTCTGCCTGGTGCAAGAGAAATCATTTGCCTTTATCTTAAATAAAACCCCCAAGAATGATGCAACATCCGACCCATGTGGCGTCTGCCAGAGCCGCAGATGGCAGCACACCCAGCTGCCAATACCCTGTCAAACCCACATCGTGCTCCAGGGATGGCTCTGGAGCAAGGCAGGAACACCTCCACAGGGAGCTGGGGCTGCAGGGGATCCAAACGGAGCTGAGGAGCTCCAGACACAGACCCTCAGCCCAGCAGGCCCAGGAGGATGTTCCCTCTCTAACCCACTCCCAGAGCAGGGCTCACGCTCTGTCTCAGATCTTCGTGGCTTTTGACCCCATTAATTGTCAGAGATTTACTGTTCTTCGAATCTGGACTCTCAGGGTATTTTTAGCCCCCGTGCCACGTCTCTGAGTGGGATGTGATGTTCCTGTGCCAGCAGCCCCGTGCTGGCTGAGCTACAGCAGGGAGACACCGGCCACTTTGGGGGGTTTATCCAGGGCAGCACTGGGAAAGCCATGGAATGTCCGTGTTTAGCAGCTCAGTCCTAACACTGCCAGCCAGGCTCCAGGCCCTAAAATTAGGACTCAGGAACAGGATTAAACCTGAGATCCCCAATTCCCACTGACCCTGCTTCGGGCCCCTTTGGGCTCACTGCCCTCCTGAGCCGACTCCCAAGAACACCACTGTCATTACAAAAGGACAGGGACTGCCCCTTCCCAAGCACCATGTCTGGGGTTACTGGGATGTGCTGACCCAGCGAGGCCTTTGGGACCCCCCAGGAGCCAGGGTGGCATGGGCCAGAGCTCAGGACAGATGGCAAAAGGAACTGAGTTCACCCTGCACAGGCTGAGGTTTGCCAAGGCCTGCCAGACTGAGCTGAGTTGCAGCAAGTGCCAGGGGGTTCATTTAACTCATTTAAAGAGAAAACCCTTCCTTTCCTGTCAGATTCTGGTGACACCTTCAGCACTTCCCTTTGGCAGCAGAGCCCCAGGCCCACTCCAGAGCCGTCCTGTGCCAGCAGCCGGGCAGCAGCACCCTCCTGCCTGTTTGTCACAGCCAGTGACAAACCCTGTGACAAACCCACACCCACGGGTGAGCTCCGAGCGTTCCCAGGTGCAGCTGCAGCCGGAGGGGACCCAAGATCGCCCCGTGCCCGCAGTCGCAGGGTGGTGACCAGGCTGTGCCAGGCTCAGCCGGGCGGACCCGGGAGTGCCACCCTGGGCCAGGCACAGCGGGGTCACCCCAGGCTGGGGCGCGGGATCGCCGCGTGCTGCGGGCACCGGGAGATGGAGGCAGGACCCCGAAACAGCCGGAGTGCCCCCAGGAGCCCCGGGATGTGACGGACACAGGGCTGGGAACGGACAAACTGCTTTGGGCTGCCCCCGGCTCCTGCGGCCATCCCGAGGGTGATGGTCACCAGGGCTGGACAATGAGTGGCCAGGGAGGGGCCGGCAGGAAAGGGGATCAGTCTTTTGAGGGTCCCGAGGGGATATTGGCGAGGATTAGAGGGCCCCGAGGAGATTTTAGGAAAGTGGAGAAGGGGGTGGGGGGGGNTTAGATGCCTGATGTGGCGGTGGATGCGATGAGGAGGTACATAACCAGCAAAGCAAGAAAAAACTTGCTCGGGGGGGGAAGGGGGGGGGGGGGGGGGGGGGGGTTGGGCCTCCGGGGGAGGTGGGGGGGTCCCGGAGAGGTTTTGGGGGGCACAACAGGGTGTTTAGCGGAGGGTGGGAGGGTTCCAAGAAATATTTACGAGGGCTGGAGGGGATTTGGGGCCCCCGTGAGGGTTTCGGGGCGTACCGTGTTCTTTGGAGGGGAGTCCCAAGGGGATCA
>VYXF01001190.1:0-52118 GCA_013397295.1 Polioptila caerulea
CAGAAATCTGGTGGACTGTCATATAAAGTGGTGGTGGTTTGCTTTTATCAGAAGTTTAAAGGCAAAAGCTACCTGAGTTAATATTTTCTGTAAAGGCTCTACTTCAGCCATCTAAAGACAGATAAGAATGTGTCTGCTAAGCCAGAGGAACAGTGTGCCAGAAGAAGTGTTCTGTAAATTCAGCTAGATTTGGGCGGGTAAAACTTGCAATTATATGATAGTTCCTCTTTTGGAGCTTAAGGGTTTTTTTTTTTAGTTTTTTTTTAGTTCAATCTGCCCTCCAGTGTAATAATTTTTAGAAGAAAAATCTGTTAGAGATATTGTTCAAAACTTCCTTAAAACTTGTGTGTTATGCTTTCTGTCTTAACAGCTAGGGCAAAGGTCAGAGATTGCTGTCCCAGAACTAAGATACATCTTTCTGTCCAAATATTTAATGGTATTAGTATTTTTTAAAAATAATTTTTCCAATGGACATAATTATTATATCCTTCATATATCATCAGTGAGCTTGAGTTTAATTCAGGCATGTTTCTTTCAAATGTAATTCCATTTCTTAAGGCTAGACTGAGGAAATGGTAATTTTCCAAAATTTTTTTCTCTCTTCTGTGTAAGATACAGCTATTTTCAGACCAGAAATGAACATGGAAAGCTTACCAAGAATTTGAGAGACATATGCTGGTCTTCTTTCATTAATACAGGGAACTTCCAAGACTGCTCTTAACTTATTTCCCTAACCCATCCAACCATTTCTCCATGTCCTTGTCGCCAGAGCCACCAGAGACTGTTGTCAGTTAGATACTCTTCTCCTACTTCAGCAAAATGTTTTTTTTATATGACCTAGAAAAATAGGTAAGCAAATATAAAGCAGTCATTTGAATCTAATTCTTATCCTTTGGAAAAGCAGGGGGCCAAGTTGTTCCTGACTTTGCTTAAAGAATTAGATCATACGTCTTCTTGTGTGAATTCACAGAGAGTGATTCAGAATTTAAAGCTATCTCAAGAGACTCAACTGATGCTCTACAAGGATCTCATCCCACTCTCACTTAAGTAAGCCAGCTCAGCCTTATCTTAGATGTGCTGATGGTTTGCAGAAGAAACAATCAAGATATTTTTCTTCCATGGCAATATGTGAATAGTAACATAGAGAATGCATTAGATTGCAAAACCACCTTCCCTGTAGGCAGATGCCAGCAGCACTTAAGATACTCCAGTTGTTTTTCCACTTCTAAATTGGGCATGAATAGAAGAGGGAGGGCTGCCTTATGTTTTGCTGAGGAGTAGTAGTTTGAAATGATAGTGAATATCCCCCTCTCTGCAGGGTGAAGTATATTTCTTGGTATGACTGATAAATCCTATAGGTCCTTTCAGTTGTTAGCTACCATCATACTGGGGCTTTTAGTGAGGTGATAAATTCCAGATGCATGTTTCTAATCCTCTCCTTGCCAGGCTTCATGGCATATTTATAAAACAGCAGGAATGTTTTTGAGTACGAGTGGTCGGCCTGTGTCTACAGCAATAGATACACCATGGCTGATGTCACTGGGTCAGTGAAGGACTCACCCATAGGGAGGGTGACCCATTATCCTGTGCCCTTGAGCCTCACATGTTTCTGTTTGGTTTTTTTTTTAACCTATTTCATTGCCTGCCTATCCAGACTGTAAGTTCTGCTCTTGGTTGTGAGAATATTGAGGGTTGAGACAGTGTGAAAAGCTGTGCTGAAGTTGGGGTGAGTGACATCTCCCTCTCTCTGGTTTGTCCACAGATGGCTTCCACTGCCAGTGTAGTGGTGGGAGCTCTTCTTGCTGAACTTAGTTCCAACAACTAGTTGTAGGTGAGGTTTGGCTTTTCTAACGTCCCACCTGCTTGTATATGTGATGATTTCTAAATGCCTCCTTAGTAGCTTGTATCTTCTTCTACCTCCAAAATACTGACTTTTTACATCTGAGTTCTGCCCTGGGTTCCTTGTCTTAAATAGGTCTTGACTTCTCAAAGGTGTGCTACTAGGCAAAACACCTCTAGAAAGAAACATAGACATTTTTTCTGGAAGAAAGTGTTAACCATTGCTGTTGGTAATTATGTGAAGACCAGAACAGAGAGAGCTGGCATCTCGTAGTATCTTCTAATTCTTATCCAAAGCAGGACCTGAATTAATGTTGAAAGCAGGTGGAGTTGCTGTATTTTTAGGCTAATGTTTCCACCATAGAAGCCAGTTTACTGCATACAGCAGACAATTGCACATGTACACATTTGTGTTGATGTAATCTGTTTAATTTTTCATTTAGAATTAGTGTAAAACCTAAAAAATGAATGTTTGCTAATATTCTTCATGTTTAAAACATGTTACTGCCCTGCCTGGGAAGAGCCATTTATTTTTCTTATTGTAGAGAAGAATGAGGAATATTTAAGTTTGTGGTTTTTCATGGGTTTTGAAAGAAATTTTTTTGCACATTTCCACATGTTTCTCTGACTTTGCCAATTAAGTTTTGTTGTATTTATTACATGGCCATATTCATCTGGGTTTTGAATGTGAGTCCTTATATTCTTTGTGGTCAGTCCATAATAATTCTGTGCATTATCAAGAACCTGCAAAATGTCCCAGATGAAAACATTAAAGAAGTGGTTTTCTCTTGCTGTTACTCAGATAGCTCAGAGGGCACTTCTTCCATCAACACGTGTACTAGAGTCTAGGAAAACATCCCAAACCAGACACTGGGTGTGTTGCATGATGGTGGCTATTGTTTGTGCTCCACGTCCTGTTATGTTTACTGCTGTTAATTAAATTGGCTTTCCTGATGGTACACTTAGCTTTCCATTGCAATTACAGCTGCATGAAGTGTCAGCAGGTGTTGCTTAGGGCAGTAATGTAGCTGCTGATTTATCCTTCCATTTGATTTGAAGCCAGCAGGGAGGAGGGAGAGGGGAGGCAGTATAATAGTTTTGCATGCTTCCAGGTGCCTTGAATAGCTGGCACTGTACAGAAACAGAGATCTGGATTCACACCAGGGCCACCACTTTTGCAGTGAGCAGCCACAGGAAGGTCCTGTTTGCAGATGTAGTTCTATGCAAGAACGTAAGTGCATGGTTTGTGTTGTGAAGGAAGACAGCAGTAAATATCAGACTATCTGTATAAAAGGCAGCAGAAACCCACCACCATTGCTCAGTCCTGTGTGGCCTTAAACAACAACAATGAAAAATGTCACAACTAGCTTCAAAAGTCAGTGCCCTTGAGGTGGCTTACTCCTTGCTCCAAATAAGAGACTAGAGTTACCCAGCAGGTAGGTGCCTTGCCACAAACAGGAATTTCCTTAATGGATCAGTTATCTAAAGAAATCTGGGGTGAATCAGGCTGCTAAATTAACATCCAGCTCAACTTGCTAGGAGTAAGTCCTGGAGAGAGGTTTAATATCTCAACCTTCACCAGCCATCAAACAGGTGATGGACCTAATTTCAAATTTAAAGCTTGGGATGATTTTTGAGTTGGAGGCTGACCAGGTATAGGCAGCTAAGTCTGAGAAAGGTGAGGAAAGAGGAAAAGAGGGCATCCTCTGTCTTCTAGTGGGCTACTCCTCTTAGCCCAGATCCTCCCCGGTCTGAGGTGGGGCAGAGAACCCAGTCCCATCTCCTTCTCATTTCCAGAGGATGTGATAACCACAGTTGTCACTTACCATAAGTGAGCCTCATTTTTTCCTGTGAGGGAGTTTGATTTGAAATACTCCACAGGTCTTAATTCTTCCATGTCCCAGGCAAGAACCCTAATGAGAGGCTGAGAATCAGTTTCTTCTGGCTTCCTGTCAGTGGGACAGAAAGGGTTGCACCTGGTTTCAGCTTCAGTGGACAGCGTCAAAGTGCATTTGACACCTAAGTAACCTTGAAGTTCTAACTCTTTCTAAGTAGAGAGACCCTGAATTGCAGTTTTGAAAGACTTTACGGTATTTAACAGTTGGCCATTACTACCCAGTCCTTCTCTGCATTTGATCATGCAGTGGCTTGGGGCAGGAAAAAAAGGTTTACTATGTGTTAGTAGCTTAAATTGAGGCAGGCAGCAAATTCCTGGATGCTCATCGCCCCCTGCCAGCAGACTGCTCATGATTTCCCAAAGCAGGGATTAGATGCGGTAGGACTGCCTGCCCACTGGGAGCAGCTTGAGATATGAAGAACTAATCATCTGCTTTATAAGGGGACTGATGATTAACTGATTATTAGAAGTCCTCGTTCCTGTTGATACGAGAAATTTACAATTCCACCTCCAGAAAATTCAAACTTGTCATACACATTATCTGTGGCTTACTTTTCTCAGAGCCTTAAGCAATGCTGTTTCTCAGCTTTGTTCTGTGAAAGAAAAGCCTGCAGCCTGTGTTGAAAAATGGTTGTTTAAGGCTCCATATACTGCCAAAGCCCAAACCACTGCAATTCTTGCTAGGTTCTGCCACAAGAGGAGCAGAGAAAATTTCTAGGTGGATATGTGCTGGCCAGAAAGCCATGCAGTGTTTGGGGTTTTTTTACAGACAACAAAGAGAAGGGTGTAGGGTGGCTTTCTTTTTGGGATCTGTGAAGGGAGGGCTGGGATTATGGTAAACCTTTGGATAGCAGAAGATTGTGAGGATTAGTTTGATAGGAGCACCTGAGCAAATACTTCTCATTCCATCAGAAGTGAGGGAGGATTTGCTGTATTCTGCTGAGTTCTTGCAACAGAGATGGTATTTATAGGCTCTAAAGAGTAATTGAGAAATAAGCCCTTTTTCAGCTGTTGCCTGCTGTTGTTTTTCATATCTGTGTGAAGGACAGGAGCCAAGTATCTTATCTTGTAGGAGATTTTAGTTGTGTCAAAGCAGACAGGATTCTAATCTGAGCAAATACTCTCTCTGTCACAGTTATTTCTACTCTGTAGAAAAAAATTGCCGGACAGCCCTTTTCCTTTTTTTGTCTTACTTTTTTTATATAGTTAAGGGCTGTGGGATTTACCAAATACCTGGATAACTATCTCTCTAGTGCTCTCCTTGGTACTAGTAGTACTAGTGATTTTACTCTGAAGTACAGATGTGCACTGAGGTCACAGCTCCATTCATCTATGAAGCAGCTGTATTTATTGTAATAAACTTATCTATTCATACTTATCAGATCTGTGTTTTACAAGGCACTGTTATGGCATATGCTGAGAGATCACCTTTGCTATTTATTAGAAGAGAAATGCTTTTGGTTGCTGAGAACCTGTAACTGTGATGGAATTGTGTCTGCTGAAAATTAGGCCAAGGAGACACAAACAACCCTAAGACCAAGACTGGAATGCAGATGTTCCTTATGACTCTGCTCCACCAGCCACAGACCTTGCCTGTCTTACTGCTCCTCAAGTACTTGAGTGAATGCCAGTGGAAGGATGTGGCCTCTGTGTTGCAGCGTCTTTCTGGAGAGAGATTAAACCACTTTGGGACTCAAAAATAGTTACTTTGGTGGGACTTCTGAGTGCAGAGTTGGACTCTCTGTTTTGATTTCTCTGTTCTGTGGGCACCTGTAGCAAAAAAGATTCCTTGGAATAACCTCTCCATTGTGTGGTGGTCTTCCCCATGTCTGCAGTCAATAGTCTGTGTCTTTCCTTAGAAAGCAGTGCAGGCAATGGGTTTGCTTTGAAGACTGCTTTCTATGGAAAGATGGAAATGCACTTACGGAGTGTCTGAAATTAATAAAAGTTTAAGTAAACTTGGTAGAAAAATAGCTCTTTCTCAATTACATCGTACACCTTCAGTTGATCTTTCCCATTTTTCATCTGTCAGGTCTAAGTCTTGTGGCAGTGTACCTCAGTGACATCACTCCTCATTGATAGCACAGCCATGACTCTTGAGTACTGTTTCTACTACTCACTTTGTAGTAATTGCTTGCTTTTTTTCTTTTTGTTTCAAGGCTTATTTGTTTATTCTCTGTTCAGCATCATTGTATCCTGGCAGCTGAGTGGCAAGCAGATTAGATTATTTTATTTTTAAAACTTTTTTTGTCCTAGAACAAGTAAATGCATATGCACCCTTCAGCTGTCTGCTGTCATCTGTTCCATGGGAGCTTTCCTGAACCTTCTGACTTTGAGGGCTCAGCATTGAATCTGCCTGGAGATGACCCAGCCTCAGCAGTCCGTCCCTTACAGTTCTTATGATGACTTCTTGTCTTTTGCCTGTGCCAATATTAGGGCTGCATCTAGCACGTCCTTAGCCTCATCTAATGCTTCTACCAACCCCCACATTGTTTCCTTTGTGTTTTTAGCTTTGGTCTGCTGCTGTATTTTCATTTACACAGTCCCCTGACTCCTTTTAGTTTTCTTGCCCCCCAGTCCAAAACTGCTGGTGTTTCAATGAATCCCAATTTGTATGATGGAATTTACAGATACGTGCAGCAATCATTTAACCTATGGCTGGTATGCAGCCTTTTTTTTGAATTCATGTCAGTCTCATCTTCAGAACAAGATGAGGTTAGAGATGATGTCGTTTACTGTTTCTAGTTGTTGATGTGAGGTTGTGGTTTCATTTCACCTGCTCATCCTCTGTCTCTGTGTCTACAGTTGGGTTTCTGCCACTACATGTGGATTGACAATTTATGTTTTGTTTCACTTTTCCAAAACACATTACTAATCAAATGTCTTAAATGTTAAATAAGGTTTTGGCCCATACGATGCAAAACATCTAGAGGAAAAAAATAAGAATACTACAGCTTCTATTTCAAAGATGTGGTATGGTGGTAAGGAATGCAGCTCTTTGCTGCAGCAGCTCTACTAGGAAGGGATTTGTTCAACTGTGTAGATGGAGAGATAATTGGAGAAGAGCTATTGGACCATTTCATTGAGCAGCTATTATCCACAGAACACATGCAAGTAAAGAGTTGGTTTGTAAGGTTTGAGTCATACCATATACATTTATGTGAAACTCTCTGCTTTGCTTGTCCATAAAGGAAGGAAGTTCAGTGCCATGATTTGAGTGTGAACCCAGAGAAAAACATTGTCCCTGTGACCTGACAGGCTGTGTAACTTTGATCTGTGTCACAGCAGTTCCTTAGTGTGCCAGCAGTTCAAGACATTGGACATGCACATACAGTCCTTTCACTCCTCTGAATTATGAATGAAAAGATGTACTTTCTAAATCATAAATTAAATTGCAGACAGTTTTTGAAAGAGAGACTGTATTCTTCATGAAGCTGCAGATTAGCAAAGCAACTAATTATGTCTTATCCTGTGTCGTAGGTTAACTTTTGATCAATGAAATGAACATTGCCCTAGGGAAATGCAGTTCTTGGGATCATCACTGATCTGTGAAAGAGGGAAATTGACTTCAGAAGAGTCTTCTGGAGATGAGTTCAGTCTGTTCTGATTGATAGTAAGGCTCATTCTGCTTCAACTGGCATTGGGCACGCTGGTCTTTCCTTGTGAAGCAAAGCCAAAGCATGGGTTCAGTTTAAAGAAAATGAATACCAATTCAATAAATATATGTACATGTGCTTAATTATGTTGTTTTTTTCTTTTTTAATGAACCAAGGTCTTTATTCTGCTGTGATTTGCCGTCAGGCAGTGAGAGATAATACATCAAAGACTGATTATACTTAAGCTTGCATGTTACTCCATTATTAAGCTGATTTTGTTGTTGACTTTTGCCAGCTAATAAATACAGCTTTTGTAAGTAAGTTAGTTGTCATGTAATTGGGATCAATATTGTCAGGAGTTGTGTTGTTTTTCCTTAGCACATTGAATCGAGAACAAGAGAACAGCAGAGCTTTTGCTGTAGCCTGATGGCAGCATCAGCAAATGGAATGTTTGCTGTTCCAGTCCTTTTTGGTGCTGTTATCAAGTGATGGGGAGTACAAACAGCAGGTTGGCATCATCCTTGATTCCAGGCTCCTACATATGGGTACACGTGTCCATTCTCACAGGCACGCAGAATAAAGCACCTGTTTGGTTTCGTGGGTAAAAAGTGACAAAGTTGCCAGTGTCAGATCTCAAAGGGTTGTGAGGGTTGTGGTCCACAGATCCACTCAGCAAATGCAGTGCTCAGCCTGGGATGAGCTGGCTCAGAAAGCTTACTGACTGCCAGGAATTGGAGCCACTATGAGAGACTCCTCCATCCTTTCCATCATGGTTTTCAACCAGTTGAAAGTTCAGTCACCTGAAACTTCTCTTTGATGGCCTGTTTGTTTGTCAGTCAATGGTCTCAGGAGCTTCATAAATATTCAGCAGTGTAACCTTCCAGCTGGTGCTTTAGCTTTCTGTTGCAGGAATAAAAGCTAAGCCATTGAGACTTTAAAAATAGTGCTGACTCCACTTTTCATGCTAAGCTGGATAACTTAAAGATTAAAAAATAGATTAAGGTACTATATTCCTCTACAGATTCTCCTTTAATTTTGGTGGTTTGAATGACCATAATTATGTATTTTAAAATAGCCATTTCCCATCTCTTCTGGCTCTGCAGAAAACAGATGCAAAATAAGCAAGGCAAGGGCGGGCATAGGGGAGGTGTGTGTGCAGTCTCTGTGACCTCTCTTAGTTTTATTACAGGTGCAGCTCTTGGGGCTCTGGGAAATGGTGCCTCCACTCCCCCATCCTGTGTGGGGTCAGATGTAGCTGTCTGGACTGACAGAGCCAGTGTGTGGAGGCAGAGATAAAGACTGCTCACATTCCTAAAATCCTTCTTTTTATTTTTGTCCTAATGGACTCAAGAAGGGCTTCCAGATTTATGGGCTCTGTTTCTTCTCCACTCTTCTGGCCCAACAAAATCCTCGCTGTGCAGCATCAGCCAAAGGGGCAAGTACCCATCACCATGGATGAAGTGCTCCAACCAAAGCATGTTGAAGAGCAAAGGGGTACCATGAGCATTGGTGTAACAGAAGGCAGCAGCTTCCAGCTGATTTTGTAAAGAACCTGAATCTGTCCTTGACTTCAACATATGTCTTGAAAGCTCCTGTTGGGCTTAACCACTGTGAAATCATGGAGGAATACCTAATTTCTTGGTCCCAAGGGGGCTGAAGTTAATGCTGACTGGCTAAGTCTTGTTAGTAGTTACGTGAGGTTTGGTAGCTTTGAGTATGAGCAGTTGTCAGGGTCTTGGGAAGCTTTAAAGAAGAAAAATTGCATATGGGTCACTTTCAGGTTCAGTGACAGCAAAGTGGGTGTTTTCTCTTTTGGCATGAGCAACTTCCTTGGCCTGAGTCTCAAACTGGGTGCCTGAGTCTGTTAATGAACCTTGCCATGATGATCATGTCAGATCCTCTGACTTGCCTGAATAAATCCTACTTATTTGTCATCAGAAGAGCATGTAACTGTTTTCACTTGCAGAACATCTGATTATGTATCCATAGAGCATCCTCCTCTGGCCTCAGTTAGAGGCTGAAGCCTATGTGGCAATGTATTTTCTGAGTGAAGCCTTGTTAATTGAGCATGTAAGTGTGTAATTGTCTGTACAATTATTCAATTAGCTTGCATACTAAAGCACAGTCATGCAGTTGAGCAAACTGTCCTAGATCAGATGCTTAAATAAATATGTGCATTCTGCACAGAGATTTGAACACCCTTAAAAAGATCAATCCAGTTGTGGTCACCTCCTCTTTTCTTTTTGCACATGGATACACTAATGTGCTTACTTTGATTCAAGTCTGTAACGTACCATAGATTCTGTGTTAACTTGGTCCTTTTCCCTACTAAGTAGGCTTCATCGGTGTGGGAATAGGAGTTACCATAGGAATTATCCAGAGGTTGCCCTTAATGTACGTGCTTGCTTTTGATTAATTGGTACCTCGTGCTCACAATAATTGGTACTGTAATACCTTTAAAAATGTTCTGTGCATACAAAATATTAATTTGAAGTGTGGAGTGTTTTTAGAGGAAAGGCTGCTTTAATAATGGGAGTTGTTGGCAGTTGCAGTCCAGTGCAAGTTCTGAGAAGAAAAAGAGGGCATAAAATTTGCAGACAATGGTACAGTTGGAATTTTCTCTGTACTCAGTAGTTTCACTGCTTGGAAGCTGCTGATTTCAAAGAAAGGATGAACTGGCAGTTTTGTTCTGGCAGTTCTTGTCTGTTCCAGTGAATAAAACTCCAATCATCTATTGGGGGTCTGCAGTGTTCATTTTCTGTCAAAGAAAACACAGTGATAACTGCTTTTCTTAATATCTTGTCCTTTTTTCTATAGAATTGAACACCATATTCAGACTTTTTGAGGTGGTTTGAGATTAAGTATGTAGGAGGGTAGTTTGAATAACATGGAAAAAGTTCCTGAGTAGGGGTAGAGCTGTGCCATGTATACGATTGACAGCTTTATCCAGACAAGTGTAGTCTGTTCTTAAAATAATGCTTTGGTTGGGGGTGTGAATGGTGTCAGGGTTGGGGATGCCATTTTAATCTGAGCAACATCCACTCAGAGCTCTAACACCCCTGTCTCTTTATTTCTCTGCAGATGTCGCTCCTATGAGGATTGCTGTGGCTCAAGATGCTGTGTAAGAGCTCTCTCTATCCAGCGACTATGGTATTTTTGGTAGGTCCAGGATATTTGGGAATTTGTGTTTGTCCTTGTCTCGTTGGTTGGACTTAAATCAGGATATTGCCAGTCCTGGTATTTAAAGTACAGTAGGTGCAGGTATGTAGGAAGGTACATGTGTACATAGAAATGCATGGATTTTGGTTTTTTCTTATCAAATTTTCGTGATGTAATAAGAAAACATTGAAAAAGGAGGTTACTCGTGTCAGGCTGACCTTTCCTGCTTCTGCATCCTGCTGCTTTGTACAAGCAGTGGTTCCACTTTTATCCAGAATTGCTGAATTCTTTATGCCTGTTCCAGCTACTACCAAGCAGCAACATTCTTCCTTTTTTTTGGGCACTCAGTTTTAAAAGTGGATCATATAAGCAGGATTGTGCTTTTAGGCAGGGTTTAATATATTCTTGCCAGCTGATTTGAGGCTTCAATTAAAAAGGAAGAGAAGTACATTTATGACTATGAGGATTTCACTGGAGATGACAGCAAAGGAAAAGAAGGCAGAAAGATTGAGCTTGTGAAACCAGCAGCTCAGTAATCTGGATAAAGCTTAAACTAATCACTGTTATCTGTATAATGAAAAAAATAAGGTAAATTACTTTTAGAGTGGAATTTAGGAAAGCACCTGAATAAAACCTTCTCGTTACAGTTGAGAGAAAGCAAAGACTCTCCTAGAAAACCTGATTTCAGGCATTTTAATGTGGAATTTGAAGACTGATTATAAAAAAAGCCTTCAAAACTGAAACAAATAAACAGTGAAAAACAGAAGCCTGATACATACTATAATACAGAGATTTCCCAAAGCTGACTGTGGGATTTCAGTGTACAATCCTTACTGATATAAGTGAAGAGCACTCTATCTCAATCCCTTGGGTGACGTCGTAAATCTCTGTTTTTCTGTTCAGAAAAAAATCCTTTGCAGGAACACTGCCAAAGGGGAATGTATTAATATTGGCTTAGGGAAAAAGAACCTCCTCCTGCTCTCATTTCTAATGCAGAAACCAGAACAGAGTTTGAGCCTTTGCATGAAATAACTCTTGCTGCCATGCTGTGCCACACTCTTCCTCTCAGCCACCTGGGAATTCTCCAGAAGAGATAAGCATGGTGTGTAGACTTGCCTCTGGCCAACTTCCTTCCCTTCCAAAAATGCACATTTGTCATTGTCTTCCAGTAAAAAGCTATGAAACAAGATGGCAATTACAGGCAGAAGAACCATTCCTATTTACAAGAGCTTGCATGAGTCACTGGAGTGTCTGATAACTGATCAAGGAAACACAGTGAAAGCTGCTGTCTGAAGAACAAAACCTAATGTGCCCTTGCTGCATGTTCCTGTTTCCACTGCACCAGAGCAAGGAAACGAGGAGGACAGTTTAGTTAGGTTGGAAGAGATGCTGAGAGGAGGAGAATGGTAGCTAAATTATGTCTTTTTTATGGAGAATGTAATATCCCATGTAAAAAGAACAAAACAATGTTTGTCACCATCATTACTGAATGCTTCAATCTTTTGGCTTGAGCTTAAGTGCCAGCTACCATATTTCCCATGGGAGATGAAATTAAAATGTTGAGTTAATTTAAGAATATCTAAGATTATTCTTTTAATGGCAAATGCAGAATAATAGTCCTCTCTGTACTCCACAAATATCCTGAGCAGCCTAGATGCTGTAAGCCAGGGGCCTGCATCCAAGATGCACAGTTTCAAACTGTACTGACCTGGCATATCAGTTCAGCATCCCAGTGGCCAAGGTCAGGTGTGAACCTGAACTTTTGAAAAGTTCAAGTATGTTATACTTTTGGGTTACATGCCAGAGAACACTGACAATAGCACTAATCACTGAAGATGTCCATAATAGATCCGTAAGTGCTCCATGAGTGCTATCCCAAATGACAGACCTGCCCTCAAGAGGCAACCTATTTAAGAAACCCTGTTAAAAGTTGTAGGCTGATGTATTCTCAGTGAACAGCCTGGATTTAAATGCTGCCTGAATGTGCAGGTTTTGACTTCCTTCTTCTTTTTGCCTAGGTTCCTTTTGATGATGGGGGTTTTGTTCTGCTGTGGAGCTGGTTTCTTTATCCGAAGGCGGATGTACCCTCCTCCATTAGTAGAAGAACCTACTTTTAATGTGTCTTACACCCGACAACCAGTCAACACTGCATCAGGTCAGAGACTGCTCATACAACTTTCACTGGTTTCTTACTTTGGCCAAGGCACTAAAAAAGGGTGGGTTTTGAACTTTTGATTCATCGGTTTTTGGAAACTGTGCGATTTGTACAAGGGATTGCACTGCACTAAAACATGCAGCCTCCTCCTGCAGTGAGTGATGTCTTCAGCCTTTCCAATAGCATAATTCAGCTGCAGTGTACAGAAGTGGTTTTGAAACACACGGCGTGACAGAACTTTCAGTTCTGTTTTGGTTCCTAACACTTCTACAGGTATGTGTCCATGCATGGAAGGAGGCTAGCAAGCTCTTCCTTTGCAGTGTAGACAAAACAACAGGTGTCCAAATTCAACAGTCAGAGGAAGAAAGAGTTTTAAATACAATTAACATCTGGCAGAGGTGAAGGAAAGCCTGGCATTTTCTTCCACAATCTGGCCATCTTGCAAGTATTTTTTATTTGCTTCAATGTTCTGTGCTGCAGTCTCTCTGTGGCAAAGTGGTCTTTTCCCCTTGTTAGTCTGATTGCTGTCTCTCTGGTAAGTAATAACTGTGAGCATCAGGAGGAATGATAATACCTAGTGAGGGCTCCTCTGGTAAAATGGCTTTCTAAGTTTGTAATTTCTTCCCCTCTGGTAGCTAGTTCCAGTTGGGAACTCTCCTAGGCCTAAATGATTAAAAAGATGTTACAGATACAACCTGACACTTTACTCACCTTCCTTATTTAAATCCTAAGGTTAGTTTTTAGGGCTGCCATTCTGCATCTGTTTTTATCCTTGAGTGAACAGAGAGTATTTTTCAGCTGGTGGGGAGCCAGTCCAACTAGACTAATATTTTTAAGCCTGAAAAATAGCCTTGAGTTTATGTGAACAGGAAGTGTCCTTGGCTGGATTGATTAATACCAGATTTCAATTTAGAACACAGTTTTACTTCTTCATGGTGCTTCATAGAACATAAATTGTGGGCAAATATAAATTAAGCACAAACTCTTTGATGACGTGATCATGGCACCTGCTTCCAGACTGTTATTACTGTTACTTAAAAGCCTTGGGCTCTGAGCTAACCCCACCTTTTATTTTTTATTTTTGTTTTTTTACTATTCTAGAGACATTTAACAGCAAAAACAATGAGAATTAGTAGTCAAGCAAGTTCCCATTTTCCACTAGTTACTGTGCTAGGTTTGGTACCAGTAGCCAATTCACTGTTTTTAGGTGGAACCCTCAAAATGTGGCTCATTGCCTGTTTCCCTCCTTCCCTGCAGAGATAGCAGCAGCATCTTCTGCCATTCCAGCAGGATCTGCAGGGAGTGCTTGTCTGGGAGCCTGACCGGGGAGAGATCCCTTAGAAGCTGCGTCATTATAGGAAACACAGACTGGCACCAAAAGAAGAAAACCTGTTGCTCAGACATGACTTTTTTTCCCAGTCCATCTTTATTTAAATAGATTGAGAGAAACAGAAAAAAAAAATAACTTACATCTTGAGATAGTCTGTGACTTCAGTTGCATTAAGTCATCTTCCACCACCCTCTGTGATATCTGTGGAGGGTTACACACCAGCTTTGTTCTTATGGCAGTAAATCCCTGTTATTCCTTTACTGTCATAGCCAAGGAATTTTGTGTTTGGCCATAGATTTCCTTTCCTTATCCCTGCAGGCTCTGATGTAATTTCCTAAAGTGAATCTATGCAAAACAATCTTGTCCCATTGTGTTAGCCAGCAGTAACTGACTTGGCTAGCTTGGCTCTTCATTTCATGAAGGCTCACCTCTAAACTGTATCTTGCCTAGGAGGGAAATTATCCTAGCTGATCGGCAGATCCAGGCCACCACTAAATAATCTCTGAAGTCCTTTTGTAAGACTTGACACCTGAGTCAGGGCCNTGTCCCATTGTGTTAGCCAGCAGTAACTGACTACAGCTTGGCTCTTCACTTCATGAAGGCTCACCTCTAAACTGTATCTTGCCTAGGAGGGAAATTATCCTAGCTGATCGGCAGATCCAGGACACCACTAAATAATCTCTGAAGTCCTTTTGTAAGACTTGACACCTGAGTCAGGGCCACAGTAGAGTCTCCTTTGTCCATCTGGGATCCCACACCTCTCCTCTCTGCAGACAGAAAAGCTTTTCTGTCAAAGCAACTGAACAGGGCTAACTGTTTTCCATTTCAAATGGTAGTTGCTTGGGGCAGTGGTGCCCTTTGTTTCACTAAGTGCCTTCCATTGGATGCAAAACTGAAACTTTTTGGTAGTATCTGAAAAGGTGAATGCAGTCCTGCCAGCCTGTTTTTTTTTTTTTTTTCTAGAAGGAAGAAAGATACTCCTTATCTTTGCTCTCTCTGATGAGCACTTTGAAAAATCTTGTCCAAGTATGCAGAGCATAGGCCCTGGGNCAGCCCTGCCGGCCTGTTTTTTTTTTTTTTTTTTTCCTGGAAGGAAGAAAGATACTCCTTATCTTTGCTCTCTCTGATGAGCACTTTGAAAAATCTTGTCCAAGTATGCAGAGCATAGGCCCTGGGAGAGCACAACCTGATGCCTCTGCTGTTGCTGATACCTTTTCTTTCCTTTTCTTTCTTTCAGGGTCACAACAACCTGGAGTGCCGTATTACACAGATCCAGGTGGACCTGTGATAAATCCCATGGCTATGGCTTTCCACGTCCAGCCCAATTCCCCACAAGGAAACCCGATTTACCCACCCCCACCTTCCTATTGCAACACACCACCTCCCCCCTATGAGCAGGTGGTGAAATCCTCCACGTGAGGACTCTGGCTCTCTGACCTGACTGTGTGAGAAGGTACAATTGCAAAATGACCAAGATGGAGGGCACCTGCCCTTTTGAACACTTGCTAGTTCTCCAAGTCTTCTCTCCTTCCCTTCCCTGCACCTTTCCTCATTAAAGTTACTTGCAAAGGGGTGATTTTAAATTTTTTTTCCTTTTTTTTCTTTTTTAGTATTCATGGATTTTTTCTTTGTCTTCAAAATGAGAGAAGTTGTCTTTGTAATGCTTTTAATGGAAACCTATATTTAAAACCTGTATGTCTTTCTCTTTATTTACTGTTTGTTTCAATCAAGGTTTTAATTGCGTCGTGGCAGGTTACTGGTAGCAGTTCTTGCAACCCCAGTGATGTACAGCTTCTAAGACCCCACAGCAGAAATGCCCTCAGCTAAGGGAAACGACAGAGAAAGAGGATAAAGGTAGAAGCAGCAGGGCAATGATTTTACCAGAAATTGTGACTACCATCTTTTGTTTTTATGATTTTCTTTTACAGTTTAGTTCTGATGTATAACAGAAAGATGCTCTGATAAAAGTCACTGTGACTAGAGTACTAGTACTGAGTCATAGCAGGGCTCTGCTAAGTGCCCTAGAAAAGAGGGAGTTGTTACTTTAAATGATGCATCCAAAATTAAGGACCGGGACTTAAGTGTTTCTTGTCCATCACCTGGTCTTTGCCTGTGTGATCAGCGTCTTGACTCCCCTTGTTTTACCAGCACTGAGATTTTATGAAACTGGCAATGACCTATAGATGTTGGCACAAGAGGAAGGTGTTACAACCTCAGAGTTACTTGTGCCTCTTGACAGAACTGTTAGAAACGCTGAAATACATAAGTTTCCTTCCATAAATTGTAAAATATTTGCAGTAAGAAGGGATGGGAGCATAGGTACAAGTTTACTCCCTTTGGCATTGATGGGAGTTTAGTCCCTGAGAAATAGTATCTTCCATTATGGTCTTACTGCTGCCACAGAGAGTACCAAGTAAAGCTGTCATCTTAGCTGACAGATCTGTAAATCTGCTCTCCTCTCTAGGTAAGAAAAATAAAAGTTTTTGGGACAGGTTCTTAATAGCATTCTTTGACCTGATGCACAGGTGGCTTGGCTTCCAAGTATCTCTTAGCTCTTCACGCCTTTTGTTGTGAGTGCTCACGGCCAACCTTCTGCATGACCACAAATGGACATCTTCAAATAAACACAGAGCCCCTTTGTCTGTCAGGGCTCTCACACCCATCCATGTCTAGCAAAAATTTGAAGTTGCTCTGAAACATGACTTTGTACTAGTGGGAACGTCTTCCTTTGTGCATATTCAGACATGTCACTGAGCAGTGACAAAAAGAAGATGCCATTGCCGCCTGCTGTGGAGGGACCTGCAAAAATAACATCGCTGAGGGTTAGGAGTCCCATGTGGTCTTTTAGGTACCACAGGAATGCTCCTGTGCGCCACCAACCAGAGCACAGAGGTCTCACTCACTGAGGTGGTTTGGAGTCATCTGAAGACCTGTGTTGCACAGGGAGCCTAAGCTTTATTGTGCTGTTGTTCTGTGCCAGTGGCTTCTGAGAACTTGTTTCTAGGTGTCAAGTTGGATTTGCAAAACATCTCTTTTGCTGTGAATATGAGAAAACAGAAAAATAATAACAGAAAAACTTGTTTCTGCTGGTGGAGTCAGTAGCCATCTGGAGCAGAGCTAGCAACTGGAGGAGTTCATTCCTGCATACCTGACTTGGGTGAAATTGTAACCAAGGCTTTTCCTTACTGTCCATCATAGTAAGGGACAAAGCAAAGTACTTCCATGTGTGCAGTCTTAGGCTTGAGGGACACTTCAGATAACAAAAAAGTACATTTTGTAGATGAATATGAGGTCAATCTGCACATCACAACTATATATATTTTCTAAATTAGCTAGCACTTGAAGCTGTGTATGTCACTGATTATGGTTGTGTTTACAGAGCATTTCAACCTTTTCCTGTCAATAGAAATGGCAACAGACCTCATATTAATAGATAAATGCTGCTAAGTCCTTTTATATCATGAAATGTATCTATGATAGCTGGCATTGTCCTGGACACATTGAATAGAAGCCTTTGTACAGTGAAATTCTACTTCAGGTGAAGTTTTCCTGAAGTCTGGCTCATTTATTCCCTAGCATTGATGGATTACATTACTTCGTACAACACAGGGAATTCTCTGCTAGCAAAGTTGCTTCGTCTTTTCTTGAAAACACAACATCTGCATGGGCATCCATATGCATTAATTGCAAATTGTTTACATGTCTTTCCTCTAGTTGCCAAGCCAATTCCAACAGGATTTTACTTGGCAGTGGTGATGCCCTAGGAGCTGCAAGATACTGTAGCTTTGCTAATGTGAACTTCCCCATGGTGCTTTATCTGATGGGATTCTCTGGGTGCAGCTACTGCATCCTCTCCCCAACACAGAGAGATTTTGGTGCCTCGATGATGAGGCAGGGTAGTGTTCTGACTGAAAAATAAGGTTGGCTGTCATGGCTTGGAGCCCTGGGGATGTGTGGGGCACTCCCCTGCTCTTTCCCAGAGGCACTGGACCAGTGTGCAGCTGACTCCCAGCTGACCTTTGAGGTCTTCCCATCTACCTCAGGAAGGTGATTTTTGTGTCTTGTCCCTGTCTGTCTCCTGGTTTTTGCAGTGAGGCTTGATCCAGGGGGGTTAAACGCCTTGTCAGGGCTTGGCCAGAATGAAAATGCTTTAGTGGAGCCACTGAACCTGGATGAGGAGTCAGGAACATGAACAATGTAACCCCTTGAAGTCCTTTCTCGGGTTGTGCATCCCCAAAATGTGTCTGGTATACCTCTGAGGAGGTAGGGACCAGGCAGGGAAGGACACCTTTGAGGTCTCTGCCCCGTGACCTGGCAGCAGGAAAAATGAGAAGGGGGTCAGTGCCCTTCTGCTGAAATCTCCAACTATGCTGCTTTATTAGAAGAGGCACCACCAGGGACTCGTGGTTCACCTTGCCTCTAGCTCTGGTGGGGCCTGTGTTTCATAACTTTGGGAAGTGATAATGTAGTGACAACTTTTTATGGTTTGTGGGTATTTTTTGTTTTTTTTCCTTTGGAGCCTCTGTGACAGCTTACACTGCTGTAACAACAAACAGCTGGGACTATATAGTCTAAAAAGGTATTCAGACCATGTGAAGAAGCAAAAAAGGTACTCTTTTTTAACTGCTTTAAAAAACCCTCAGAAAGGTTAGCTTCATATACATATATCTAAAATGTCACTTTTTGGCACACAGGTCAGCCAAGAAGGCATAACATTTTTTCAGATAGTGGAGCCTATCTTCTTTTTCTGATCTAACACTGCTAATTGAGTAGGTGAACCAGGATGCCTTTGTGTAGGCTCTGTGGCTGTGGGAGCCCTCCCCTCTGATGCCCTGTAACCAGGAGCTGAGTTGCCTTACAGTTTATACTATTTGGCAGGGAAACTACTACAGAGACACCATGCAGGGCAAGATCCAACATGAGAAAGCTTTTACAAAGCAACTACTAGATAATAAGGCAATTTAAAGATGAGAGGTGCAACTGGCAGACACTTCAAAGCTGCCATGTGCTGCAAGGTGAAGGGGACAGCAGAGAAGGCAGAGGGACCAGTGACAAATTAAGCAGCCCTGCCTTCCTGCACAAATCTCTTATTTTAGTTTTATGCAGTGAGAGAAGTCACAAAGATGGATGTCTCTTTAACCTGTCCCACTCTGCTTCTCTCCTGCTGCCTAACCCTATCTTACCTAATAGCTACAATCTGGATTTACCACAATCCACTTGTAGATGTCAAGGAGAAGCAGTGGTTTAAAGTCAGGTCCCTGTGCGCAGATCACACTGTTCCTGACTGTGAACTGACATGAAAACATACGGGAAGAAAGTGAACAGTTAAACTAGGGAAAGCTGCTGCATCAAACACCCTGCTCAGCAGGGCTCAGGCAGCACAGTGGTGCCTAGCCATGAGGTGACACACAGCACACATACTTCCTCCCATGCATCTCTCACGTGCTGTTTAGATCTTAGAGACCTGCTGTGCTAGAAAAGCTCCAGTGCAGTTATCCACCTACACCTGAATTTGTACAGATTATCTACAGACAGAACTGATCCTCTCCATCCAAAAAAAGCAGCAGTTTCGGTGGCCAAGATGGCCATGAGTGGCACAAGGGGCTTTGTGAAACAGAAACACTACCCCTTGCCTGCAGCATACTTGATGTTTCCTTCTGTTAAAGCCTGACTAGAGGAACATTTCAAACTTCCTCAAAGCTGTTACTCAGCTGGACAGAGAGATTTCATGTATGCGTTTTAAAAAACAGTTCATCCTGAGTCTGGTTTTAGCTGCAAACTCTTTAACAGGATCAACAGAATTTGTGTGGCCCCAACCACAATAGAAGCTTTGCACTAAGCAATGTACACTAAAAATCACCTGGGAGCAGCAGCAGGAAAGGCACCTGCAGTGCTAGGAAAATGTGAAGGTTACAAAAAAGCAATCTGCCCTCTTTCTGGTGTGTGTTTCATCCTGCAGGACCATGAGATAGGAAAGCAGCTCAGCAGTCAGATCAGTGGGACAGCTATCACCACAGTGCTGGAGGGAAGGAAGAACCACAATAGAGAAAAAAACAGACTCGCACAAATTACCACCACATAGCTTGATCTTTACTAATAAAGCCAAAGAACAAAACATCAACATTTTTTACCTCTTTTTCTGCCCAAAGAGCATTTCCATTTTTAACACTACTGCTTTTTGCAACAGGTGGACTATTACACACAGACAAAGCAAACCAGGGAATATTAAGACATTTTCTACATTTGTATTTTGATGTCGTTTTTCAAGACAATGCCTTGGTGAAATGCACTTTTTCACCTTCACACTGTATCTTTCCTTACGGGGCCACCTAGATATCACAACACTGTGACAAACAGAAAGGAGGAGCCACAGGGTAAGACATGTCAGAAAGATGAGGCAGATGCACTGTCAAGACATTTCCCAGCTCAATACATTTCCAGTCTTACTCAATTCCGAGATGATTCTGCAGAGAAAGATGGTGCCAGGCCTGCCAGACCCTACCATGGCAGAAGGCTGGTTGTGGTACAGAAGAGCAGGTAGCTGACTTGCTCATTATCTTGACAGGTATCCAGCATCTTGGGGATCTGCTCAGCATTCAGCTGTTCTGAGTGTATGTATATCTGTATGTTTTTAGAACTAGCAGGTTTGCCTTTAGGCTCTAGCCAGCCAAACTCACCTCCCACAGGAGCCACTCCAAGCAAAGCAGCCAAGGCTAACATGCATATAATTACTGAATGAAAAACCTGCCTGCTGACCCCCTAGTTAAACAGTCCATATAACAGAGAATTGGGATGTGCTGGGGTAGCCAGTGTTTGCAGGCAGTTCCTGTAAATATGGTGAGCCCTTTCCCTGTTAACACATCCAACATGCTCTGCAGTGGAAGGGAAGGAACTAAGAGGTGGGGGGGTGATGTGAAACAGGATTAGAGCTGGCCTCTACCTCTGTTAGTATTTCTGTGAGATTTCCTGGGCAAGTTTCCTTCCTGGATTTTCTATGGGGAGGATCAGGGATCCATAGGCTGAATAAAGAAACAGAGTTAGCTCTTGGCATTCTTGGCATGGAGGAATCTCATTGAGATGGTCTCTGCTGGTACACTGTGCATTGCCTCTGTGACCAACTCTTCTGTTCTTCATTGATCCCTCATATTAATAACTCCCTCTGTTCCTCACTTTCTGCTGCTCTGTTCCTGTTTGCTTCAACCCAGCTGCCTGCCATGCAGCATTCCCTACTCCCACTGCCTTTAAGCATCTTCCCGCATCTCTGGCTGTAGAGATGCAGTTGGGTTTATTGCTCTCACCTCACATTCTGCCCTGCCAGAAGGGTGGAAAAGTCTCTTCTGCTGTTCCCAATTATTTTCAATCCTACCTGATAACCAGCAGAGGAGCTGCTCACTGTTTGTGCACTGACACTGCTGCTGTTGTCCAGCAGAATTAAATGGGGTAATTGTTAACATCCCAAGGGATTTGGCGACACTGGAACACACTCAAGGAAGTCACCTGCAAAGTGACAAATGGTTTATGACTGGTTTATGCAGAAGCAACAATGCATCTCCAAGCCCAACCACAGACACTGGCACTCAGCAGATGGCCCACAGATCACAGATACCCCGATGTGTGCCCAAAAGGTCAAACTGCCATCTGTCACACTCACACCTGAAAGATACCAATTAAAATCAGCACCTGGAATAACAGAGCACAAGGAGACCTGGGGGAGGATGACCACAGAGCCTGGGTGACTGGCAGTGAGCTACACCTTAGGTACAACCTGGACACATAAGCCTGCTCTAGGAGTGCTCAGAGTATGTCCCACTTCTCCCAAACCAATGGCCTGATACTCGGGAGCACCTGGAGGCAGGTCTAGTATTTCACAACCCCACCACACTACAGGAGGAAGCAAAGCACTAGCAGCAGTTAAGACTATAGGAAAAGAGCTTTTTCTGTGTGGATTGAAGATGAAATATACTTCAATTACAGCCACTAGCAATGGCTTCATATCCTCTGCAGCCTCCAAAAGCAGCTCCCATAATACTGTATGGGAGGGGAGGGCCCGGAATGCATTACCACTTTGGTTCCCAAGTAACAACCTCCCTGAGCTACCTGCATGAGAGGCGTGCCCTGGCACCCTCCCTTGCTCATCTGCATATGAGATGCTGCAGGACAGGTTTATTCCAATATTGAGCTCCAGTAAAGGAGGAGCAGTTACGCTCCAGGCTCTGCTCTTGGTGGCAGAGGGAGGTTAGTCCAAGTGACTCCACCTGCAGTTTAAGCTCATGGCGTGGGATGGGGCTTTGCAGCGGTGGGGATAAGCATCTCCACCCTGCTATAAGCACCTAACACACAAACCAGCTGCAGGTGTCAAAGGGAACCTCTCTTTCAGACTTTCCAAGAAGTCTCCCACAACAGCAGCAAAAGACAAGTCAGATCCTTTCCGACCCGCTAAGTTTCTGAAAACGGAAATGGCCTCATGCCTCTTCATCAAAACAGGCTGATCTCCACCAGCTTAGCTTGTAAGGACTGTGGAGAAAAAGGCAGAAAAAAAAAAAAGAACATAGAAACGTTTTTCTTCTCTTTTTAGAGCTGCCAGCACACCAAGGAAGCTGGGCACCGTCCTGCTGCGAACTCTCTCTCTGGGTAACCACACTGCAGAAAGCAACACTGCTCTTGTGAGTCATGCACGAAGGTACAGGACGGAGATTCACATGGAGACCAGCTTTTGGCTAACAACAAAGGACTCAGATCAACACACAACACCAATAAACATGCAGAGCATGGCAAAGACTTGAAGAAGACAAATACAACGGAAAAGAGGAAGTTCAAAACTTGACTTCTCTGGTCCTACATCTGAAGGCGTCACTTTAACAGAACTTAAGTGTGGCTTCTCCCATTCATGCTCTAATGACTTCATGGTCCTTTAGGGCAGGAGGGGTGATAAAAGGGCTTTATCCATCTGCTGGTTCAGCGTCAAGTTGGTTCACTATTAGAGGCACTAAACAGTCTCATCTCTTTTGGCATCAGTTTCCTTTCAAAATGATGGTTTTAGCCGTCCTGTTCCACTTTGTTTTCCCTCCTTTGTGGTCTAAGTTCAAACGCTGGAAACTGGGAAGTCTCCGGTACTGAAATGTCTGAGAGGAAGTGAATAGCTCCAGCCATGCCTAAAACACAACGAGGAGATCTTTGTGCACATTAAAATAGCACAGCTGACAGCAAAGGCAACAGCATCCGTCTGAACAACCCCCTCAGTAGGATCTTTTTTTTAATGAGGTGAATTTAGGCCCTATGGAAAGGCAAGTTCATCTGTACTTCTCCCAGGAAACCAAATTTTATTTGAAAAGATCAAAGGCAAGACCTAAGATGTCTCTGCTAACATCTCTTCAACTGAACAAGCTCAATGCTATTTCAAATTAAGAAAAAAGTTAATCCAAGCTTGGACTGTCCTTCAAGTTTGAGCAGCTCTTGCTTGTCATTTCACTGGTTAAAAGAAAATGCCAAAACTTTATTTAATTTGTGAAGTACAGATGCCTTTCCTCACTATTCATGAAGAGGTCATCCAGAGCCCAAAGTGCATCATCCAGTGTAACTTGTAGGGTGACAGACAAGAGAGGTACAACAAGGAAATCATACAAATACAAGTTCAGTTTTATAATCAGGCTAAAATCCTATTTTATAAACAGTTATGCATATATAAAGAAACCCTTCTGAATTACAGTATCTGGTGGAAACAAAACACTCAGGACAATTCCGTAAGATGTACATGCAACTTCTATTCAAAGCACGCATGTACAGGCAGAATTGGGCAACTGCAAGCGCAGTTTTGGCAACAAAAACAAACGAAGCCCAAAGTTAGGAGGTTTCTTTCATCTCAAATATGAGACTTTTATATTTTTCTAAAAAATTCCGGACAATTAAAAACTAAAAGCTGTATATCGGCATTAAAGCACAAATCATCCTGCTGTTCGCACTCTTTTCACCTTCTCAACAAATTTCAAAGCTTTTAGACAACAAGATTGTATGCATGCTTTTATTCCTCCCTACAAGAGCATGCAAGAGTGCTCTCAGGAATAGGAAAACTTAAGCTTTTCTCTTTTAAGCATTAAGACAATAACTCTGTGTTTAGAAGGGCTGTGTATAAACTCCTGCTCTCTTGTGTTTGCTCACACCCTGGATTGTTAATTTGCAAATATCCCTGCTTGGCTGCTGTAGTTTCAAGTATCTGCAGCAGGTGGCCCGCAAGGCTCGTTGTTCATGGAGCAGCTGCGGCACTGCCTTAAGTCCCACTGGGATCTGTAATTCCTTACTACTGATTCTGTAATGTGAGGATGATCAGGGAATAGAAAATAAGCTACACAAAAAAAATCCCAAAAAGCTCTAAGAAAATACCTGTTAACATCTTGGAACTTACAGATAAGCCCCTAAGAACTCTGCATTGCTTTCCTGTTCAAGGGATTCGGGTTCATATTAAAACTGCCTTTTCCTTCGTTGAGTATGGCAGCAGAGAAGGCCTAGTTCTGACAGCCAGCAACTAGTCTGAGACCCCCTAACCACAGCTGCTCCTCTGCCCAGTCCCTCTGAAAACCCCCTGTGAAGAAACTGTTGACTGAACTTCCATTTGCTTTAAACCAAGCTGCACCAGCACAGAAGAATTTTAGTCTGGAGTAACACTGGTACTGGTTTTATATTCAAACTGCTGACATGAAAACAAGAGTGAAAGTTGTGATAGTGAATGATTTTTCTTTGTCGTTTTCTACCCCCTGCCACCCTGCCTTCTTCTAAGCAGAAGTGATGGTATGGGGGGGGTTTAATACTGGAGGAACCCACCAAAGACCTCCCAACTCCTACACATGTGCCAAAATTGCAAGGATGCCCCTCCTTTCTGTCGTGCACAACCATTTGCAACGCCATCACTTTACCTTCAAAGAGGGAATAAGGTCGGTCAGGAATGCGACATCCATGTGCACCATACTCCAAACACCATTCAGCAAACTGGGGAATACATTAAAAAATATATTTTTATTCAAGACTGTTAAATGCAAATTTGAGTATCTGAATACCATTAATAGGTACAAAATGTGAAGCAGTGTAAGCAGACACACAACACATAGATCACTGAGATCAATGTGTCCTCCTTCAACCATGACAAAGCCGCAATCAGGTTTTAAAATACGTATTTGCATAGAGTGAGTTTCAGTTTCACAACAATGTAATGGTGGGATAGACATCTGCTTTTTGTAAATCAACCCTGCTACATGCCAAGGAAAAATGCTGTAAGAACAGATATACTCAGTCAAAATATTTTACTAATATTGTATCAGTCTGTTACCTCTCTTGGTGCTTAATTTATTCACAAACTCAGGACTTTTAGCTGTTAATTCCACTTTGGTTTTCCTTCATTTCTGTGCACCAATTTAGAGTATTAAATCTTCAACTGTCATTAATTAGTTTTATTTATTTGCTCTCCCCAAGCCTTATGAAAAATCATTATAAATACAGCTAGACAATTATGGTCATCAATATTTTTTTGCAGGAGATGGATTACCATTAAAAAGAGTTAACATTGTCTTTCTCACATTTGATCAGCACTGCTGCAGTAGCTACATTAGACACACCTGACTTATGAACCACACCTGGATAATTCAGTAACAACCAGCTACTTCTCCTTTATGGCTTCCCAGAGAATTAGGGGGCCTCAAGTTCCCCTGGCATTTCTGTGCTTGGATGCAAACTACTGCTTGTTCAAAATCAACGCGTAGACTCCTGCAAAGCAAACAACTGAGAGGTCTCTCCCTGCTTCCCCTGCAATTTGGCCTACCTGCTAGCAAACACAGCAGCCTAACTAGAGGGTGGCCCAGCCACAGAGCTGGGGCTCTGTGGGGTGTAAGCATGATTCCAGAGCCATTGGTTGTTCATTAGAAGGAAATGGATAGTATCACCTCTCTTCCTCCCTTCCCCACTCTGTTCTGTTTAAACATTTAGCAGGGAATGAATTTTGCTTCTCTTGATAGAGGTATGTGCTTGTGTGTGAGTGTCTTTAGGAAGCACATACAAAAACCACAAACACTGGGATTCACACTGTTATTAAGAACTGATTAAACATTTTTGGGCACTCTGTGGGTATAAATCTCCAAATTATGTTTTAATTCTCCCATGTAATCCTGTCTTAAATGTGAGGACCAAACATGTTTATGGCATGTTTCTAAGCTACAATCATTTCTTGCAACATCCACATCTAGTTGCACACTAGCCTTTATTATTACTAGTAATTATTACTACTATTACAGCCTGGGAACTGCAACAGAAATTTTAAAAATGCACCCTAGGCTACTGAAACACAACCATCATTTTCAAGTTCATAGCTTCAGCACAACCCATATGCAATAAGTCACGGTATCTTTGTTTAACTGAGGAGGGGAAGAAAAAGTATCTTGGGAAGACATCTGGCATTATTTGTCACACAGACTGGGCATGCTTGCCACCCACAGTGGCAATCACAAGGCTGAACAGCACAGGGGTCATTGCTCTGTTACCTGGAGCCCAGGATGCCACAGCCCCTCTCTCCTCTGCCACACAGGCCAGCTAGGAGCACCTCAGCCTCCTGGGAGCCTGTCTGATAATCTGAGAGGAAAGCTATGAAGATGAAAATGTGAAGCACAAAACAGGGGTCTCCTCTATTCAAGTTCTTGTGGTTCATTTGTCAAACAGTTTTATGGCTTTTGTGTGGTAACCAGGGATTCCAGGCAAGGCTCCTTCCCCTGGGCCTGATGTTTTTGGTGTGAAGAAGCACCCCTGGGAGGGGAGCCATCTCGTTCTCTCAGTTACATGCCTCTACGTACCAACGTTACTGCATGTTTACTTCTCTGGCTTAGAAAGAAGAGATTTCAAGAATGCCAGATAAGCAAATTCCTTTGCCTGTTTCAAGATTTCCCCTGCAAGGGGATGCTGGTGATGCTAAGTGGCAGAGTGGCTGCAAATCCACTGCCTAACTATAGTGGGCACTTCCAGTAAAGTCTTTGGTCACTGCATCACAACTTCCTTCTTTAAGAGATTTCAGGTACATAACTGAGTCTCTTTCTGGCTGTGAGACAGATATGTTTGCTTTTCTCTAGATAGGTGTGGACAAACACCAGGGCGCTTTGGGGCCAGGAATGCAGCACCACCAGGAGCTGCTAATGCTGCACAGAGCTGCAGAAGGTGTGCTAGCATGGAGGATGACAGGGAGAGTTGACAGCCGTGCTGCCAGCAATGCCTGCAGGGTGCTGTGGCTCACACATCAGCAGTGGGTGACTCCATGTGTAACAAAGTCACACATTTGCTATGGGAGTACCAGGCTTTTATTTCAATCTCTAGGATGCAGGTATGTATACAGGTGTCCTCATAGCATGATGCTTTGGTAAAGGTGAGACAAGCAGCAGATTTTTAAAGCTCTGCTGACAGAGGACAGGCTGACTGCAGAGATGAATACAATAACTTTACCTATGGCAAATATTCACTAAAAAGCATCTAGGAAGCAACTAATCAAATTTCACTTGCAATACTTTGTAAAAGGCTTCAGCTAAAAGAGCTGTATATACAATATGAATACAAAGTGAATTCAATTGAAAAAAAAAATCCAACAAACCAAACCAGTCTTACAAGCTAAGGAAACAGGCAGAGAAAGCCTTCTCCTTCAGTAACTGCTAGCATAGTCACAAGCTGATAGCAGAATTGGACAATTACAGTGGAGAAATTCTGAGTGTGTCCTTCTCTGCAATTTGTACTAATAAAAAACCTCTAAGTGAGCAAGTTAATAATTGCAATTCAGACCTCTAAAAGCCCCAAACAGGCACTAGTATGAAAACAAATAATTACAAAATACAAACAGTATTGCTTGAGGACCTGAGGAAGACAGTGGATCTCTCAGTGGAATAATTAGCACCACATAACATCAGTCTATCATTGTTCAGGCAGGCTAATTTTCAGGCTCTTATTTTCTTCTGAATATGTTTAGTCCCTCCCCTCTTACTGATCATTTGTGTGTTTCACTCTGCTTATTAAGATAGTGCTTGCCCCACACACAGTTGAAGTTGTCCAATCAAAGTGAGTAAAGTGGAGGAAGTGACAGACCCTGTTATCCCACCCAATGTCCCAGCCAGCCCCAGTGCATGTCAGCCCAGCCCTGTTTACCCTTGTACAGGCACTGGGATGTGAAAGGGAACAGTGATTTTGCTGGGATGCTGCAGAGCTCACCTTGCAAGCTCGGTAGAGGTACTTTCTGTCCTGAGTTAGGTTATAGAGAGACAAGAAGGAGTAGCCATTGCCAGCAGTACCGTGGCAGATCCCATACCCTTTTCTCAATAAACCTCTCTGCCAGATGACATCACTGCATTCCATAGCGTCTTTCAAGTATTTATCCTCTTTAAAAGTCTGTGGAATAAAAACAGAGAAGAAACATACATCAATTGAAGTACCAATGAAAACAAAAGGAAGCTGCCCCTGAGAGATGTTTTGCTGTTTTGTGAAGGATTTTTCCATATAAAATTTGAATTTTAATAATCTATTCTTCATAGACTTTCTTTCCTTACTAAGTTGTTTCTCCTTTCCCTGCAGGGTAAAAGAAAAACCTTTTCAGGTTTTTATTTTCAAAATCAGGACCCCAAAGAAAAAACTCAAGTTTTCAAGGCCTTTGGTTCAAAGGGTATGTGGTCCTTTTTTCTTCATTTGCCATTCCCAAACCAGAATCTGAAAACACAGAAATGTGATGCTGCCTCCAAGAAACGTAAAACAGAATACTGGATATCAAATCTGGTCCTAAATTGCTGGTCTGGTCTTCATGACTAATTCTTCCTGGTTACTCACTGTCTGCCTTCAATTCCATGTGAAAAATGCACAAGAATACCTCTTTGCATAGCACAGGACTCTTTCTCTGCCACAAATACAGGCAGGAACTCTACACTGCCTTTATGAATACTTGTATTAATATATTTGTATAGGATATACTCAGAAGCAGTAGTCAGTTTGAGCAAAGGAACACTGCTTTTGCAAAGTTTATTGCTACTGAAATGCACTTAAAACATAGAGGGCTCATCCAGAAAGAAGCAAAAAAAAGCCAGTAATATAGATGATTAACACCAGAATTCCACCTTTATAAAGCCACTTTGTTGCTCACCTTTGCCAAAGTCACTTTACAGATCAACAAATAAACAAAACCCCAAACTAACAACAACAAAAAACACTAGCAAAATAACCCCAACAAAACAAACCTGATGCACTACTGTAGACTTAGTCTTTTGGAGATGGTATCCTCTGCACTTATTAAGTAAGATAATAGAAGCAACCAACATGCAAGATTCTTAAATTCACAAGCTTGATAAAGGAAGTGCCTCTCTCTGAACAGGGTTTGCCAGATACTTAGCCATAATGTTTTGAATTAAGGCCTGATGACAGCACTTGATTTCCAGGACAAACACTGCTGTTTGTTATCCCAAGTCCTGTGCCTGGTATGAAAGCATAGCCAACAACACACATGCCAATTTTTTTCTTTCAGTGCTTCAAAAAGCAGAATATAGAGAATAATAGGAAAACATGATATGTTTCATCACCTTAAACAAAGAAAGAGGCCAAAAAGGAGACTGCTAATCAGAACTTGGTCCTGTCCCTCTCACCTCCTGCAAAATGTTTTGTGCTGGGGAAAGCATCACATTGACAAAGAAAGAGTGGAGAAGTGTCAAGTCAATCTCCTACCACAGCCCAAAGAAAAAGCAACTGCAACTGCTGTTACATGCAGCAATGCTTTAAGATATTTAAAGTTCACATTTCAGGTAGCAGCATGAGTAATTATTCCATAAACCAAGCCTTCTTTTCATCAGCCCACCCAGATGCCAACCAGAGAATCTGTCAAGGAGGGCTGTCAAAAGCAAGAATCCATCTGCATAAATTTAATTAAATGGCATACTTTCAAATGTCATGCGAATCAGAAGCACACAAAAAGACAGGTAGCAAACTTAGTTAAGAATGGAGAACAACAAACAGCAGGCTTGTGGTAGCTCAGCAGTTTTATTTATGCCCTGGAAGGGGCCTGGAATCTTGGCTCTGACGTTAAGTTCTCAAGGGTAATACCTTAATAAAGGAGTAATTTATGGAAGACATTATTTGGCACATGAACCTATACTTTTGAAAACCAACATAGTGGTTAAAACTCTTGGGATGAAGATACGAAGAATTTAGGTCAATGTTCTCACACCCAGGACTCTGATGCCAAATTGTTCAAATATATGTCTCGTTTCCAAGAAAGTCTAGTAACTGCTAGTGCCCTGAAAAGCAATTTCACCATTTATTTTCTCTTTAAAAGATACCAATGTAAGTACTCTGAGATTTTTAGGTGTCTGTCTTGGAGTTCTTGTTCAATAGCCTAGATCTAGAAAAATACTAAATTAAAGCCTTGCAAACTAACAAGCTTGCATATAAGCCTCTCTGTAAAGATAGAGGTGTGTATATATATATATATGCATACATACATATATATATGTATAATTACATATATGTAATTACACCAAGGTTGTGGGTTTGATCCCTGCATGGGCCACTCACTTAAGGACTGGACTTAATGATCCTTGTGGGTCTCCCCCAACCCAGAATCTTATGTCAATCTGTGAAATCTATGAACACAGAATGGTTCACCTTATAAGCTTGCATGAGCATGTGGATCACTCCAGGGGCCCCGTGGCACCAGTGAACCAGTCTGTCAGTCTCATTGCTCAGTGATGACGGGTAATTCCCAGATCGGAATTTTTTATGACGCACGTAGTCAATGCTTGGCTTCACCAGCTCTGTCAGGGTCTCCTGATCCACATTAGCAATTGGCTGAAGAAAACGTTAAAACAAACATCACTAAACACATCAGCAGAAGTAGTAGCAAATTGTGTATCAACAGTTAATTCTACAATCTGTTTTCAAATATCCTACATACGTGCCCTTGATCCAAATACTGTGAATCACATCCTACAGATTTAATTAATGCCTGCTTATTACACCCTTGCAAAGAGCATTTTCACAGTCATTGCAGAGACAAAGAAATTGGGGCACCAAGTTGATACCTGTCTTAATGGAGTTGATACAGAAAGATTACAGAAGAACTGAGAACAGAGTATGAAGACTGCCAGACCTCTCTTTGTAACTTAATACAGGGAGAACACTTACAGGAGAAAGACAGTTTTGTACATATGGTGCTCATAAAACACACTTCCAACATACTGCAACATACTGGGTTACACATTTTGTTTTAAAAAGAACTACTTCCCAACAAATGAAGGAAAGTGTAAGTAGCAGCACACCTGGCAAGAGATTTATGAAGGTCAAAATTTTCCATCATAAACAAAGCTCCCTGAAGCTATGGGCTAAAAATCTGCATTTCCAATTCCAGAAGCAATAGCTACCTCACCAAATATCTAAACATCTTTGTACTACAAACTCATCCTTCAATTGCTCTTAGGAATTTTCTTCCTAGTTTTTTTGCTTTATTTATATCCTTGTCAAATGGAGAATACATCCATCATCCTGCATGTTCCTTATAACTAAAGGTTGAGAAGCCAAGTAACTGTTGTATCTGCAGTTGCTGTTGGTTGACATTCCCTCCACTATCAACCCATTTTCCACCATTTTAACAGCACAGCTCTCTATTTTTCCACAATCTATATGATTTCTGAAATTTCTGCAAGCCGTGGGAACAACCACAGGCACTGGAGCCTATAGCAGCCTAATAACTGAGCTTATTTTCTAAAATAACTTGTCTTTAATACTGATTCAATGTCATAAAATTCCACTGTTTCCCACCAGCTCCAGCACATTTGTATTCAACAAATGGTTGAACAGTGAGCACACTCCTACAATTCAAAGTCTGACAGCCAAATGAAGGAAAACTTTCAACAGCTATATTTTGAGTAACCTGAAGAAACCAGAAGCCTCTATTTCCCCTCAGCCAGAAAACCTCTGCCAGACTTCTATCTACCAAGTCCCTGAAGCAGACTCCAGTTCTGCACTTTTCTGAGTGGAACAGAAATATTCATGCTGCTCATCAGAAGTACACCTGAATATAGAGCAGCTTGACATGAAAAACACCCCCAAGCTAAACAGCCCTCACTCAGAATTCTCCCTGTGAGGTAGGGAGGCTTCACAGGAATGTTTGTTTTGAGGCTCTTGATTTTACATGGCACTCCTGCAGAAGAAGGCAAAGAGGATGAGCACCAGCAATAAATGCCTTCAGTATTGAGCTGTGCAAGACAAGCCCCGCCCAGCTCACAAATCCTTCAGAGGTAAATCCAACAAGAACAGAGCTCTTTACAAACCTCCATTACCTTGTGCTTCCAAGGTGATTTGAGTACAAGGGAGTTTTTTTGCCCAAACTGCTGAGGTTCCTAGCGCTTACTTCAAACAGCTAAAGAGTAACCTACAGGTGTGCACCCTGACTTTCTGGCCAAGAGCAATGGTATGCAAACAGACACTTTTGCTTAGTGAAAGGATCTTGGAGTAGAGACTTCCTAGCTAGCACTTCAGAATTCCTCCTCTGCCTCCTGTAAGAGTTATTTAACATGGCTAGGCTCTTATTCTTCCAGTAGCCTGTAAGTAACTCCAGCAATATATGTTTCCTCTATTTTAAGAAGTGTTTGGACAATGCTATGGGCACATTGTGTGATTCTTGGGGTTTTCTGTGCAGGGCTGGGAGCTGTACTTGATGATCTTGATGTGTCCTTTCCAACTCAGCATATTCTGTGATTCTATGATACAGGTGTTGTACAGGAATTACCCTCAGTAATGTTCACATCTCAGGTGCGATGTTAAACGCCTTCTTTTTGTTATCAAATAACCACTTAATAAACCATCTCTTGGATTATTTGATGAAAATACAGCAAAATTCACCCCATTTGGCGTGGGAGGTATGGGGTAAGGATGGGACTCATATGCCATCTTCTTCTGCAGTGGATGACTCAACTTTGCATGACTCACAATATTTAACATACAGTGAAAAGATGGTAATCTAACGCTGCATAAACAATAGCTTTCTGGTAATTCTTAAAAGCAGCAATTACATGTAAAGGAAAAATAACTAAGATTTTAACATGTTAACAGAGTAGCTTCTGCTCAAACAAAAAAGCACTGTGCAATGATTTCTGCTATCAGCCTTAAACAGTAAATGAAGGATGGAGCCACTGAAGAACCTTCTTTGGAAGACTAGATGTTTCTCTGAAAATCTAGCACTATCAGGGAAAGAGAAATGGAAGCCAGGAAGCTAAAGGAAGCAGAAGGGGGTGGACAACCTTGAAGAAAGTTGAAGAAAGCTGTAGGTAAAGATAGGAGCATGGTAAATCAGAGCAGCCTGAGGCCTCAGTGGGATGGTCACTGCAGAGAATGGGTGCAGTGAGGTTAAGACACACCCTAGGTAGCAGAGCAGTAGCTACTTCTATAGCAAAGTCAGCTAGTTTAACCAGAACTGCTGGTGGAAGTGGTGTAAGGTAATCTGAAACGCAGCATTTTTTCTAAGCAAGGAATGGCTGAGGAGTGGCAGCACCAAATACCAGCTCAATCACTTCTGCAGTGAACATTCATACACAGCTGCAGACTGTGAGGATGTACAGTCCTTCCACTTGCCTGAAGAAAACTCAATTCTGCACAAGCTGGCAAGGAAATTGATATTTACAAAAAGGTACAGACTGGCAGCGGCATCTCCAAAAACCAGAAACAGGTGCAATAAAGTTTTGCAGCTCTATGGCAATCTTCTATAATGAATCTTAAGGCTCTTTTCCCAAACTGTAGAACAGAAATAAGATATACAGGTCTGTTTGGAAAAATATCATAATCCTATTGCAAATCTCAGCGCAGGGAGGAATAGATTTAAGCATGGGAAAGAGGAGGTTTACAGAAGAGAGGAATCTCACTAAGGAAAACAGAAAGAGGAAAGCAGGGGTCATAAATACACTAAAGAATATGAGACTTTTGTGTGAGAAATAGGGGAGCTAAGGAAGAAGAAAAACATCTAAATAATAAAAGCATACTGAAGACTAATGTGTGATTAAGGATAGTCTTCCAAAAGCACCAACACAGGGGGGGAAAAAAAAAAAAATCACTAAAGACCGGAAGGGCATGGAAGACAGGAGGCATCGGCAGTGCAATAATTTAAAAATAGCAAAAAATTGAAGAGTGATGGATAGTGAGTAAGTGAGTTTTTAGCTGTTCTAACTGCTAAAATGTTTCAAGTAAATATTTAGCTGTTCTAACTGCACCAGAAGAAGTAAGCACGAAGATAAGAGAAAGCACTTCACTGTCTTTGCTGAGGACAAGAAACCAGATGCTGAAAAGCTGGTGCTCTGAACCACAACTCAAGAGTTAATACATTCTAATGTGATGATATCCTAGTCACAGTTTTCTTCTGCTATTGAAGCCTTAGGTAGCACCTCTGCACAGTTCTGTGTAGCAGTCTAACTCCAAATTGTGAGACCCTGATCCAGTACAACACTGCACATGCATGAAAGCTGAAGATAAGATCCTCTGATGCAAAGCAAAAAAATCACTGCTACTTCGCTCCAGCCAAGAGAAGTTGCTCTTACCTGCATGAGCATGTAATAGATCCCAGCCACTCCATGGGCTGCTCCAACATACTGCTTCCTGTGCCACTGGTACAACAGAGGACAACGGTCTGTTTTCCGCTCCTCCTTTGAAAAGTTTTTCCCTGACTCAATAATAGCATCTATTACCTAAGAAAAAGAACACACCCTGATCACCTGTGTTGCTTACTTTGATTCAGAGGGTTTTGCTTCTGCATGACTAAACTCGCAACAAATAATAGACCACAACAACATGCAATTCATTTGGATTTGAGTGTTGAGGGAGAAAAGGTATTCTCCTTAATGATGAAATAATTTATATTTTAAGAGTAGAAAGTTAATCTGTTGATATTTCTACTTACTTGTTTTCAGCCCTTTTTTTCAGCTTCTCTGGTTCCGGTATTTGCAAAACAGTTACGCATGTTCCCCACATTGAATTCCTTTTCACTTAGAATACTTCTACACTTCTGTTTCAATGTCTCAAGTAGCCAAAACTAGTTACACATTGACCTGTTTCCTTGGCTGGACACAGACCCACCCACACTGGCCTGCCCAGCCCTAGCTGGGCAGCAGGGAAGGGGGGAAGAGAAATGATGGACAGATGAGATTGGGTTCCCAGCTCCAGGTCCCTCTTCTCTCCAGCACCCCTCTCTTAAATTGTTTGAAATATGCACGAGAGTAATCCCAGTTCAACCTCACTGATACTGTGATGCTGGAGAGAGAAAAGTGTCTTACCTCTTTAATAACGGACTGTGGGACAGTGTCTGGACTGATTTCAGTATTCAGGTACAGCAAGGCATACAGGTAACCTGCTCTGCCATAGAGCAGCTCATCTGGAATTTCGGAATCCGTGCTGATGACTGTCCTTTGGAGTTGCAACAACCTGCATCAGGAAAGTGGGGAGAGAGAAAGAATCTTCTGTAGCGACCACATTGGATTGTGCACTGTACAAGTCATCAATCCAACCAGAAGCAGAAGTGGTGAAGCCCCAGCATCCCCCTTCAATCACACCCAGTCCAGTTGGCTGCCGGGTTTACATGCAGGAGCTCTGCACGCCTGCCATTTCGGAGATGGGAAACTCTGAGCCAGAGCCAGGCCAGTATCAGCACAACTGTCAGGATTCTGTGCAGACAGAAACAGATACAGGGTAGGAGATGGAGAAGCCAAGAGAGCTACTCCAGCAAAGACAGAAACCTCCTGGAGCCTCTGTGAATTTCACCGAAGGAAACACTTAATTGTACATGTTTAAGGGGAAAGAAACCAAACACACAAAAAACCCCAATACCACCATTCGTCATTCTCTCTCCTAAGAAAACACGTTATCTCAAACATTTAGCACCTCAGTTTTGAAAAGGGCACTGCTATAAGGCTCAAGTGTTTTGCTTGCTTTTAGCAATGAAAAAACAAGAAACAAGACGTGCTGGCCATTTTAACTCTCATTTTCTCCAAAATTACTCTCTGCTAATACTCTACCAGTCTGTACCAGCACCGAGGTGGATCAGAGATCTGTTTTCTGGCCACTCCCTCCCTGTCTCTTCCTATCTTTTTTGATTAAATTGATGGTTAGATGAAACTATGGTGATGATCACATTTTAAATTGGGGGAGGGGCAACAACAATCTGGATTAAGACCAGATTCAATTCCCAGATTCCCCCAGCTGTTATTTCTCTGGAGAAATGTTAGCATTAATATCACGCTATAGCAAAACCACTGACCTCAATCATGTTTATGCTGTCCCTGCTTAATACTAGGGAAAAGCTACTCACAAAAAACAGTTTTATATCTCCTTTCTCAGAACTATGCTTTGGGCTTAGAATTAAATTATTTTCTTCTAAACTGTCCACTACTAAGTTTTACTGTTGAACTCATACAACTGGACAAGGTAAGAAGCTAAAAGTGAAATCACATGTTACATTTTGACATCTATAATGTACCACTCAGCTGGTGTCATGTATATATTTGTAAACAAAAAAGACATAAAATAAGCAAATAATCAAACTAAACTCCTTTTCACTCCTCATACATATACTCCTCATAGAAATTACTTTCCAAGGAGAGGCAACACTAAAAGATTTACTGCTAATCTCATTTTGCTGTACTCATGCTTCTTGCCTTACAGCAAGCAACATGACTTTCTGAGCTGCATTCAAAATGACATGCCCAGGTTTACTGCCAATTGTAAAAGCAAACCTAACATTCACTTCAAAACTGAATTATTCATTCAGGAATAGCAGCAGAGATTAATCATACTAGGATTCTAGAGTAGAAAGAGACCAATTACATTTCCGAACATAAACTAGAATGGAGATGAGGACATGTAGCCTCACTGCAAATTCTGCCAGCCTGAGGTACGCTGCTGGACAGCTAACAGGTGGACTGTAGTGCTGAATGCAAACCCCACGGGGTTCTAGGGCTTCCAGTCCTTGCTGGGATAGCAATCAACTCTGTACCAGCAAAGGCACAGTCAGCTCTCTAATGAAACTACATCTAAATGGGATTTCCTGAGACATTTGTTCCATTTAGATTACTTTGAAAAGGGGCTGGAATTTTTTCAGGCCACCCTTCATATGCTCTGACCTAATTAAATCCCTTGCCTTTACAAATGTGTTCCTGCAAATACTTCCTCTTTGTTATATTAAATTTTTGTTATGTATCAATCCGATACACCATGTTTCTGTCTGGCTGCTTTCAGATCCTGCAGTGCACATGTTTTGTAATGAATCTACAATTAAGACCCACTCTTTACAGAAAGCATCACATATTGCACAAGCATTACATATTGCCGATGACAAGTGTGTGGCTTTTGTTAAATGTCACTTCAATGTGACAAAACCAGAACATGAGTGCACTACATATATTCCCAGGACATCCTGTCCTAACAGCGACAGAGGACTGAAGATAACCCACTAAATATGAATCAAGTGCAAGCCAGCTTTAAAAAAGACAAAGCCTATTTTGTATTCTTGTACCAAAAACTTATCAGAGGAAGAAGTGTCCATTCTTTAATCCTGTGCTCTTAAATTTCACTTGCAAAAGCTACTGAACCCATGCTCTCTACAAATGAAGGGTATGACATTTCCCATCATCAACCACTTACTTGGCAACACATTCTTTAGATTCACTGTCATTTTTCAGTTTGTGGTAAACCACTGCACCCACTGCCAATGGCCCAGCATCACCACAGAGGAAAGTAACTCTTCTGCCATTCAGATTGCGAAGGATTCTCTTCACATAATCAAGAGATCGCTGCAAATGACTCTGGTTTTTCGTGACGCGGTACAGTTGCAGATATAAGAGAGCAATACCTGAAATGAACATATGGCAAAGAGAGAGTTTAGTTTACTTTTCTTTCTAAGCCTATCATATTCCCCTCTTTGGTGCCTCTGAACTAGTAACTCAAATGTGAACAGGTATTTTGGCAATAAAAACATGTCAGTCAAGTTTATGCAGTGTGAAAGCACTGGGCTGCTATTTGGATGACATTTTAACTGGATTGTGGCAAAAATAAAAATTATTGGACTGAAGCCCAATGGTAGAGTCTCAATTTCCAAAAAAAAAGAAGAAAACTCATGACACAGGCCTCAACCCAAACAAACTGTATTGGGTTTGCATAGCCAAGCTTTGGTAGCGGGGGCTACAGTGGTGGCTTCTGTGAGAAACTTCTGGAAGCTTCCTCCATGTCTGGCAGAGCAAATCCCAGGTGGCTCCAAAGGCTAATGTGCCACTGGTCAAGGCTGGGGCAATTAGAAATAGTGGTAATGCCCCTGTGATAAAACATTTAGGAAGAAGAGGAAAAAAAGTTATTGTGCACTTGTCATTGCAGCCAGAGAAGAGTGGTATGAGAACATGGGAGAGGAACAACTCTGCAGACACCAAGATCAGTGAAAAAGGAGAGGGACGAGGTGCTCCAGGCACTGGAGCTGAGACTCCTCTGCAAGCCGTAGTGCAGATCAGAGTGATGCAGCTGTGCCCCTACAGCCCATGGAGGACCATGGGGGTGCAGAGATTCACCTGCAGCCCATGGGGCATGCCAAAGCACATAGATGCCAAAGAGGAGACTGTGACCATTGGAAGGAGTCAGTAACCCCTGAGGAGAGAGGAGCCCATGCTGGAGTAGCTTGTGCTGCAAGGACTGCATCCCATGAAAGAGTGACCCATGCTGCAGTTTGCAGAGAGCTGTTGCTTGTGAGATGGACTCACTGGAGTTCACAGAGAACTGTCTCCTGTAGGAGGGTCCCCGTGGGGGAGCAGGGGAATGACTCTTCCCCTTAAGCAGCAGGTGAAACCATGGGTGATGAACTGACCATAACCACCATTCCCTGCGTCTCTGTGCCTCTGGGGGAGGATGTAGAGCTGGGGAGAAGGGAGAGGTGAGAGGAAGGTGTTTTGAAGGTCTTATTTTACTTCTCATTATCCTGCTCTGATTTTGTTAGCAATAAATGCAATTAATATCTTTAATTCCAGCCTGTTTTGTCCATGATGGTATTTGGTGAGGGATCTCTCCTGGTCCTTATCTCAACCCGTGAAGCCTTGGATTATATTTTTCTCTTCCCTGTCCAGCTGTGGAGGGGAATGAGAGAGAGGCTTTGTGGGTGCACCCTGCATTCAGCCAGCATCAACCCACTACACAAAGAAATCACTGGAGATTCAAAAATTTGAGCTAACAAGCACTTGTGTGACTGAGTACACTAACTGTACAATACTCATCTATTATATGCAAGAATTGACTTCCCATTTGAATTGTACAAGGATTTTTGGATGAGTTTTTGGATTCAAGTTGCCAAGTTCTTCATAACCCTAAAAGTATTTCACAACAAGATTACAAGCTTGTACAAGTCAAGCTGGTTTGTAAAAGCCAGAAGTCAAACCAGGGCTTGGAGAATGCCAGGAGGTACTATTAAGCTTCACTCCATTAAACTCATCACATAATTTTCCATTAAAACAAACCAAAACCTTAGAAATAACAATAACACAGGCTGAAGGAAGTGAAACAAATCCATCTAAGTGGATGTCTATTGGCCAACTGCAAGCATACACATGCAGAAGTAAGACACTTATCTCCAGATCACACTGTAACTCAAACCCATTTCTGAATGGAGAGAGCACTCTCCTGGCCTCATCCAAAGCCAAGCACACACAAGGCCCAGAGAAGCTCCCTCAGTAGTACAAGAACAACAGCATCACAAGAGTGCTGGTACATCCTCACATGTTCCCTGGGCAGGCTCTGAGCAAGCCTTTCTAGGTGAACCTAAGAAGAAAGCTGCAGAGCTTGGGCAGCCCAGTTCAACATCATGGGAACTCGTGGCCTATTTATGGATTTCTGGATTTGTGGAACCCTTTTCAATGCTGCAACAAATGTATAAATATCTTGGCTTGATCAAAAGATGATTAGAAATGCAGCCACGAAGTCCAGCTCATCTAGTCCTTCCTAGTGTTTCTAAGTGCAACACCCTTAAAATGGCTCCTCCAAGAGGTCTGGCACTTAAAAAAGTACTTGTATAAGTAAGATGGACTCTTACATGTGCCCTATGATTGCTATATGTCAACAGTAGGACTTCCAAGACTTTAGAGATGTTTCACAAAATGCAAGCCAGTGCTTAGGACTTCACTGCCAGTAAGATTTGTCTAGACTTGGTACATAAAAAGCAAAGGGCAGTTGTTTACAGCACTACTTTTACCTTCTGATTTGCACACTAGCAAAATGCAGCAAAGAGCAAGTTTGGGGAAAAAGTATCTGCATTAAGTATTTTAAAAACCAGATCACTTAAATACTTTTATTCAGAACCATATCCACAAGAGCCTTGAAAGAAGTTAACAGCTTGGAATAGACGTAGATGGCAATCCTTCCACAGGATGGAAAAATCCCACACTCATTAGACGTCACTCGTTCATCTCTATTCCTGTTTCAGCTAATGATGGCTGTGTTACTTTTACCTTATGACTCATTTTCAGCATGCTCTGGTTTATCAGCCGTAATTTCAGTTGTCAGTCACTGTGTTAGAACACAGCTCCCTGGGAGCCATTCTGTACTGTCAGCACAAGAAAGCCCACCACTGGAGATCTGCATGCACTCAGCAGCCAGTCACTTTCAGACCCTGAAACACGTCTATCTTTTAAGCCTGAGTTGTCTAAAAGTTCTCCACCCATCCACCCACAGCACCATCTGTACCGAAACACCAAGAAGAAAGCAAAGAAATTTTACTCTTTAATCGCCAGATTTAAGCCTAAGGATGGATGAAGGCTAGAGAGTTTTTCCAAGCTACTCCTCGCTCACAATATAGAGATAAAAGAATAGATCTCCTCAGGGCACATTTCAAACACGTGGTGCTAAAACTTTAAGTATATCTGAAGCTTGAACTAGAAGAGCAGGAACAGAATATGCCATTCTATCCAGCAAAGTCACACTTAACAGGCCTAGATGGACATGCCCTGGCAACTTGAAGAACAGTGGTAACATCAGACATGAAGACTGTAGGCTCTGCCTAAAGGATCAATGTCCTGGTTTCAGCTGGGATACAGTTAATTTTCTACAGTGCTGTGGTTTGGATTTAGTGTGTGAATAACACTGATAGCTGTTGTTGCTGGGCAGTGCTTACCCTAAGTCAAGGACTTTTCCATTTCCCATGCTCTGCCAGCAAGCAGGTGCACAAGGTGCTGAGAGGGTCCATGGCCAGGACAACTGACACAAACTGGCCAAAGGGATTGCCCTACCACAGGACATCATGCTGGGTGCATAAACTGGGTGGAGCTGGCTGGCTTGAAACTAATCACTGCTCAGGGCTGGACTTTGGTGAGCAAGGGTAACCAAAGGCATTCTGCACCACTCATTTCTCTTGCATTTTATCCCTCTCCCCTTTTCATTACAACTGTAATTATTACTGTTGGTTCCATTACTATTATTACTTTATTTTACTTTATTTCAATTGTTAAACTGCTCTTATCTCAGCCCACGGGTTTTACCTTTTTTTTTTTTAAATACCCTCCTTATGCAACTATGGCAGAGGGGATGTAGGAGGGGCAGGGTGTGAGTGCTTGGCTGTGTGGTATTTCATTGCCAAGTGGGGTTAAATGAGACCAATTAGAGGGGCTCATTTACATCTAGACAGCATCAGTGATGCAATGCTAAGTGAAAAATAGTCCCTAGCAATAACCATCACCTGCACATGCCTGATTTTCTTCATGATCTTCACAGTCTTGCAACCATACCTCTACACTCCCCCTCCTCACACAATCATTTTACCATTTTTGTACAGACAGAACAAGAACCGACAGACTACCCAAATTCCAGATTTGAAGGCTCCAAGTTCCTGGCCACAGAACATCTTCCCCTCCCATCTATTCCCAGTGATTAGAAGATGCTGTTACCATTAGAAAACTGCTAACAGCCTGTTGAACAGAAAAAGGTGAAAAATAACTCATTTTTAAAAGCAAACTTAAAGAAACAAGAGTTAAGGTAGAAGAGTAGCCTTAGAAAATCCAATCCTTTTGCAAAACAATGATCTCTATAAACAAAAGTCAATTACCATTCTATATCTTTGTCTGCTGAAGTCAATCCAAGTTACAGACAGTTGTGACCAAGGCTCCAGAGTTAAAAGAAAAACCAACTCACAAAAATGCCCATAACAGAGTATTTCTGCCACTCCTATGAGAATATCAGAATCTCCTGTGAATAAATCCAATTACATCATTTAACAAATACACTTCATTCAAACTCTAGCTTTCTCACCAGTCCAGCCTGTATAGGCAGAGCAGTCATGTGGATCTGCCGTCTTCAGCCCTTCCTCCATTTGTTGCAGAAGGTCCTTGATTTTTGCCTGGATCCGTTTTGAGAACCGAGCATTGACCTGAAAGCAGGAGACAGGGAAGGCACCAGAAAAGAAACAAATTAAAGAATGCAAAGTGCCTGCTCCACTTTCTTGTTTGGGAAGAAAACCAAACCAAACGAAACCAAATCAAACAAAAATAACTACGAAATAAATACCAAATGCAGCAATCTTAAGTGTATCTCATGTAAATGTGTTCTGACTACATTTTAGGGTAAGTTACAAGTATCTACATTAGACAGAAATTACCTGTGCATTTTTTAAAGTCACACAAAGAGCAGCTATGGACACTGTGACCGTATGTAATCCTAATCAGGGTCCTGGTACCAAAACCATGTCATGGACAAACAGCACAAGCTCCATGTTATAGGTGCTTGTTCTCATAGCAAGGTTCCTGCACACCCTTTGTAGCACTACAGAGCAGGGAATAGCCCAAGGAAATGTTCATACTCAAGACAATCAAGCCAAAGAAGATGAGCAGAAACAGCTCAGCATCTTCAGCTCAGGCACGAAGGCCAAGAAATAAGTCTTTGATTTTACACACTGCTTGCTTTAACTTTTGACCAAAAAATGTTTATATAGATGAAATACATGAAATATAACAGAGTGTCCTCTTTACTGTTGCCAACATTTCTCTCACATTATGCACACTTCTAGGGAAGATATGTTACTGATTATTCCTTAAAGCCTATTGAACATGGAAATTAGCACAGAAGTAAGGTAAGTTCTTGCTTGACTACAGCACTAAAAGTGTGGGCTTTGGATAAATTACAGGTCCTGGATGCCACCATGCAACTGATTACTCAAGATGTACCACATTTTGTACTCTTGTTCAGACTGAACTTCAAATAAAAATTAGTGATTTCAAACATCCATCCAACAGATTTAGAAATCAGAAAGATTGTAAGAACTGCACAAGGCTTCTGACACACCATAAATCTCCAGGGTCAATAGTTCAAATCCATTTAAGGATATCCATGGTAGGATAGGAAGGGAGAAGGAAATTGTGCCATTATATCTCACATTGAACACATGTCATTCTAGAAACAAGCTTGAGACACCTTAACCTTCTCCAGTATCTCTACAAATAGCAACCAAACACATTAGGAATCTGAAGCCTGTTACACTTCAGCCTTAATATGGTGTTAAGCACCTTTCTGTTAGGGAACTGTACTATGCATCCACAACAGGCGCACCCTCTCTTTTTTGTCTAGTTCAGTGAGGCCTCAACACAAAGGAAAACCTTCCCCAAGGGCAGGGCTTCTCTCCTTCAAAAGACAGCTATGCCAGTGCTAAGGCATATGGTGAAACAGCATGAGGATATTCACGTGGATGCATCCAGGCATAGACCTCAGCTTATCTGACAAGAGTGAACCAAGGCTTCAGACTCCCCATTTATTTACCTACTGCACATCACAAGCATGCTGATTATCTTTTTGTTCTGACAATACACCTGCTGTTACCAAATCAGGATATTTTATATCAAACACCAGATTAAATTGCTTAAGAGGAGGAGGGGAATACTAGGATATCAGGACGCCTGGGTTCTGCACTGAAAGCTCAGTCCTATACAAATAATTTAGCTCAGGTTGGTAATCCCTCTCTCTAGAATTTGAATTGTAATTTACTTGTCTTGGTTCAGTGCTTGGAAAAGCACAGATTAAAGGATGTTTTTATTAATATTTTTATAATTATCTGTAAAACAAAGCTACTCCCAAGCTTATGTCCGAATAGGTTTTAAGTGGCAATGAAGTTTTCCCCAGCTATCTACTCCTCTATCACTGCTTCTCTTTTTTTCTGGTTGCTCTGAAGCTTTCACAACCGAGCACTGTCACTGATCATTTTATAAGATTCTCCTATAAGCTTGTAACAGATGCTTACATACACTAGAATAAATTAATTACATTAAGAAATTAATGCTGAAAGGTGGCTTTAGAAGATTTTAAAACTTCCTTCAAGGAATCTTAGGGCAGCATTACAACTGAGCATAACACACACACTTATGTGGAGCACAGATTGATTTTCATCAGAAGCACATTCATTTCACGGGGATGTTTCCAGTTGGCATTCAGCCTTTTCTGCAGGTGACTTGTTATTTCAGTAGGGACAAACAAAAAGCAGGAAGCCTGTTCTCTGATATCCAGTGGCACATTTACTTCTGGTTCACAACTGATCGGGTGACAGCAGGATCTGAAGGGCATCTTTAATTAGAAAAGGCTCTCTCTAGGAATTCGACTGCTGCATTACTCCTCTGCTGTTGCAGAAAGAACAACCACTATCTTCCTAAACACTGCTCAAGTTTTATATGGTCAAAATACAGAAAAAGAGAGCTCATTCCTCATTATATCAAATAGAGCCTTGTGCCATATTCGTTACTAAAAAGTTTTAGTTACTATTGGTAACTAAAAAGATTCATTTTCAGCACAGAAATAATGCCGAAAAACCGAACTACGTTGATTTGGAAATTCATGGTTTTGTTATTTATTTGAACCATATCACTTTTTCCACTGCAGTGAGACAGCAGGCAAAGCTACATCCCAACACAAAGTCTTCCAAAGCCAACAAAAAGAACCTAAGTGCTTAAGTAACATCACTCACCTGTGGCACTAATCACAAGATGTCTATATTATGCTGTCCTTGTTAGCAATCCATGTTTCCCCTATCTGCTTTCTTTCATTTGTACAGTTTATAAAGAGAATTTAACTCACCTTCTTCTGTAAATTCAGCACTAGAACGACACACCTACATTAGAGCACAGTGCTAATAACATCAAGGTCATGGGTTTGATCCCCATATGGGCCATTCACTTTAGAGTCGGATTCAATGGTTGTTAAATTCCAGAATATTCTGTGATTCTGATATTATAAAAAATACATCATGATGCAAATAAAAATCTCCTAAAAACGCCAAACATTTCACTTGCAGTCACCATTACAATAACACACCAATTCTTACTGACCGTTGCAGCCATATCCAGCTTTACAGCCATGGCATTAAAACAAGCCAGAGCCAAGAGCAGATGAGGCAATAAGCAGCTGCAACATATGTACTGCTTATCATGATTTCTGTAGGTAAGAGAAGTCTGTAACTTTAAAGTCTTGCATGCGCATTTGGACCAAATATCACAGTGCTGATCTAAGTCTGACAGTGCAGCCCTGGAGGCCTTATGGCACTCCTTTTGTCATTAAAAGTAACACTCAGGTTTGACAGACACGGGATGAGTAATCTCATTTGCATTTGTCAAAGATATTTACATACCCACGTGATGTTCAAAAACACGTCTTGGCATTTACTTGCTCATGACATCCATGCTAAGAACTTGTGCAGAGTCACAGCAGAGCAATGGAGACCTAAGCTCACAGGTTCCTCCCAAGTTGCCAATGTACCAAACTTTCTTGCCACCACCAGCCCCCAAAACTACCATCTTGCTCCTAACCCTATTTTAATTCATCAGGTTTTGGGGGACTAATGCTATGTGCAAAACCAGACTGCAGAAGTAAGCAACTGATTCAGCAGAAATAGAAAGGAGATGGCCTATACACACAGTGCTACCTACCAAACAAGCAAAATACAGTTTTATTTCACCTCACTTTGTTGTTGGTGATGTGTAGAACAGGACACATAATATGGTGCTGTGTTGTCTTTCAGCCAAAGTGCATTTCAAAGAGAAGAAAATACAGCACAAGTTAGTACTGCAGCAGGAACTCATTCAAAAACCAAACTTGCATAGAAGATTGCAGAAAGGACATGACAGACACTGGCGAGGAAGAATGTAATAGGGAAAAACTCACAGTTCAGCAGAAATGAGGAATCCTGGCTGTACTGAATTCATTGGGAACTTTGCCACTGACTCTAAGGGAGTCAGATTTCACACCCATGTATTGGAGCATGGGACTATTAAAGCAGGATGAGCTCTCATGCTCACCTCCACAAGTTCCTGCAAAAGCAGATCAGAAGGGATGGCAGTAGGATCCCATAAGAAGAATCCAGCAAGGTCTGCTAGGAGGTGACCTGCCTTTTTGTACAGAAGAACAAGTTCTACTTTATTTTTACCTAAGTCAAAAGACTCTAACAGCTCCAAGAGCAGCACTTTCTTCTCTGAAAATACCAGATACTGTCAAACTCATCATGCAGCCTCTGAAACACCCAAACATAGGTCTCTGATACTTCTCAGACAGGTCCTCCAGAAACAAACGCCAGTTCTGCAAAACCACATGCTTAATAAATGCTTTGAAACACTGCTGTCTGTAGAACACATTGCACTATTTTTCAGTGATCTGTCACTTAGTGCCATACATGTGATAATGGAGGAAAAGAGTAAAAAAAAAAAAAAGGTAAAAAGAAGGAGAAGGGGAGGAAGAGACAGAGAAATCAATAGCTGTAGGCAAATTACTACATTGCTACAAATGCCAGCTTAGGAATAGGCTTTAAACACAGCCATCACCCTGTCTCAGAGGATATAAGGGTGTGAAAAACATCATTAAAAGGCAAACATTCAAGTTATAGAAAGAACCACTAAAAGCATATGAGAAATAAGAAGATTGTGTCTCTAAACCATTTGTGTGTGAAAGAAGTTATATCTTTGGTTATAAGACAGCAAAAACCCAAAGCTTAAAGAACTAGATCATCACAAAGAATCATCAAAACCCTCCCAATTATTGTTAACAAAAATAAACATGATTAACAGATATCCTATGTTCTGGCAAATGGAGACTAATAAAGCAAAAGAGCAGTACTGAAAATCACTGGTCCTCCAGGTAGCCTAACACCAGCATGCTACTTCTTGAAAGCTGAGAAAAAAGAAGTCTGATGTATGATTTGAAGTCACTCACTACACAGAAGTCTCTGGCCCAGCTGTGACATTTTTAGGTGGTCCTCAAGTTGCAAAAAAAGCTAAAACCTCTCCCAATTCAGTCTAAATTACCTCAATGCACAGAGAGCAGATACATTCCACATATTGAGCTTGACAGCAGATCGGTGCAGTTAGACCCAAATAAAATTTATTTTCACCAGGAAGTAAGTATGTGTTATTGCACTTGCCCACACAACTAGCTGGAGTAACAACTCATTATCATGCAGGTCTGCAAGATAAAACGAGAAACTGATGAAGAGTGGATGGATGTGAGACAATTTAATCAGAACTTGGGAGTTTGATTTTACAAAGTATTTTCATTCAGAATTGGTTGACTAACACCAAACAGGCTTAACTCTGTGATCACCTCCAGAACAGTCAGAGAGATTTTCACTACAAAAGCATGAGAAAAGCCCTAAGTGGCATTCAGTGCTGATCTATGCTGTAAGAAAGAAGCAACAGTTCTTCCTTTTGGGCTGTGTACAACCACCAGGAGTTAGTGAGGGACAATGAAGTACAACAAACTGATTTTCAGGCTCACTTTTCACCAAGACTCTCAAAAAGCAAAACAAACTTTCTTTCTGAAAAACCACAGAGAATACTTCAAACCTTGTTTGTTTCAGAGTCCCTTATGAAAATAGCATATGCCTGACTTGAGGAGCCAGGAAACAGCCAAAAAAGTAACAAGCTCAAGAAACGCAGCTACCTCATCCCATATCTTCGGAAAAAAGTGGGGAGAATTATTTACTGGCTTTGGAGGTTGAATTTTGCCTCCAGTGCGACGAGTTGTATAATTCCCACTACTGTAAGTTATTGCTGAGTCAGTCTCAGAACACAGAAAACTTTCTGCTCCCAGTGAGATAACTAAAATGCCCAGTGAGACAACACAAAAAAAAATTTAAAAACCAAAACAAAAATCCAAAACCAAACAAACACCAAGCAAAAAACCAAAAAAACCCACCGCATTCAAAAAAATGAGGGAGGAAACAAGTGATGCTATGACAAAAACCCATATATATATGTATTTTTAAAAATATATTTTACAGGAGAAGGAAGACTGAAAGCCGCCTAAACGAATTATCAGAACAGAACACTTAGAAAGCATTAGGAAACTAAACACGATTAAATAATCCAAATGATAAATCTAAGTAAATCTTCTGTATCACCAGTAATATGTATTTGCCAATGAGCACTATTATCTTTGAAACAGGCTCCCTGTAAGGAGTCCCCTGCAAAGCCTAATAAGAAATTGTATACATTTCTCAGAACATACCCCTTTTTTCCTAATATTCTTAGAATATCATGGCAAGTCAGGAAAAAACTTATAAAGAATTTGCCTAAAATAGAAGTTTAAGTTTGGGCATTCTAGTGACCAATCCATGAAGTTTGAATCTAATTTTGCTTCTGTCTTGATATTCCACAACAAATTCACACAATCTTAAAGAGAGGGCTGAGATCACATTAATTTCTTGACAAGGATGCTTCTTTTTTTTTTGCAGAGCCACAAAATCCACATCAGTGTCTAAGCTTCCACCTTCCCCTGGCTGAGCAGATAATATCGGCCTGCCTTTTCTCCCATGTAGTCAGTATGAAGGAGAATTCCGAGTGACACCTGACTACATTACAAATGTAGCCATAGGGCTGTGGTGGCTCCAAGGACAGCAGACAATAGGTCCTCGAACAAGCCAGCACCACCCCTCAGCAGCAAGATCTCCTCACCCTTTTCCTTCCCAGGAAATCCTTTAGAACTTTGTAACTCTACACCACTAAGAAATAAGAAATAGGGAGTGATCTTTGTTATGAGTCTATTCAATTCTCTGCCTTCCCTGATCATCTACATTTCCATTTTGAAAACTTTTGGACTGACCACTTTGAGGTAATATCTATAGGTACCTTTTTAGGATGAGGTATCTCCATGGGGTCCACATGGAAAGGAAAAAGGCTATAGAATACATATATTTAATTGAAAGATTCATCACTTATTAAACAAAGGTCTACATTTAAAATTATGTTTCTTTACTGTCTGATGAATTATTACCTTGGCTTTCTCAGAGATGTTACAGAGGCAATTTAGGTTCATGACACTTTAATGGTGAAGAAATCTAGTTATGAAAACAGTGAATTTCAACTACATGAGCAGAGCCCACACAGATAGCTGCAGTGTTTACTGTGACTATTTATAAGAAAGCAAATCAGCAACCTTAAATTCTGCTTCTCCTACTCCCACACTTTCAAGATTTCTAAACAATATTTTACCCACACCCACTTCCGTATGCAGAGTTTTGTCCCAATTGTCTCACAATTCAGACAATGCCTTGAAGAGTTTCTTGTCCTTTTATCAACCAGGTGAATTTTAGATGGCAGTCATGACAGACTAAGAAATCAAATGGATTAATGATGCATTGCCTTCCATGACAACAGCAGAGCGCCACACACCTCAGGCTGTCATTACGTGAGTCACTCAGCGCTTCTCGTTCCACTCAGCAGCAGATGGGAGGAAGGAATTATACAGTGCACTCAGGCCTTCTGAAAGACGTTCTCATTTTTAGGAAACCTGTGTGCTTGTGTACACAAGTTTACAGAACAGACTTCCTACCCTGTGTAAAGTCCTTTTGTCTTCACTGGGGCTTTAGGCAAGCAAAGACATTTCTCTGATGGAATGGGAGCCATTAAATGCAAAAATAAAACACTAAAACGTAAACTGAAAAGCACAAGCAACAACAAAAGCACCCCAAAAGTACCCATCATGAAATCTCATAAAAGGACAGCACTAGGAGTGAGAGCATGCAAATACTTCAAAGAATATAAATGCATATAACTATACTCACAGCTATATTCTAGTCCAGAAATATGTAAGATGACTCCTGAGATTTTGCAGATGCAAAACCAAAAGAAAACATACACTTGTTTGTGCCTTCTCCTATGAAATGCACAGAATTGCTGTAGTTACATGGTTTTAAGGCAGTATAGAAGATACTTTTTTTGCCAAAGGCACTTCATCCTCCTGAACAAAGCCCAGATATTACCTTTTATCAAATACACGACTACTTGGGTGCTCTAACATATTTTCTGAACACACCTGCACAAATCGCTGCTGACTGCCACTCTGTAACAAGGAATGTCATCCACGATAGATGCTGGGAAAAAACACTTGCACCCACTGTAAAACACCATTCTCATGCATAAGAGAGCATAACAGGCAATCCTAATGTGAACACAGGGCTAGAAATTCTTGACTAACTCATTTCAGTTCTGCTACAGAACAATGTCCCTGAATTTAGATTCATTCAAGAATCAAATCTGAAGTAAATTAGAGTAATTTAAATTAGAGAACTAATTAGCTCTGCAAAAGAGCTAATATACTCTAAACCGTAATTTTTGAGGATGTTCATCTCCTTTTGATATCTCACAATTCCTCTAGTTATCTCACTTCAAAAAGCTTTAGTCCATCTAGATCAGCAGTAAATGAAGGAGTAATTTCTCTTTTAAAAAATGGACACGAAGTGTTGGATTTAAAGCAGGTACACAAGAAAGATGAATGGCCTACAAAGGACTTGATGTTTTTTTTACCAATTTAACAACAATATACAGCTTTAACAGTTCTGCCATCTCCTCTCTGCTTCTATACTTGAACTCATCGTATTTGGATTATTTTTACAAACTAAGTCAGATACAAAAGAACAAAGAAATAACAGTTCTCATCCACAAGGGAAAAAAAATTACCAATACTCAGCATACTACCAGGGAGTTGTGTACCAAACAATGCAGATTTCACTTTTGAACCTACTCTTGCTTTTTAAACCTTCTCAAATGCTCGACTTTTGACAGCTGCAATTAACTGCAGCAGTTAGACACTGAAGGCCCCAAAGTACTCTCTTTTGTGCACTCTGCTTATCCATGTACAACTTCATAAACAACTCAGTGAAACCTTTCATTGCCTTGGACTGATGGTGAGCTGATGGTGTCCTGCTGATACTTACAATGGTCAGAGAGAATGTTCCTCCCACTGTTGGGCATCACCATCCTTGTCACACTCTATCAAGGTAATTCCATATTGCCACAAGCAGAAAAATACAGAGCTGGTGTCAACAGCTTGCCTTTATTCATCCCAGCACACAATCAAGAGAGTTAGGAAGCCAACTTCCCACCCTTAATGCATTTCTGCTTGCAGCAGTGTCACCATGCAGTGTTTTCCATGCAGAAGATAACAAAGCTGCACAGTATTGAAGGATGAGGCCGCAGAGGGGCTAAATGACAGAAAATCCATATTCTGGCATTCCTTCTGCAGCTTAATCGAGCCTGCAAGGTAACAGTCCAGGCCAGAGCAGCTTCTCTACTTAAAACCTAAGAGACCTTAGGTTTGATATACTAACCTTCACAGTATACCAAACAGCAGCACATGGCATCAAGGAGATAAGAAGAGCAGGAAGATTGCAAAGATCGTGTCACCAGTGCTACCAGGCAGACCTTCTGCGGGCATGAACAGACTGTTAGGTGCCTGTCATGGTGCATCTGAACCTATAAATGTGCGTATGTCAGTAAATAAACACCTGAGAGTAGTCTAGCTTCTAGACTCTTCTAACAGTCTACAACGAATGACTGAGCGTTGCTGTTACTTGAAAATAAACTCTCCTTTTCTAGATGAGCGCTCATCTTTTTCATTCCCTTATGCACTTTCTCTGGTGAAACTCGGGCAACTTGCGCTGACAACTTCTTCTGAGACACACAACCACCGTGGTAAGAGCATTTATAGCTGTTCTGCTCTACAGCGTTCTATCACCTCCAGCGGGGGCACCGCGTTCACTCCCGGACCAGAGTAAAACCAACAGCCCGGAGCCACTGCTACCGACTCCGAGCCATGCGGCCGGGCTGAGCTCCCGCTCCTTCCCTCGGCTCACCC
>VYXF01001190.1:52858-67189 GCA_013397295.1 Polioptila caerulea
CGGCTCTGCTCGGCGTGCCTGTCAGCCGGGGCGGGGGAGCGGCGAGCGCGGCGGCATCACAGCCTATACGGGGGCAGAGTGCGGCCAGAGCCGCGGCCGGGCCTCCCCGCGGGAAGAGGCAGCCCGCCCGCCGGCGCAGGCTGGGTGGCACCGCTGCAAAGCTCGTTCCAGCGCCTCATCCTCCTCCGCCGGGGCGTCACTGCCTCGGGCTGCTGCTGTTGCCGGCCGCACGCCGGGCGGCGGAGCGGGGCTGCCGCCGGCTCCTCCCCCCCCCCCCCCCGCGGCGGGGGCGCGCCGCCCCCCGGCGCCTNGCCCGGCTCATCCGCAGCTGCCGCCGGGCCGCGCTCACCCGCCAGCAGCCCCCGCGCCCGGCGCGCAGGTCCCCGGCCAGCCCCGGCGGGAAGGAGGGACGTGGTCTTCGGCCACCGCCCGGCGGGGACGGCGCAGCCCGTGGCCACCGCCTCTCAGCCAGCGAGAGGAGGCAGCTCCTCGGGGAGAAGGAGGGTGGTCTCCTTCCCTCGGCCCGCCCCCGGGCTCTAATGTTGGCCTGGCTGCGCTCACCGTTCTGCTGACGGGGAGCCCGCTCCAATAAGCCAAAATATACTAGAAAAGCACCCCCAATCCCCCCCAAAAGACATCAGGAAAGCTCATAGCCCTGGTGGGGGCTGGCGGCGGTGGGCGGGGAAGGCCCTCAGCGATCCGCGGTGGCGGCTGGACCGGTGGGATCGCGTCCCACCAGGGAGGAGCAGCGTCTGGATCCCGTGTGGATCGCGCGTTTGTGTCTCGGATCCAGTCCTGGAAGGGTGGGGGCTGAATGCCAGGGCACTATGTCAACATAAATTTAGCCCGTCGTCTTATGACACCTCCACTTTAAGCTAGGAGAAGAGCTCCAGACGAGAGGCACTGTACAATCATCGAGGATAAATCTTTTCTATTCACAAATAAATGGTACATGCTTCAGATATAGTCATAGCCTTCAGGAATTGACACTGTGTGCTGAAACACTGTCGTGTAGAGAGAGCCAGCAGAAAGCCTGCCATCCGGCCAAACACTGGACACAGTATTGTGTAAAAATACAGGCACAGGAGACGTCATTATCCCATTAAATATTTACTCCCAACTATACCATTCTTTTGCCAGTAATTGTAAGTCAGACGGACCATAAAGCATTAATTCAATAACTGGGCACAGAGCAGACTTACTGATCTTTAGTTTTATGCATTGAGTAATTTTATTGCTATCAAAATACATATTCAGTGCATTAAGATTAAATATAGGTGACATTTGTCCTGGCACTGGCTTCAGTTTACAGTTGTTTGTAGCAATATACATATGAATAAATGAGACATATCTGTCATCTTGTCACAGGATATGAATTTGAATTAATACTTTCTTCATTTTATTTATTTTTATAAATTGAGCTGATGACAAAGCAAGAATTCTAAACAACCTGTCTGACAAGAAGGACCTCGTATTTGCTCTGGAAGGGAATATAGCCAGTCCCTTAAAAATTAGAGTAATCTATGAAATTACTCTATTCTGTGATAATTAAAAAATCACTTTATGCATCATGTATTTAATGGCTAAGTCCTTTGTGCTGTATTGCAGTGCCAGAAAAGGTACCTTTTAAAAGGAACCTTTTTAAAACATCTCTTTTCTCTGCATAAATATTTCAAATAACATGTTTTCATCTAGAATGGTTTCCTACCTTTAGTGGAGACTGCCTGCATCAGCGCAAGTAACTGCATTCTCATAATGAGGATCAGAGTTAAGCCTTTAATATGGGTGTGCATGGTTTCTGTTTTCTTGCACCTTCTACTCTTCTTGAATCAAAATGGAAAATATAAAAGGAAATATAAAAGCAGGATCATGCCAATTGGTACCTGCTCAAGGTCTACAGGTAAGGAGAGAAGGGGCTCCCAGGCACCTTGCGAGAGCAGGTTCTTCCCTTCTGGAGCTGTGAGTTTGTGGGTTGCTGGGGTGGCATCTCTTCCCTTTTGCATCATTGCACTGTTTGATTATCTGCACACTTCTGCATTTAACACCCTGTTTTCTGGAGCGCTTCTTTCATGTTCACCGTTCTTCACATTTGTTGCAACGGGGTATGTTTAGTTTCAAGCATACAAGGCCTTTTGTTCTTAGCAGGTGGAATAGACTTCAAAAGACTTTCAAGCTTCTTTTCAGTGAGTGTTTTTTCCTTTTGCTCTTTTACCCTTGATACACGCGGAGCTCTCATAACCCAAGTGGGAATCATGGATGAAGGAGGAAGAAAAAAGTTGGGCTTAGTGAGGCATCAACATGTAACATAAGTTTTAAGCAATAATAAATTCACATCTCTCATCTCCAGCAGTGTGAAGCAGGAGGCTTTGACTACTGAAATCATTATTTAATTTGTGCTTTCATCCAGAAAATGTCTAATTGCTACTGAAGACACTGAGCCCTCACCCTTACTTCACCACTCCAGCTAAGCAAATCCAACTAATATCTAAACAAAGCCTGATTCTTACTTAGAAATCAGTTTCTTCATGGAAAACATGAAAGTTTTTGCTTATCAGATCAATGGGCTATTCATTCTTTACATAAGATGAAATCGTAAACCCTTCTCTTATGGCCTTTTCCTGTCTCCAATCCTCTTCATATCCTGCATCATCTGACACTCTGCTCACGACGAGACTAGTGCCAATTTTTTAATAGTAAAATAAAGTATCTTTACATTTTTGGTCAGGACTAATTAATCAGAATCCATAGATAAACCATTAATGACACTGTGCTTTCCTATGCATTTTGCTGCTTGATTCCCAGCATGTGTTGTAAATTAACCTAGCTAATAAAGTGGGAAAAGGCATCATATATCACAGAGTCAACCCCCTGAGGACTAGCACACAGCTGCCCTTCCCACTACACTCTGTGGGAGCTACACCATGATGCAATGTTATGTGGCTTGTGGAATGAATGTGAGCAACCATCAGGAATCTCCATAGCTCTAGCTGTGACATGTTCAATGGTTCTTTCAGCATCTGTGATCACTCTTGTTACAGTAAAATAGTGCTCATTTATTTTCATGCACAAAGGCTCCACATATGTGCAAGCAACAGCCCTGTCCATGCTTTGCTCTGTGGAGAATATGAAGAATATATGACTTCAGCACCATGCTAAAGTGCCTTTTAAATTCTGGGAAACCATTGTAGCAGCTGGCATTGATCTTGTTTTATTTCTGATTGTAGAGATCCAGCTGAAATTAACTGAGAGAAGCAAGAGCTTCAGGAATGGACCTTGCTAATGTGATGCATAATGGAGAACAAGTGTGTGCACTGCTTTATTTAGTGTGGAAAAACAAGGTATGGCAATTTCTCAGCTACTGTCAAGTTGGACAGCAGATCAGTGGAGATGAGGTAGTTTATACCTGCTGCAAATCAGGGGTTAAACTTTTATTTAACATAAATATAGTCTTTCATACTTTCATACAAAGCTTTTGCATTTTCTCTGGTCATCTCTTCAGGCTGCACTCTGTCTATGGTGTATCCTTTGTGCTCTGCAGCAAACCTTTTACTCCTTGACCACTACCCTAGGCCTATAGTAGCCTGTAAGAAAGGACTTTGTAATTCCCTCTTCTCCTCCCTTTATCTGCACTTCCTAGTTTCTTTTTTACCTCCACCATTGTATAAGAGTATATTCTGCTACTAAGTTATTTAAAGCTGTTTAGGTCTAATAAGCTTGTAACAAAAATGATATTATGGAATAAAATCTTCAGGATCAGGTTTTACATTTTAATTGTAAGGGACTTGCAGAGTTTGGACCAAGTTCAGTCCCATGTTCAGTAATGCAACATAAGAGCTTACTAGTCTGTGTGAAATGTTGTTATCATAATGCTATTAGCAGCATCAAATTTCTCTGGCTGCTGTAAATAACTGATCCCTATTACTGTATAATTTTGCTGTTTAAGATCTCAGAAATTCCTATGAATCTGAGAAGACACTTTTCTATTCAACCACGAAATAGATGTTTGTCTATTATAGTTGTCTTCTTATTTTCTCTTCTTGTCTTTGGTTTTGTGGCAGAAAAAACAGTGTCCTGAAGTCTGCTGTACTTCTGTTCTGATGACTGCCTGCTAATAAATGATAAGCCTGAACAGCAGTTCTTGCACTTCAGCTTGTTTTTAAATAATGGATTTTGTTATAATCAAATGTTTATGTTCCTTATCCACTTATTGCCAGTGGTTTTTGATTTGCACATCCTGAGCAATACAACTAATGCTGAAATCATGCAAAGATACCTGTAAATATTCTTAGAGGTCCTTACCATCATGATGAAAGTGGAGACAGCTCGCTGCTATTAAAATGTACCCTTTATAATCATTTGCCTAGTGTTCAATTCTAAAAGGAGTTATTTCCAACCTTGACAAGGTTTGTAAGTCTGGGAAAAGTTCAGTTAGTAGAAAACAAATGTAATCCTCCTGAAGCACAAAGAACAGTGGTGAAAGATGGATTCTGTTAGAATAGCTGTGGCTGGCCAGTATCAATAAAAAGGAGCAACAAAACAAGTGTTGGACAAGAGGATTCATTTTGCCTAAGGAAGCTGTTGCAAGCTGGACACCTTCTTTCTTCTGATATTCTTTGAATGACTCAATGTCAGGGGCCTAAAAAGCAGCCCTAGTCACTATCCTGAGGTTGAGATAGGTGAAAGACTCAGGCCTAGGATACACCAGAAATTATGGGATGTTGTTGTGATGCACTGAGTGATCTCAGTCCTATTTCTTCAGTTTGTTTATGGAGGCCTGCGATCTTCAGAGTGTACTCACAAATCCATAGGTTTGGGTTTCGTCTTCAATGGCTTTTGCTGAATCAGGACAGAGTGGAGATCAAGCACCTTCAGGCAAGGTAGCTTTACAACTTTGGCAGGATAAGAACAAACTACAACAGTACAAGAAGGGAGAAGAAGAAAAACAATGGGAAATAAGGGAATATGAGAAAAACTAGACAGAAAAACATCAAGGACTGTACTGCTCCTACCTAGTGAAAGATCTCACTGGCTTTAAATGAAGCATGTAGCTTATCTCTGCCCTGACACTGAAAGTGCAAATGCAGAGAGTAGTACTCAGGGTAGTACAACCTTGATAATGATAGTGGTGAAACAGCAAGAGAGTCTCATCTCAGTGGATGTACCATCCACTGTCTGTCACTGTGGGTAGTTTCCAGCCTTCAGAATCAGCAATACAGCACCAAGCTAGAGGACAAACAAATTTCTCACCCATCTTTCAGCTGCAAGAGGTCAGGGCTATTCCTGATATGTTTGCTTGACCAGCTTTTAAAAAACGCTACCAAGAAGGGTTTCCTCTGCAGGTAGCAAACTCTGCTGTTCCCTTGATCAAATTATTCACTGTGTCAAACTGCAGAAATAATCTGCTGCAGTTTCAGACCATGTAGAGAAGTGTTTACACCGTTATTCATGCCTCTGTTGCCTTGGAATCAAAACTAGTGCAGGTACAGCTGCCCTCAGCACAGTGTTGGCATGTGAATCATGGTGCAAGGTGTGCAAAATGAATGTTCATGTCTGAACAACACTCTTCTCTTTCCCCCTGCTTCCTGCCCCCCCCTCCCCCCCTCTNCTCTTCCCCCGTTTTGTATTTTATGTGTAGTAGATCCCTTTCATATCCTTGTGGAAACAGCATAGGGAACTGGTGTGTTTTTACCGAAGAGCAGTGGTGACCAAGGGGGTCATGGCCCCCTTATTACTATTGCCTAATGCAATCTTGCTCACACATTATAAGGCACAGGTACAAGGCTGTGCAGCACATCCATCCCAGCTCCTCCTAGTCAGTGAAAGGCTTCACCTGTCTCTGCGAAGTGTACATCAGCACCATTAGCATTGCTCTTCCCATGATTTCTACATTTTGAGGCTAGGAAGAAGGAGAGACAGAAAGAGGAACAGATATACTTTTTCCATTAGTCATTGGAATGGTCTGTGTTAGCCAAAAACCTGTGCCTGGATGATTTTATCTTTTGAACTCTTCTTGGTCTTCAAGTTCTGATCTGCATCTTAAAAAAACCCCATGGTCTTTCACAAAGCATGAGGAAAAATGTCAGCTTTCCAAAAATGTGGCTAGGATCTTACAAAAGAAACCAACCACTGCTGTTACAATGGTAAAACCTCTTTAGCTATGTAAGTAACAAAGAGCAAAGAAGGAGGTGAAGAGCAAAGGAAGAGGTGTGAAGTTTTGTTTTATTTAAGGGAAGGATAGGGTTAAAAACCATTAAGGATACTAAAGGTAATCTAAATCTAGTGAAAAGCAAAATTAGTATTTTTGCTCAGCATTTAGTAGCAGAGAGATTACAGAATGTGAATGATTTACAGGCTGTGAAACAGAGTAAGGAGAATAAGTGAAGGAGAACAAATTGCCACATTCTGGGTTTGGGTGAAAACTAAACTTAGATTATTTATTATAAAAGTTGGCAAATGAAACTGTAATTCCCCTAGTGATGTTTATCCATGCAGTGAGCAAATTAGCCAGTACTGTGTGGTTGGAGAACACCACACATAAGACCTGTTTAACCAACAGAGGAATCACAAAGCCATCCATTACCAACCGTTAGTTGAATTTGGCAGGATGCAAAGATTTAGTACAGATGTTGAAGAAAAGATTAATAGGAAAGATGGAGATAAATGGAATAAATATTATGGGTTTGTAATATATCATTCACAGTGGAGAAACTCACTACTGTTCTTTGGCAGGAAAAGCAATTTTGTAGCTGTCACTCTTTGTACAGCAGCAGTAACATAACTGGTAATTTCCCATGTAGCCCAGTAGGAGGTTAATACAATTATCTTACAGTAAGTGAGGATGTAGAGAGGCAACAATGTGCTATTGTCAAAGGGAATGCATGGAGCTAGAGAAAAGGTAATAGAGTGGGTAGTAAGGTAATAAAGGAGTGGATTTGGGAGTACTTTTAAGAGACATTTGTATTAACAATGTTTGTACAGCAAATAAGGGAAAAAACCCCAGTGAATTTTGCAGAGGATGTTGAGAATGCTGTAGTATAAGACCTCAGTGAAATGGGCAGTTGTGAATGAAGAGTTGGTAGCTTTACTAGGGGTAATGGTGTATTGACCAGAGTACAAGGTCATAGCAATCTGCCTGCAGGAGAGCTGGTCAATTGTACTAAAAAGAAAAATCCATTAAAATTGGAGTAGGTGCCATAAATGAGAATGGAGAGTCTGTTTAATGAGGAAAGCTGAGAGTATTCTGGCTTGTTTAGCAGAATGAAGGCTGGAGTGGTGTATAGTTGCTGTTCATAAATAAAATAGAGATATAAATAAACAGCTGTATCTACACTAGAGAGGTGATCAATGATTAAGGACCTTACTTGCAACAGAAAAAAATATTGTATGTTGCCCATGATGAAATTCAAGCTAAAAACAAAACAAAACAACAAAAAAGGAGCGATTGACTATCAGAAGAAGAAGATTTTGGAGCAACCTATCAGTGAAGCATTTTGGACAAACAATAAGCTTCTTGTGTAAAAAGTGCTGTAATGTTGTTGTTGTGAGCCAGTAAACCGAGATTCTCATTTTTCTGTGACTTGGGGAAGTACAGTGGTCTCAAGGGACACAAAAGACCTCCTTATCCATCAGCAGCAACAGCTTCCAGGAGCCAGTGAATATGTGAACAAAGTTGTTTTTTTCTTCATAAATTCCTGCTGAGGGAGGGATACTGGCAAGTGAGATGGTTGTAATATTCACTAAGCTTCTGTATGAGATTTCCCACAGCAGGCTTTTAAAGTCTAATTGTCATTAACACTTCTGCACATGTTGTGTTTATATGAGGATGGAGAACAGGCATCTAAACCTGCTTCAAATTCTGCCAAGGGAATGACAAGCGAAATTACTGGTCTGACAGATAAGAGAAAGTTAGAAAAGGATGGATGTAGGCAGCCTTCCGTTTTATGGCTTGAAGGGAGATTTCTGTCTGAAGTGAACTTTCCATTCAGACAGTGTCTTGACATGTGTGTTTATTTTCCCAGCTCTCTCCTGGTGTTTAACTGTACAAATATTTCCATCACCTAGTACTGAGCTTCCAGGTCTAACAATAACCAGAAGACAGCTGAAATATGAAAGTAGGGCCCTCCCCTGGAAGCCATTTAAAATCTATCAGTCTGACATAAAAGAGGCTACTAACAGTGCTGCATTTAGATTTTTCCTAAGCTGAACAGATAAGGAACTTATGTGGAATGTTCTCTCCTTTTTTCCTGAGATATTCTAGCTTTTAAGAGCATTTTGGTTCAAAGAATAGAGGAATGAGTTGGTTGTTGTTTAGTCCCTCCATCACTGTGGTACTGCATGCAGTTCACCATAAGGCTGAGTATCCCTTTGCAGTTATGAAGATAATAATAAGTAGCACAATACAGAAGTTTGTGTGCTTGAACAATGAGAGAGGTGACTGCTAACACCATAGAAAATCTGAATTCTGCTGAGGTAACTGCACCGACTGGTTTAGACTTCCTTAAGTACTTAAATAAATTAACATTACTTCTCCATATACGTGTTGCAACTCAGTTGTCATATCACATCAGAATTAAACAGATAACCTTTGTGCATTTCTGGAGTAATGTTAGCCCTTATCAAGCAGTATAAATATTGCATCCAGGCTCAAGCAGGGCATACTTTATTTTTTCGCATCTATTTTTTTGACCATAAACTACAGCATCTTTCTGGCCCAGTGGCCCCTTATCACACTGGACCAACTTCTGTAAAAATTATAGATTCCAGGGGAGGAAATGATTGCAAAACTATTGAACATAGTTGACTATTTTAAGAAAAGGACAGCATGAGAAAAGCAAAATAGAGATAATGGGCTTCAGTAAAGCAGATGTTGGTAAAATTTGTCACAGGATTCTTTTGGAGGGATAGTTTTAGGATAAAGAATTGCAGGAGAAATAGCAATTACCGAAAGAAGTTGTATTTAAGACACAACAGCAATTGATTGTGCTGCAAAGGAGAAAGGAATCAACGTAAGAAGGAATAGCTGGAGCAGAAGCCCTTTAAAGTCTTGAATGTTTAAAAGGGATTTATTTACAATTTAGGAACAAAGACATCTGGCTAAAGCTGAGTAGAAAAAAATAGACCCAAAGTGTATGGTTGAGCCCGGATAGATAAACTACACAAATGACTTACTACTACCGAGGGTGATAAGAAATGAATATGAAAAGATTGTATGAACACTAAAAGAGCAGAAAAATGCAAAGTAAAAATCTGACTCATTCCTTGGTAGACAAGGATTACAAATAATAGGCCATGATGAGAAAGCCAAGATATTTTATGACATCTTTGCTTCAGGCACGACATAAATTGTTAGTAAATGCCTAAAGCATTTAGGTTGTTTACAAGAGCACAGAGTAGGGAAAGAAGAGCTTAGAAAATATTTAACGTGATACATATGTTAGAGCAGCCTAATAAAACTGACCCTGGAATACCTAAGAGACTGAAGCAATATCTGAACCAGTAACACCCATTGGTAGCAAAAGAAGAGAAGGTTCTCTAGGAACAAGAAGATAAACCACAGAACCAATTCTTCAAAAGAGGAAAAGCAAGATTCAGGGAAAGAACAAGTCTATCTGTGTTATCCTGAAAGATACATGTAATCTGTATGTAGAGAACAATAAGCTAACAAAAACAGAGTAGATTTGTCAAGAATAAGTCATGTCTAAGTAATAGTTTCCTTCTCTGATAGGATAATTGTTCTCATGGAAAAGGGAGAAGCCATAGACTTGTCTTGACTCTGCTGAGGCTTTTGGCATGGCCCCATCTAACGTCCTCCAAACGAAACAAAAGAAACTTATATCCCTACCCAGGGTCACAGTACAGTCAGCACGCGCTCTCATGCTTTGAGGTTAAACTGGGAAGGCATTACATGCAGCAGTCTGTAGAAGTCATCCCAGCATTTTTATCAACAACATGAATCATGAAACACACAAGTGTCCAAACAACTTGAGGCCAGGAGGAATTACAAGCTCCTTGAGACACAGGATCAAAATTCAGAGTCATATCAAGAAACAGCACAAAAGGCCCAAAATCAGCAAGGGAAAATTCAATGTTTGAATAAAACACTTAACCTTGGGAAAGGGAAATTAAAATACAAATGATAAAATAGGGAATGAATGTGCATAGTATCTCTTATGGAGATGTCTAATGATGCCATGAAAGCTGATACTGCCATACTGCCATAATATGATACAAAACTAGGCAAACCTCATGCTGTGAGGCACTGACAGAAGTGTTGTGGGTAACATATGCAAGGTAATTATCCTTTCCTGCTTTTCCCTGGGATGCTGACACTGGCATGGAACAGTTTTGGACACTACACTTTCTCAAGTGTTGCGAAACTGGGTGGAGTCCAGAAGAGGGAAATGAAAAAGGTAGGAGGTAGAGAAAGCATGGCCAGAAAACAAGAGCCAAAGTCGTGACTTTTGAGAAAAGATTGAAGGAAATTGCTTTATTTGGTAAAGAAAAGAGAAGGCTAGAAATAAGATGTAATAATAATCCTGTATTCAAGGCCTGTTAAAGAGAAAGATTATAATTTGTTCTTAAAGACCTTTGCAAAACAGACCATGATTGACTCAATGAATTTGCATCACAGATACTTTATGGTGCAGTATTAGGAATTCATCTGTGGTGCAGTGCCTAAATTTGCTACACAGGAGAGTGTTTATGGAAGGATTTTAAAATCAGGCAGAACAAATTATTAGGCATGGTCTAGGTGTAATAGCCCAATCCTTCAGAGAGGAAAAAGACTGTTAGATCCCAGGATGTCCTTACCTGCATTGCCATTATTCTACTAAATTAAGACCAGGAACACAGCAGGATTTAACTTTATTATCTTTGCAGAAAATTTTCAGTTCCTTACTTCAAATATACAAGGCTATTTTAAGACATCTTTTGTTTTATATGAATGTTAGACAACCACAAATAAGAAAGGAATGTGATTAAAATTTTTTTTTAACTGTCTTTAATTTTGGGCCAGTTAAGGAATAAAGATATGTATAATTAAGTCCCAATAATTTCAGCAGGCTGGTTGAGGTGGTAGCCTAATTGGCAGAAAACAGGCTAATTATACCTAGATTGAATGTCCATTTTTAAGGTTATTGTGGAAAAGAAAATGGAGCATAAGAGAGAATACAACCTTAAGGTGAGAAACCAAGCATACAAGAAATGGAAAGTCAAGGAGAGGTGTAGGAAATCCGGAAGACCTTAAAAATTAGAGACAATAGTTGAGAAATATGTTTAAGTCAAAAATCTTCTATGTGTTTGTCATAGAATCACAGATTGTCCTGACCTGGAAGGGACCCACAAGGATCATCAAGTCCAACTCCTGTCTCTGCACAGGACAATATAAAAAATCACACAATGTGCCTGACAGCATTGTCCACACACTTCTTGAACTGTGTCTGATTTGGTGCTGTGACAACTTCCCTTAAGAGCCTGTAACCTGGGCAGAGACTGTAAAGGTTTCCAAAATTGTCATTTACACCCTGTGTTCTGCAATCATTGTCTAGAAGGATGGTTACTGGAAAGCTATGACCCTAATCCTCTTGCGAAGCTGTCACTTCAGTGTTGCTCCATTTGTAAGATCTCTCCCAAATAAAGAGTCTGTAGGTTAAGAGTATACCAGTGCCAGTTAATGAAGTCTCTTAATGCAGCAGCAGTAAAGGGCATTGCTTGTCAGCTGCTACAGTTTTATGAGAACAGCTTTGGGGTTTTGAATACCAGTGGTGGAGCCTCAAATGTGAAATGCAATACAGGAGTTACTTATGAACCTCAAAATGCAGAGACCTTCTTCCTCAACTGCTGGATCCATGTACACCATGCAGTGGCTTTGAATGCTGCTGACAACCTTGGAGGAGGGAGGCCTCACTGGAAGCAAACTGTTGATGCAAAGCTTTGGCTGGTGTCACCAACGCAGCCTCTTCCAGAAAACCTAAGGTTGCTTTAATTGCAGTGAAGAGGACAAGTGTCTCTGCAAACATGGTGTCCCTCCTGGGACCTCATCTCCTGGGCACTGCAGCCTCATCCAGGTAGAACTGATCCTCAGAGATGAGCTGATGGATCTACAAAAGGACAGAGCTTCTATTACCCCACCTGGAGACATGGCAGCCAGAAGCCTTATAGTGTAGTACCTGGGCTTCCTTCCCCCAGGCACTTTCCCAGCTGCAACATTTGCACCTGTTAAAACCCCTCTTTTGTGGCAGCACTCCTCTAAGGACAGGGATCTTGGGATCTCTGCATCTAACATGAGTCCCAGGGCTGAATCTGGGCTGCATGCCTCCTTTCATGTGGGGAAGGCAGGTGGACTACCTCAGCAAAAGAAGTGGGTATGGGATGCAAATGAAGCTGCCCCATGGTCTGGGGGAGAAAGTTTTCCCTTTCCTACTCAGTGACCAACATATTTTACCCACTGGACCCTGAATCTTGATGCCTGGCATCAAGAGATCCATTACGAGGTTTCCACTCTCCAGCAGAAAGCCTGGCATCTGCTATGGTATGCTGTTTAGAAAAGGCATAGAGTAGGAGGGAAGGAAGAAGCTGTTCTGAGGGAAGTATATTTTCAGATAAAGCTTCTAAAGCAAAGGGAATTAAGTTTGAATGAGTTCTAGCTTTATTCCACATGAATTTCCTGACTGTTGAGCTGGAGTAATTATCCTTAAACACCAGTGACTGCAAACGCCCTTCTTAGCCTTTTGAGCAGAGGCAAGGAAGTACACGCATGTTGACATGACCCTTGGAGGAACAGCAATAGATAGTGGGCAGTAAGAGTTGGGTAAGGGAGGTAACAGGTCTTAGCAGGTGGGATTTGGTAAGTCTTTCTTCTTAAGCAGACTCCTGCTCTTACTGAGAAGGGAAAACATATTTCTGCANTGAACCCCGTGGAAAGGCACGGCGTGACCCTGACGCTGCTGGCCTTAGCTGCACTCGGGACTGAGCTCTCGCAGCCTCTCCTGAAGCGGCCCATCCATGTCGCACTGCGTGACTGGGTGAAAGAAAAGACCGACCGCAAAAGCTAGCCGGGCAAACCGCAGTGCGATATGCATGTAGCTGAAGCAAGCAGAATGTTTTAAATATCTGATGTATGTCTACTGTAGTTTACAGGGACTCAAGAACTCAGCTGTTGTATGCTTGGGGATGAAATAGAGCTAGACCCCAAGGCACAGTGACCTGTAATTCCTAAATGTGTCCGCTTGATTTTTGAAAAGAGACGGAAGCAGCCATAAGGTCAGCATCTTTGCCTTATAAAGCCTGAGGCTTTGAAATGTTATTCAAGGCAATAATTTATCTTGTACCTATGAGGAGTTAAACAGAAGGGTTTTTTTGCTTAGAGGAAATAACAGCAAAATTTTGCTCCTGTCAAGAAAGAAGACATGGTATCTTAATTAGCTAAAGAGCAGTTTAAGAAGCTACCTCTTCTGCTAATGATGCCTCAGATGATCTCCCTGACCATCGATAATAAAATAGACAAAGGCTTAACATATATAGAACATATTATTTCTCAAAAAGGGAAGGATTTATGCATAGTGCTTACTATAAACTTTGGATATTCTTCTTACTGTATTTTAAACAAATCCTCCCTCATTAGTGAGTAAGACTGAAATTTAAGATAAAGCCTTTTAGTCTGTAATTCCAAGCACCTCAATGGAGAAAATTTAATATGCAATGATGCGAGCTTTATTTTCTATATCTGGGACACTCATTATTGCACCTCCAGACAATGAAGTCGCCTGTGCTACAGCCAGTTAAACTCACAGTTTCTTGAAGATGGGTGGAGATTTGGCTGACACCCAGCATGATCTGCTTATCTTCCTCATTGTTCTGGTTTTGAAAGCAAAACCAGTGAGAGACTCCAAGTCAGAAACACAATTTATTAGGAAAAGAAGAAACAAAAACCAAAATATATGCAATAATACAGAGGAAAAAGAAAACCACTGACAGAGTCAGAATACAACCTGACACCCTGTTGTCGCGCTGCGGTCTCCCCGGCCAGCTCTTGCGGTGGTTATTCTCCACCCGGTCGCGCAGCGCGTCACGAGTGGGCCGCTTCAGGAGAGGCTGTGTCAGCTCAGTCCTGAATGCAGCTAAGGCTGCCCGGTGTCAGGGTCACACCGTGCCTTTCACGGGGTTCACGCAAGCGTTGAACACGTGTGGCAAGATGGAGGGAAGGAGGAGGCACCCTGAGATAATTCCACAAAGCCACGAGCTTAACAGACCGAGACTTTAATGAAGGGGCTGCAAGGTACCTCTCAAAATCACTTCCTGTGAGGGGGTCTTTTATCCTGGGTCCAGGGGGGG
>VYXF01001190.1:77310-140439 GCA_013397295.1 Polioptila caerulea
TTAATTTGCACGTTCTGTCTTTCTTTCCATTGCCTTTTTTCTCCGTCACTTTTTTCCTGCCACCGTTTCTCCCGCCGCTGTTTTTCTTGTTGCCGTTCTTCCCGCCTCCTCCGCTGCTGGTTTGTGAGGGCAGTGGCAGTTTTTACCCGGTGGAATGAGGGTAAAAAGGGATTACAGAAACATTGGGGCGTAGGGGATAACAGGATTGATAAACCAGGGATGTAACGGGGGGGGTTACAACTATTTGGGTAACATAATACAATGTATTACAGAAATTGTGAACTTTAACTTTTACCATTAAAACAGATAACATTAACATGAGGAAATTCTGGGGTTTTATTCAAAACAACCAGCAATCTTGATGGGCCAAATTTATTAGGTTTTCATTAATCAGGCCACTGCGTATTGGAAAATGTTATGCCTCTACAAGTGGGTTTATGAAACAGATTATATTGCTGAAAATATGGTTTGGAGCATTTACATATTTGAATGTGTTTATAGTTGAGGCATGAGGACACCTGGAGAAGCAACCATTGGACTTCATCTTAGCTACTGCTAGTTACTTGACTGCATGTTGCTTTGTTTGCCTGCGTTGCTTCTGTGTAGGGTAAAATGCACCTTCCCTGTAAGAAAAAGCATCCAGAGTACTATGACAAAAACCCACCACTAGAGCAAACCAGTGGTGTTACTGAGCTTGTACTGGATCAGAGCAATGCGCAGAGTGAGAATTTTCCAAAATGAAAAAAAGAAAAAAGCAAATGTAAAATTTCACTTTACAAAATGAAAAAAACAAGGCATTTTCTCAGCAAAGAGCAAAGAATCCTCTTTAGCCCAATCTGTATTAAAGTATTTATTGTAGAGCAATATGATGTCAGAGGGAAGGCATCTGTACTACATAGTTCTCCCTTTTTTCTTGAAATTATTTTATAAATTATCACTATTAGTTTATTGAGCACTAATTTCCCAGCACATATGGGTAAGCAGTCTCTCTATATTTATGTTTTCAAGCCAAAAATCATGGTCATTATCAGAGAAGACAAGCCATAAATTCGTAAACAGATACAAAGCCCTGCTGGCTCATTGGCTGTAAAGCAGGAGGGTTCCAATCTGACCCTTTTGTGTTATACTCACCAGAGAGCTGAAGCAGCCCTAGCACCAGGAACTAACTCTTCTGCTTGGGGAACAGGGGTGACTTGCCAAAAATGTTTCAAGACTAGCTGGAGCCAGGGTTTCCTTCAAATTTCCATCAGTATTGTTAAAATTCTGTCTGGGTGTCATCAGACCAAAGGTCCATATAGCAAAACATCTTTTCCGGTGGCTAAAAAGTAGATGCTCAATGAAAGCATGTAGAAGAGAAGGCATCCACAGTCTTGGGATAATTCCATCTATGATGAACCTATTTATTTATTTCCGGATAGCCTCTAGGTAATTTTTTGTTATTTCTTGGTGTGAGAAAGCATTAAGTTTGAGTTTTGATCATTAACTGAGTTTGAAATAAATTTTAATAGAATAGCAGTCTTTCATCCAAGAAAGTTTTCTGAGCAAGCATTTTGAATGATAACTTCAATACATGGTAACCCAGCATTGAGGACAAAATATCATCTCGGAGATCATTAAAGACTCCTTGAGGTAATACCTTCTCTATGTAAACAGGTATGTAGCTTGCAAAATAGGAAACTGCACCCTGCAAGCAGATATATATGTGCCTGTGGCTTGTTCTACCTGCTTTGCAAATGTTTTTGCATGGAAATGTGAGGAGATTACACATCCAGCATCTCTCTTCAGAAGACACACTTGGGATCTTTTTTCCACAGAAAATCTAAGGGTCTGATTTCAAAGGGACCTCACTGTGCTATGTACCTACAAAACCTTGCTAAGAAACATGCACAAAACATCCTGCAGCCTGCATGTTGTTCGGCTACAGATCTAATCCTTGTATAATTGCACTGACCCTTTGATAAAGAAACTATATAATAGGCTGCTGTCACCTCAGGTAAAGTCATAAGCATGGGCTTGAAAATTGACTTCTGTAGATACTGTCTCCTGCTACAGCCCACGTTTCTTCTTCTCACTTCCACACAGGACCTACAATGGCTTCTCTTTCTCCCTTGCATTGCATTGCACTGCCCCTTGCTACTAAGTAACATAAGTCCAAAAGACCATCCAAGAAGCAAACACAATCCTATCCAAAACATCTCCAGAGGGCTCAAACCTTTGTCACAAAACAAAATAACCACATGTATAAAGGGATCTAGTTAATGATGTAGGAAATAAAATGCTCTTTGTGTGCATGTGCCTTTGGTCACTCAACCACAACCAAATTCTGATGCAGATTTTTTTTAAAGAAAATACCTGTTTTCCCAAGTCAGTCAACCAGTCTCTGACAGGCCTCTTCTTAGCTCAACCCTCCACCGCATTTTCTTCCCATCCTTGAAAAATAACTTCTTCTACCCTGACAGCCCTTTACAATCCTGCCAACACTTACTTGCTCCCTCCTCTTAGGCCATCCCACACTAGGCCAGGTTGTGTTTCATTCTCTCATTCTTTTTAAAGTTAAAAAAAAAAAGTTATTTTTATTACCTGTGTATAACAAGGTTTCCTACCTCCCAGGGTCCTTGTAGAGACTAAATAAGAGTCACAAACTGCAAAGCAAAGAGGGTCACCTCCCTCCAAGGTCTCTTCATGATTTCTTTGGGCAGTCCTAATGTCCCATCTACATCCTCTCATCTCCTTCCTCTGGCTTCCCCCTTGCAAACCAGCCTGGAAGAAATCCTCTGATACAGCTGGCCCAGCTATCAGTATTTCAATGGGCTCATCTCTGGCTAAATAATTATTTTAAGCTTTCCAGTGAGCATTGTCCCTCTGGGAGAAGTGACCTTTTGGTCTGCACCAGTTTCTATTGAAGGGAAGCATTAGAAAGCCAATGCTATTAGCATGCTGACAAGGCTACTTACAAAGATGAATTTGGAGTCAGTGTTACCTCCAATAACTATTGCCTAATCACATTCTGTTTAATTACATATAGATCACTGATTCTCCCAAGAATTGCCTGGTGCCTGCCTGTCTTTTTGTGTTGGTTTCAAGTGCCTGTTGGAGGCAGCATGACCATCAAGTAACCATGAAGGTGTCCCTTGCTGCTGCCTCCCCTAGGTGGAGGAAGGCCCTGTAGGTATACAAAGTCTTCCTCATCAGGCTTTGATATGAGACAGGGGAGAAAGTAGCCTGACTTTTGGGAGGAGGGCAACTGTGTGTGTGCTCTTGTTACATATTGCTTGTAGCAACATGCCTTAGGGGCACGTCCATTGCTCTCTGCTGCTAAAGTTCCCAGATTTTGGCACACAGACATTTTGCCACTTTCCACCATTGATACAACTTGTGTCTGAGGGAAGCTAGGCTTGTTAGCTTAGCACTAGAAACCAAGAATAATTGAAAGTCTCACTTGTTTACATTTCTGTTCCAGCATCATTATTCACAGCAGCGAAACATAAAGTGGCCAGATTTTTTAGGCAGATCCCCACTGGATTCTAAACCAATAAAACAAGTACTAGAAATAATCTTGCATTAGCAAGCCCCAGGAGCCAAAACACTAATTTTTAAATGTATATCGAGGCAGTGTTTGCATAGAAAAACCATGTCTTTTCTAAAACTGCCATTCACTGAAAATAGCCTTTTTTGTTTCTGCATTGTGTTAAACCCATGCTAGAGCATTCCCATAAATACAAAAAGGCTGGATGAAGAATTCTCCCTACCAGCAGTATAATGATCACAAACCAAACATGAACCTAGATCTCTTTGTTCTGACACAGCCTATTTGCATTACTTTAAGATTCTTCACAGCCTCATCAGCACAATATTGCTTTTCTTGCAAGACATTAAGAAACCCAGTAACTGAGAATTGGGGAAATAGAATTATTTACAGTAACATGCACAAGAGCTTATGAGGGCAGGAGGATGTCACACTTGTTACACTTGTCACCAAGGGGTATGGTCGTGTCTTTTGCATGTACATTGCCATGTCAGAAGTCAGCTCTGTGGTGTAAGCAATTGTCTTGCAAGTCTGCTAAAACAAAGCTGCCAAAGAGAAGGATTAATTTTCCATTGGATCAGTGCAGCGACCCTTTCTTGCAGCATCCCTTATGTAGGTTGGATTAAATGTACCATGAACCTGTATTCCAAATGAACTGGAAAATAAATCGCCTACACAAGCTCATTTTTTCAGCTTGGTTTGCTGGGAGACCTATTTTAAAGCTATGTGTGCTCTGGACAAAGTTCCTTCCAAGAGAGGGCACCATTAGCTTTCCTTCTTCTCCTCCTTGAAGCAGGGGTAATAGGAATAATCCCATAGAGGCTTTGCAAGCTTGTGTTCCTTTTGGAAATCTCAAATAGCTGCAGATATGTTCTATGAGTGCCCATAGGATGTCTGGCCACAGGGACAAGGGCTGTGCCTGAAGGATCCCACCACTGTGCTGGGCCAGAGCTGCATTCTCATGACATTTATGCCTGGCCAGACTTGGTTTGACCTAGCATGGCCTGGTCTCCATGGGCAGCAGTAAAAGTTACACATTGATGTATTTCTTACCCACAACCAGCAAATTCACACACACATCCTCAGCTTTTGATGATTTAACAGGCTCCAAGAGCTAGATGGGAATCTATACAACCAGCTGTGACCCTTACTAGCTGTTCTTTGGCTTGCTAAATCAGTGCCAGGACAAACACTGCTAAATAAAAGCTGTCTGTGAGACAAGAATATCCATCTTTCATCTCATCATTGCTCCTGTCTGAGAGGGACAGTGCCCAGCAAATTCTAGTGTAATCCATAAGTCTGCGCACTTTCAAAAATAAAAGGGAAAAAAGGTGCAAACATACAATACATACATACAATACAGGATAAAGACAAACAACACTTACCGTGCTATTTCTGAGCTGGTTCAGTTTCAGGGCTGTAACTCATGGAAGAAAGCAGTCTCTGAGGTTAACTCACACACACACATTAAATAACATTCCTTCTTCTCTCTATAAAAAGAAAACAGGTTTTCAAGTAAAAGGATTTCTGCAACAAGAGCTCTGGTGTTGAACTTCACACAGATGGTGCTTATTAGAGAGATTTCAATTCCCAACAAATGATTTAAAGCACCACCTGATCTGCAATTCCAGCTCCTCTCTGAAATAAACAGCAATAATTCACATTATGGGATTGGGGCCTTACTTCATTTATACTTACAGATGGGCTCCAAGGAGGCCACCTCATGATGTGGGGAGCAAGATCAGCCACTCCACTGAGCACCCTGAGCAGGACATGTCCCTTTGTGCCTGCCATGTCAGTGGCACCCCTCCTGAGGGTCAGCCATGGGTCTGGTGCAGGTGGGTGCTGACGAAAGAACTGAGCCCATCTCAGATTGCAAGTATAATGCCACTTTAAGGAAGCTGAGTCACCCTCACTGCTGTTCCCACCCCCTACCTTTGGCAATAGCAAGGCCTCTCTTTCTTGCCAGACCTATGCCTAGTAAAAACACCCCTTATCAAATGCTGCTTTAGAAGCATTGCCCCAGTCAGCAGGCTTGGGACAAGAATGAACGAGGCCATTTGTGACAAGTTACTGCTGAAATGTGACTGTCTCAAAGAGTGATGGTGAAGCCCTTCCATGTTCAGTGCTGTAGAAGGCATGTGGGTCTGTCCCAGGTGCCATGGTAGGTCATTCAGCTGTGCCTGTGGGCCTCCTCAGAGCACATTATCTTTTACTGGCTTCTTTGTACATTTCTGATGTGTTCTGATGCAATTATTTGGCATTCAGATAGTTCCCCAAAGGCTGGCTTTGTTGTTTTCCTGGGTCGAGGTCAGGAATGCCCAAGGATAAGGCTTGCTTAGGGCTGCTGTTAATAATGATGGAGCCTGTAGAAGAGACTTGTATTTCTCTCCCATCTTTTAATAGCAATTTCCTATATCTTATCTTAATCTGCCATATTCTGTGCAGGCAGATAGGGAGGTTGAACTGCAGCTCTGTTTTTTTGGCTGTCTTCTATTCTTGCACCCTCTGTCACTTTTCTGTTTATTTGAAGTTGACTGCACTGAACTCAGTGGAATTTCTGAATGCTCATCCTCCTCAAACACCCACTCTTTCCTATACTTATACATTCTTCATTTTAGGTTCCTCTCTTTTGGTGCTTTGAAAGTGGGATTTAGCAAGTCGGGGTCCTCACCTCTCTGGGGTAAATACAGAGGCATTGCTCTGTTTCTGTCAGATACAGACAACAGCAGTTTCCTGTCTGATAAGGACTTTTAAATCTAAAAGTTGCTTTCTGATCTTCACAGAGGAGGTGCACAGATATACAATGTATATTTCAATTTCCTTCTTGATATTAATTATTCTTCTTCAGAGCAACACTAACTTATCTAGAATCTTCTCAAGCCAGCTGATTTCAAAGCAGAGGTGGGGGGAAGGAAATAATGTGCCAAAAGAGCGAATATTTATTTAATTACTTTTATTAAAATAAAAATATCATGCATTAATACGCATTAGACATTTCTGATAACCAGTAATATGAAGATTAAGACTACATAATTTCTGCATAAAATAGGTTGAGCTGGTAAAACATGCAGCCTACTACTGGAAGGGTCTGGATGGAAATACGAAAACGAGAAAGGTGCTGTTGTGGTTTTTTTGGTTTTTTTTCTGTGTAAAAAATTTATCTATAAAGACAAAAATTATTTAATTTACTAATTGTGATACCAGGGACCTATCCAGGCTGAATGCATACTGGCAGTTCCAGCTCCTCTCTTCCTTGCTGTCTTGCCAATGCAGTGTATTTTGCTCTGTTATGTTGAAGACCCTGCAATTCCTTTCATCTTTGTCTGCCACATGTTCCACCAGTTGGATATTAAACACCCATACTCAGGGTACACTGAGGCTTCATTTGGCTGCCTTTGCTAAGAGAACTTCTCTTCCTGCCTAGTACAGTATAACAATTTAAGTAATCAGTGTGACTGGTTGAGACTTTCTTTTGCCTTAGCTATGCACTTTGGAAATGGCCAACACTATGGCTTCATATGCCACATGGATCAGCTTTTGATGGACTTCTTTCACTCTGCTTCTTCTCTTGTCATGGAAGTGAAGTGGGAACCAGACACATAAAAGAGCAGCTTTTTAGGGCCCTGATAGGCAGCACCTGGGCTTTCATATTGCACTTCCATTGGTAACAAGGGTTGCCTGTATTATTGCTCACATTATGAAACTCCAGCACTGTGCATGCAGAGAGCCAAGGAGTCTTGAGGAGAGGAAAGAGTGCTGTTACTAGCTTCACTAAGCTCTGGATAAATCCCCAGGGTGACAAATTTTACCAGAAAAAAAAAATCTATGTCCATCAATAAAGAACACTTACTGTGAGTTCTCCTCTGGCTACAAGCTACAAACTAGCCACTGCTTTTTGTTCCCCCCCCAAAATGCATCAGTATATTACAATAAAAGTCCTCTAAAAATTAAAAACAATTAAAAAGAATAATATACACCTCATTTTTTTCATTGCTCATATACAAACAATCTTTGATCAACAGTATAAACCATTAAACCATAAAAAAGTCAAGAGTTTCTTATTTTACAAATAGTGCTTTCATAGTTGAGTAACTTTACAATGCTGTGAGGGTACCATCTGTATTTATGGATAGATATATTGCTTGACAGTTTATTAAAACCAAGTCATCATACCTTATATTCAGTTGATTGTATCAATACAAAGCAGCCTAAAATGGACAATGGATCCATAGGATCTCTGATTATTGTGAGGGATTTTCAAAAATCACTCAACATTAGCCTTGTTTTATACTCTCAGTGTAATCAATTTAAACATCCCACTAATTTCAAGAACACTATTAGGAATGTAGGATTTAAAAAGCAACATAGGTATGTGAGCCAAGCCTCCTACCATTGTAGACAACTACTTTGATTATTCCCTTTAATGAAATATGCAGATAACATTGATGGTGGTTGCAAAAGCACACTCTCCAGCTAGCTTATGGGAGGTAAGGAGAAGAGTCTGGATAAATTCCAGCCTGACTGGAAATGATCTACTGTATTGGCTGTGTAGGAACACCACCTTCTACCAATCCAGTTGTTACAGGCATTTTTGATTTCTGGTTTTCACCTTATTAATCAGAAAAAATCCATTACTTCAAAGTGAGAGATAGAAAAAGACCATAGGACCTGTGCTGCTGCACATCCAGACAGCCTCATCTGCACCATGTTGGAAGATGACAGCAAAGTTGATGAAGCACCAGCCCCAAATCTCGGCTGAAACCTTCTGACTGCTGACTTCATCAGCACAACAATTGCTGTGTCTTTTGCCAGGTAGGTCTTCAGTTACCATTTCTTTCCCTTGGGAAACCCATTTTTGGATGTTGTTGAGGGCTTAGCTTGACCACTAATTGTGGTACAACCATGACCGCACTTTTCTCTCCCTACATAAAAAGAAGGGGTTACACCAATCTGGAATTCTCAGTCCATACGGCCATGGTAACAGAGGTGGTCATCTGCCTAACACCAGACATCAAATGCAGGCAGGAGACATGGCAGAAAGCAGAGCATACGACGAAAGCTCCATAATTTCAACTCCCCTGCATAATTAAAGTAATAAATAACCAGAAGTGTTACTGTTTTAAGGTCTCACTGCCTGCCTACACACTTCCTCATAAAAAAAAGTTATTTAATCATGTCTCATCTTCAAATAATTGTATTTTTTCCTGATACTGAGCCAAAATATAATGTATTTGTTTCTTTTTCTCCTTGGCCGTGTCTCTGTTTAGATACTGCATTAAGTGCAATGCAGAGTAGAGGCAGCAGGTTTAGCCCTGAAGTGATACATAGTCCTGATACTCATTTTGGTTTTCTATGGACAAGCCTCACCCTCTTGCCAACCTCTCTTGGCTCAGTGGAGGTCTGACCCTGCCCCAATGAAGGGTGGAGCTCTGTGGCTCTTCTCTATAAAAATAGGCTGTGGAAGTGGTGATGGATACCTTATTTCTTTAAAGCAAGACAACAAGGTGTTACATCTTTGGTCCTAATGCAGCCCATTTGGCAAGCTACTTGAAGGTGTCAAGTTTTTCTTTTGTATAAACCTTTTTTTTTCTATTATTTTCTTTATTATTTAAAAAGAGTGCTTGAAAAATGTATGTCAGAACAAAGAGGGAACACTTATAAGAAGAAAGCTAGAAAATGGGATCCAAATACAAAAATTTGAACCAGTGGTGATAAAACATTACAAAGCCCTCTTGCTAAGTGTAATACACAAGTTCGACATTTCACAGTATACAGTTTCCACCAAGGAGGAGGACACAGGTATATTTTCATACTTTGTCCTGATTTAAGTGTTTTCTTATAGAGAAACTTTGGGGGAAACAACAGCCAGAGTATTGTACCTGCTTATTTGAGAGGCAGTGGTCATACTAACAGAAAATGTTGAACCCTGAATTTGAAAAATGAGCACTTGTCTGGAAATGTAAAGTTTCTTCTTGGCACCCTGGAGCACCCACAGACAGACCAAGAACACCCCCAAGCTAACTGGGGTCCTGTGACATTGTTGCAATCCTATCTACGTCCCCCAGGGAAGGGAAGAGCTACTACCGCCCACAGTATGAATGCCATGTACATTGGTTTTCACACAAGCAATCTCTGCAACCCCATTCACATCAAGCCAGGAGCACCTCTACCTGCAGGAACAGTCAGTGGCCTCAGGGATGTCCCTATGCAAACTCAGCAGCTGTCTCAGGTATGGATTGGGCAGCTGCAGCCCTTCCCTGGCACTACTCTCCCTATACAAGCCCCTTCCTTTCCAATAAATCCCAGGATCACGTTTTCTCATGCTAAGGCAGGCTTCAAGTTGTGGTGAGGTTGGTGGGATGGGGCATCACCCTGAGGCATTCCAGAAACCACCATCTAGTTCCAACCACCCTCTCCAAAAAAGCTTACTTTAGTGTTGACTGTCAGCTAGGAACAAAAGCAAGCCCCTGGCCTCTGGATGGATTTACTCAACAAAATCAATAGCAATATGAGGAAAATTTCCCAGGTCAACTCCCTTTGCAGCAGAAGAAACAATCCAAGGCCCACAATGAAATCAAGTACGCTGACACTGCACACAATCACTTGAAAACATCCAAGTAAGATAAAGACTGTTGACTTAACTTACATTTTCATACACTTAGAGGTTATTAAAAGTCCTAAATTATTATTGCAAAAGGAGTTCTGTAATAACTACTGCTTTATGATAGATGCTAAGGACTAACTCGTGAGTGTTTTATTTTGCTTTCCATGAGAAATACAGTAAAAAGGGAAAGTAAAAATAAATACAGTAAAAAGGTAAGACTGTCAGCTTTTAGAACAGGTTTCAGAATGCTACATTTCCCTTTTTAGCTGTGTGTTTAAAATCAACCTTTTCTACCCACAGCTCCAGCTGACCTTTCAAGTTATTTCTGGATGTTGATTTATGCTGCTTAACCACATTCTCCTGTATGAGCACCTACGACCTGCTGGGGTCTCCTTGCTGTTTAATGTACAGTGAGCTGCAATGGAAATTGCAGGACATTTCTGCTGCTTACTTGTTTTTTGGGTTTTTTTAAATTTTTTAAATTTATTTTTTAAAAAATTTTATCCTGGTGGAAATTATTTGGTATATTGCTATTGTCTGTTACCCTGAGCATCACCCTGCACAGCACCTGTGCTTCCAGCCACAGCTGTGCAGCCAGTCACTGCACAGTCCTACCTGCTCCCAGTGCCACTATATCTGCCCCTGCAGGCACTACCTAGTTTTTATTTTTTGCTGGGTTTTGAATCATTACTGAGCTGCCACCTTACAAATCATGGCTTACAGAATGCCTATTTACCAGAAATAATTCACAATATATAGTTGATCCCACCAATCTGGAATCTACATTCATATGAGTTTGTGGTCCTACATCCTCTTTTGTAGTTTTTTCATCAAAAACATCACATTCAAAGAGAGATATTCTTTCAGACTTAGACTGCTAAATTTTTAGATGAATCTCCTTGTTTCTAGCAATGAATTGCTACTGAATCCCTTCTGAATTGTTTTAAAAGGGCAAGTGTTAACATCTATTCATGCTACATAATGCCGGTGATACACATTGCTATTTCTCAGTGGCTTTCTTGTTTTAGCTAACAGATTAAAATCATTAAATTCCTTTGTTATTCTGTGGGAGAATATGCACTATGTGATTTTCTAGTGTTCTGCCTGGAGACATAACAGATTCAGCAAAGCAGTGCTGCCTGTGCGCACATGTTGCACACTTGTGAGAGCAGCACAACAAATCTGCTCCCGGGAATGCAAGAAGAAATCTGCCGTGAATTGGATGTGGGAACTGAATTTTGGTGACTGTTTTAAATACAAGCCACTGATAATCCAAGTCAAACATTGCATCTTCCACACTGCTGTGTCTGGGACTTGGTCATGGTGAGACACACCTACCAAACAGAACAACCTCTGGATTCTGACCCAACATGCCACTTCAACCTGTACTGTAGTGGGACCCATGAGCTGTACACATACCAACTGCTAATGCATCTTACTTAAAAAAAGGCTCATTTCACATAACTGAGGGGCTCCTTTCCTCAGTAAATTTGTAAAAACAGTGCTCTAAGAATTTGCTGCATGATCCTGGACTTCAGACGCAATATTTAAACCTAAACACATAATGATGCATTCAAAACACAGCAGCATCATAAATTTGACTGTTTCTTGCTACTTAATATAGACTACAGATCCTCCCCAAGTCAGCTGCTTATGCTACCCTCAAGCAAGTTGCCAACATTCAACTAGTTAAGGGCCTTTGTCCCAAAATAAGAATTTTCTTTCTGATCTAGAGGTTTGATTGAAATAGCACTGCCAAGCTGCTGGTGGGATGCATCCAAAGTACTGACTCAATTCACACTTTAGGCACTTTACTCCTCCTACATTCATAAGAAATGTTAGTGATGGAATCATTTTATGGGTCGCTGGAAAGAGTAGCTGGTTTTGCTACTGTGACTGATTTATACCATCAAGCCAAAATTTTAGCCTTGCCATGCCTGCCTATACCACACCAATAACCAGAAGATTTGTATTTCAAAGAAGCAGTAGGCAATCCTGTGCTTTAGAAGAGGGAGATAGTATTTTCCATCACTCCAAATTATTCTTTCTTTCCTTAATTCATTCTCACTGCTCCTCCTGCAATGCCAGGGTAGTAACCCCAAAAGGACATGTAACGAGCTCCAACCTCTGCCCCAGTGTGGGACAACAACTGGCAGTATTTTGCCTTGAAGTGAGTGAAGTGTACTAGTTAGATACCCCTTTTCTTTGCCAAAGGTATAAGGGAAAATGATTCCTGCTTTGAGCCCCTTTAAAAAGGGAAATAAAACTGCTCAGCTTTAAATAAACCTGTGTTTCTTGCCTTAGTCAAGTTTAATTTAGTATAGTTCTTGCAGTCTGTCTCATGAGTGCTCCAATTTGCCACTACTTGCATTTCTTTGACATTTAATTGAAGTCTGTTAAACATTATCTGACACTTCATTTTTAAGTTATGGCAACATTTTTTAACAGTTTTGTTGAAGAAGAAAGGCATTTTCACAACTTGACAGCTGCATAAGGGATCAGAACAAAAAAAGTATGAGTTTGACCATCAGGAAACAGAGTAGTGAGTACTTTATAATCATGTATAGGTGACTTGGAGGCATGTTCCTCTTGTCAGTTTGTAGCAGTAGTGGTCAGCAGGTGATGCATTGTGCCATTTTGCTCCTTGTGCTAGTTTTCCCCAGAGCAATCCACTCCATACTGCCCTGGGCAGAATTGCCCATACATCCCTCAGATGCACTTCTCACCTTTGGGCCAAAAGGCAGTATATGGAGCCAATTTGTAAAAATCTGGTGGTTTGGAGTAACAGTTTCAGTTCCAGGAGATTTGGAACATAATTCTTTTTCCTGCTGGTGATCTGAGCAACACTTAGCAGACAAGCAGTACAAGCATCTGATCTTATAAGAGATCCAAAAATTCTGTTAGAAACATTTATAAAAATACAGAATGTAGAAAGGAATTTGACTGTACAATGTGTACAGCTCTCAAGTTCATCCCACAGTGGCTTTTTACCATGCTACCATTTGAAAATGAAAGGAATGCACGCATATTTCTTCAGTCCAGGAAGATCCCGCTCCATCCCAACATGCATCCAAGCACTGGCTATGGGCCTCAGTTATTACATGGAAATGGGCAAGGAAAGACCAAACTACCACCAGACAGGCTTAGCAGTTTCAAAGCCCCATGCTGAAAAGCAGAGGTGCTTTGTGATGCATTGTGGTTGCCATTTGCTCTGAGCCAGAGTCCACTCTTGCAGCAGCCAACAGTTCACTTATCCAGCCCGCCTTGCTGCAAGAAGAAATTCTCTATGGTCATGCTGAGGCTTCAATGTATTCACTTTTTGGTGCTGCTACCCTCAAGTACTCTGGGTTTTCTGCTGCGGGAACTTTCAAGAGACCATTAGGTTTGGTTTCCTTCGGTAAGAAGTCCTGCTGGTAGTCAGGATTGTCCAGATTTATTTGGTGGTTACCCGCCTGGATCCAGTAGGGAGAGCTCTCAAAGACTGTCTTGGCCAGAGGAGACTGGTTGGTGTTGAGATACTCGGGGTTGTCCACAGCTGTGCTGTGTGAATTCTGGTAGCTGAAGTCTGTGGGGACCTTTGAGTTTGCTGTGAGAGAGAAGTTGTTGTAGATTGGATTCTGGACTGCTGAGGCAGATGCTTTCTTGGTCACCAATTGGTTTACATACTCTACAATTAAAAAAAAAAAAATGAGAAGGAATGAAAAGGAAGATAAAAAATTAATGCAGCCATTTGTGTCACTTGACACTTATTTTCAACCCAGCTGCCACTTGCTCTTCACACATGGCACGTCTCTGAACTTCCCAGGGTGGAAAAGAGCCAAAGGCAGGGACTGCCACTCTGGGACACCAAACATGCTGCCCTGAGGTTCACCTTCAAGAATTTTGTTTGCCAACCAGCAGAAGGATGGCTTGGACCATGAGACTATCAGCTACCGCTGATTTTAGTGGCGTGTGGGCGGCTGTGCCCCAGATAGTGTTCTGAAATGGCAGTTTGGGAGATTAGCTGCCAGAAGCTGTTTCCCTGGAAAAAATGTTTAGAGATGAGGAAAATGCCTAGAAAATACAGGACTGGCAGTAACAGTGACTCCACATTTCACGTCAATGCTATTCCTCGCAGGGCCTGTCAACCTTTTGAGCTATGGCATATTCTTGGAATGGTTGGTTGGGATTTTTTAAGGACACAAAGCATCATCATTGCATTAGCCAGCCCCATCTCCCTCAGTGTTCACTGTCTCTCTCTGACCACCTACACTGTAAGTCCACGTGAAATCATGAGCTGTCTTCTGTGGATTTAACTTCTGAAAGCAATGAAACAGCCATAAAGCTCTTTATATTGTTGAAATGATTAAAAAAATGAACCCAAATTTTTAGAGGCTATTTGCTCAAGTAGAAAGCTTTAAACATATAACCACACATGCAAATTCACTGCCTAGATGGCACACATGGCTAACATAAGGAATCTGGCACGTGAGGGAACTGAAATGAGAAGTGGTCAGAAGCAGACAGATAAAGGCTAGGAAAATGGTATGTGCACACTTTTCCACTCCCATTTACTGAGTCAAAAGGATAGAAAGCATTTCAATTGCTTCATTTCTACAGAAATGGCTTGTGAATGAGTGGTCATGAGATGGAAAAACAGGAGAGGTACCCACCTGGGGCTGGTAGGAAGCTGTCATCTATGCTGTCCTCCAAGAAAGCGCCTGTTGGGTCGGAGCTATACCTCTGGACAAAGCTGTCTTCCCGCACAGGGTGCCCCTGCTAGGAAGAAAGTAGAGAAAAACAATATTAAAGGGACTGATTTGCAGAAGCTGATCCACATAGGAGGAATTATACCTTTATCAAAGGTCATTCTACTTACCCCGTTCCTGTCAATGCAGGTTGTAGCAGAGTTGTTGCTGGTAGCACTCTTAAAAGACAGAAAAAGAAAATACAGACATTGTGAGAAGCAGTTCACTCTTAAAATTCCATGTCAAGTTTCCACAGTGGAAAATTTTCATACCAATGAACTCAAGAGTGGAGTGCGAGATGTCGAAGGGCTGTTGAAAAAGCCCTGGTGTGGCACAAGGTACTCATCCGCATCCACAATATCTTCCATGTCCTCCTCCTCCATGAGGGTGCGATAAAACTTGGAGTCTGTAGGGCTGGGCAGGTGCATCCTGTCATCTCCCTGTCGAAAAAGTCAGCATGAGACAAGAGTTGCAGACCCCTTTCAACCCCTCATTCTTCCCCTTCTCTCTGCAAAAAAGTAATTTCACAAGAGGCACAAGACTTGTGCCAAAATCTTGATTCACAGAATATTCTGAGTTGGAAGGGACACACAAGGCAAGTCCAATGCTTAAATAAATGGCCCATACAGAGATCTGTGAGTTTAACCAACTTTACATAGAGTTTAGGGGAACTTAAGCCTGCAATCTCAGTCCATGCTGTAAAATAACTGCATTTTGAAGAGGATCAAACTCTGTTCTCCTCTCATGACAAGAGTATGGACTGTTTCTGGTCCTAGACTAAGACCAGTACTAAGAAAATAGTGACCAGTCGTGACATTTTGTTTGTGGCTCTAGCTGAATGTGTTAAAATCTGGAAAGCAATGATAAATCTGGCCTTCAGTTATCCATATCATATGTTCTCATATGCATTACTAGTTACTTTGGGCCTCAGGTGAAATGCCCATCAGACATCTTCCCACCACTGTGGTTAGTACCTGTATAACAAGATAGCGTGGAGGGTCACGGGCCATTTTTGAGAATTCAGCTATCAGCTCACGAAACTTGGGGCGGCTGTCGGCATCAATCATCCAGCCTGCAGGAAAAGCAATGCACAAACAAAATTGTTTTGGTGACCAAACAGAGAGTTTAAAATAAAATGTAACAGCAAAAAAGCAGTGCCATGCATGGAACAAAGAAAGGAGCTACCCCTAAGAGACCACCATAAAAAGTTAATTTAACGGCCATGGATGTGAATTTCAGCATTTAAAATGCAGATCTTGGCAGTTTTGGGAAGACGGAAATAAAACCTCATGTTGGAAAGGCTTCAGGCTGAGTCTGTCCCCTCTCCTGCTGGCCTATCTCCACGTGGGCAGGCAGGTCCCATCTGAGGGATAATCCCAATTAGTTTGCTTTGAAAAAAGCTCTTGAAGGAGAGGAAGCAAACTGACACCAGTGGGTGCCTGCAGAGGTACCAGGATTTGACCATCTGACAGTCACTGGACTGCTTCATGAAGTCCTGGGAAGCCTATAGTAGAAGCCTCCCTCTGAACCAGATCTTCTAAAATTCAAAACATCCTCACTGGAGACATATTGAAAGATTACTGCAACTAAGCTGCATTTAATTAGTAAACTGACTTCAACAAGAGTAAGTCCTTACAGCTTAGTTTGGATCAATGCTAGAAGAGATTTCAAATATAGAGTAAAAAACTGGAGGTTTTACATGCAATATTAGTTAGAAAACCCACATTTTCTGTAATCAACTAAAAGATGAGCTGATCCAGAGACTCTTGTGTTTTAAATTAAAAATAATAAAGGTCAAGCTTAGTGTGTCTAGAGGAACTCAGAAGAAACAGCCTATCTATATTAATGGAAAAATGAAATGGTAATATGCCTTCTGAAATCTGCATTAGACAAAGACACCCACATTAGACAAAATCTCATCATTTCCAGCGACTTTTTACCATGCTAGAAATATGATTCCCCACTAATTCAAAAAGAAGTGCTGCTTGCTATTAGACAAAATGGAGTGTTTGGGAGTTTGTTATTCTCACAGGAGTAGAATCTACTGTTTCTGACTTTAAGTTGCCTATATTTAAATGCTAGTTTTTAAATTAAAAAATCAGTAATTATTTTGCAATAACTTCAAATGTTTCAGCTTATACTTTCTGATTATGAAAGAGGTGACTGGGAATCCTGAATTCCTTTAGATAAAATGACACAGCTTCAATAGGATCTGCACTGTACCCTGCAAACATGAGATGACTACAGCAGCAAAAGAAGTGCAACTGAGTCCTGTGCCAGGAAGGCTCAGCCCCCAGATCCTCACACTCTTGCATTTAAATTCAGTGTAATGGTATGGAAAGGATGGGGACACTGCATTGGCTGTGTTTTAAAACCAACAGGTACTGGATTAGGTGCCTGGCAAAAGGCCTCCTTTCTACATCTGGACTGACCCTAAGGGAAAGACATGGGCTGAGGTGTCAGTACGGTTCAGAATCTCTGAGGAGGAGTTTCTTTGGTGTTTTTCTTTGGACATTGTTCCAAAGAAAAACCCCAAAGGACATTTTTTTGGGGTCCAGGCACCTCCCAGGCTAGGTGCACAAATCTGGATGCAGTTCCTGTTGCCCTGCTGAGCAGAGGATCAGGCTCACCTTGTGTGGTGCTTGTCCCAGCACAGCAATTTGTGGGTGCTCTAGGATTCCCCAAAAGTGCTATACTATGGAGTGCATGGTAGCATGGCTCCTGTTTCAGGAACAGGCACATGTTGCTCCAGTGAGATGGTCTTAAATGCCACCTAGTGGGCTGCATATCACATCCTCACAGCACTGACCAGGGATGTGGCAGTCATGGCCTAGAAATGTGCAGGAAGCCAGGTAGTAATCTGACATTTAGCAGATGATATAGATGAAAAGGGGGCTTTAGGTTCAGAAGCCCTTTAACATGCCCTAAACTGGCCAAAAAGTGTTTCAAAAAGCCTCTGCTCTTGAACTACTATGCTGCAACAGCTGCATGCCAAAAAGAGTCCAGCCAAAAATGAGGAAGAAATTTCAAAAGGAACTCTGAATCCTCATGTGCGTCTGACATTATGATGGTGCCTGCACTCCTGACACTCCTTTAGTCACCTGTGTGATTGCAGTGGGAAGCACATTACTGAACTGAGGGGGAGCTTGGAGGAGACGGCAGTGTTCATTTTATTTCCTAGACATACAAAACCAGAATATCAGGCAAAGTGGTTGGTGTCATGCTGATTTATACTGCCTGACCATGATGATTTAAAATAATTGACAATATCAGTCAGTGGTGTTGATGGGGAAAAAAACATTAGTTGGTTGAATGAGTGACTCATGAAACCACATCTCGTGTCACCACTCTTTTCACACAACCCTATTTCTGGGCCATTACCAGGAACACAGCATAAAATGCAACTGAGTTACTTATTGAACTTGGATGAGCAGCCACAACCCCAAGTGTGAACTCACATTTGACCATGATCATGTACACGTCGATGGTACAGATGGGGGGCTGCGGCAAACGCTCGCCCTTCTCCAGGACAGAGGAGATCTCACTGGCAGGGATCCCTTCATATGGCTTGGACCCAAATGTCATCAGCTCCCAAACTGTCACACCTGCAGAGTGGGAAGAGAAGATCATAAAAGAGACTGCCAGGAGCTGGACTGCTCAGCCTGAGTGGAGAGGTAGTGATCAGAGAGGGATCCCCTGGAAACACTGTTTTGCCAGAACCCCAACCAGAGAAAGCATTTTCTGCCATGATTTTATAGACAGATTATTATAACAGCTTGAAATCATCCTGCTTCCATTTAAGGTTTTGCTTTTTTCCTTTTTTTTTTTTTTAAAAAAAAATCTCAGCTAATTATATTAATGTTGAACATTCCACAAATTTCCCAGCCTCACAGAAAGGAAATGCATGTTACTGTCTCCCAACTCCAACACAGCAAGTGATTTTAAAAATGGAAGTTGTCTTTTTGTTTGAAAACAATCTCTCAGGAGATGAGCAAAAGCAGTTTTTAAAAGAATGCGTAAACCAGCTGCCTGAGCGTCATTTGCTGACATACCATGGACTCTTGTGATGTAGCTGTTGTGATTGTCCAGTAGCTTAGGACACAAAACAAGATTTTGGATGCCAAGATATGTAAATTGATTAAGAAGACCAGAGGCTGTACTGTTTCAAAAAGGACATAGGATCTGACCATCTGCATTAAATATTTTCCAGGAATATAAGAGCCTATGGGGGGGAAATTTTGCAATAGGTTGCTTTGAAAAGTTTCATTTCTGCTCCTTTCTTTCAAGCTGGCTTTATGAACTATACCAAATATAAAATAAATTCTCTAAGAAGGTTATCACACTGCTTCCCTTTTAGCATTGCCCTCTCAATATCAGGACAGTATAAGCATTTTAGGCCTCAGCAGAGTTACACTGATTGACATCAACTGATAGTGTGGCTAGTGATTTTTAAGTCCTCCTAGTTATGCATCTCTATTGCCAGCTCCATTATATTTCACATGAAATTACTGAAGAAAACCTTTAACAGAACGTCAGGAAATAGACCAGAGTCTCCTACAGGCTGTAGTCCCTTTCAGGGGAGGGCTCATTACCCAAAGCATATTCTGTGAAACATCTTACACCTCACTCGCAGTTTCATGGGGATTTTACTTTGTTGAATAGGTGACTTGGGCACAGTGTTCATATATTTGATCTCTTATTCTTCTCACAATACAAAGTAAAAAGGCCAGTATAGAGACATCAGCAAATCCTGAAATTTTCAAACCCATCTGCAATAATTGTAACTGCATTTAAACTCACCATAACTCCAGACATCACTTTGATGAGTGTAAATCCGATGTAAAATTGACTCCAATGCCATCCATTTAATAGGAACCTAGGAAAATTCACAAAGAATCCTTAAGAGGCTGACCCAAAATTTATCGGGGCTATTTACCACCAGGTGGTGTGTTAATCAATAGTTTGGTCACAGAAGGAAAAAACCAAAATCAGCCAGCACAACTATGTGAATGGTAGAACAGGCAACTTTCGAGCCCTGCTTTATTATTTTCATATATTAAGAAGAACCTGGAAACGTGCGGAATACTAGGTATATCAGAAATATCTCTTTTGAAACAGTTTATCAATATTTTTAACATTAAAATAACTACTTTTTAGCCCTCTATCAGAACAGGACACAAATCCAGTCTTAGGCTATATGACTGATCTATACTCATACGGTTTCTATTTATGGCCTCTGAAATATTTGCAAGCAGCTTCTCTTTAATTTCTCAGCAGGACACATTCCCTCCAGCAGCACGCAGTACAACAAGAAGGCATGTTGAACCAAGTCTGACAGGTCTTTCTTCTGCTATAAATATACAACATTCTCTTTCTCTTTATAAACTGCACAGTCTTATTGGTATTGGCTACCCTGAAGAATTTTCCCAGACATTCTGGGTGGGAATTTCAAAAGCATTTGCTGCTCAGCCAACTCTGCTCCCACTGCAGTCCCACTGGCCTGATGCTGCTTTGGCTGATTTCAAAGGACTTCCACAGGCTTCAAAGGCAGCACACTGAGATGGCACCTGAGAGCTTTGAAAAATACACTGTCTTTTCCCCGCCTTTGTTTGAGGCTCGTGTGCAAGCACAAACACTGGCAAATGTGCAGTAATTCATCCTGCAGTGTGCTTTACCTTGCCTCCCTCAGCATGATATTCCTTCTCGTCCGCACCGAGCAGCTTTGCCAGCCCAAAGTCCGTGATTTTCACGTGTTGAGGAGTCTTAACAAGGACGTTCCTGGCAGCAAGGTCACGGTGCACCAGGCGCCGTTCCTCCAGATAGTTCATTCCCTGCAATGTAACACACTGTGGGTAAGGCCTCGCGCACTCGGAGCTCCTACACGCAAGTCACCAGACCTCAGCCGCTTTGTGCTAACTACAGACACCACCATAAACACCTGGTAAGTTATTCCACCTGCACTCTCCATTTACATGATGTTTATTGCAGGGTGAGGATGAGTGCTTGCACTGTTACTACTACCCTCCAGGAACCTTCTGGTGTGTCCAGGCACTGCTGGAGTGATGAAGGAAAAAGAGGCGGTAGTGGGTGGAGTTAATAGTAGCAGGGGATGTGGTTCCTTTAGGACCTAGTTTAAGAAATACAAAATCAGGATGGAACTTAAAAATAAAGGGGCGAAGTCTTCTTTCGGCTGCACTTGTGCAAACCCAGTGACTTCAGGAGAGCACAGAACAGAGTTAAACTATCCCCTGCCATTTTGTACACACACCAACCCTACAGAGAATATTTAGATGCTCATTCAAAGTTTCTCAAATTGTGTTTTATTACAGGCAGTGTACTCTGCCTTCTGTCTGCTAACAATGAGGCAGTCCACTGCAAAAAAATGTAAACTGTAAAAATGGGGGGGGAAAGAAATTCATCTTAAGTCTGAACTCAGACTTGCATCAATTTTCCAGTCCTCTTTGAAAAAGGCAAGTTCTTCCAGTTTCACTGCCTCCTATGATTAGGCTGGATTTGCCATAGCATATGTGCTTTTTTGGTATGATTGCCTCTTGAGGAAGAATATAACTAATTGTGCTGGTTTGACTTCTAGAGCATAATTTTAACAGCTGTGTTTCTGACCACAGAGATTACTCCCCCTTCCCTCAACACCAGTTTCTTGGTATATGGAATCAAAAAGCTCTTGATTTCCAAGTTTCCTGCAATATCTTTTCCAAAACCCATTATTATCCCCAATTCATACATTTCTGATGGTGGCAGCTTATGCACTTGTATTTTTATGAAGCAATTTGATAAAAAATTACTTTTAACCTACAAAGTTAGCACCCAAATGATCATGCTGATGTGATGGCAGAGGACTGGAGGGAATAATTGCCTTCCATCCTCCCCCTGCTTCCTAAGCCCACTTCTAAGCTGGACCACCATCAAATCCTCCTTCCAAGTCCCTCAGCAGAACTTCACCCATGCACTGCTAATGTTGCCAAAACAAACCACCCAAACAAACTGGCACAGTGCCACTGTGAGCGTGCACTGAATCACATAAATAGATCTTTAGCAAGCAGAGCTCTTGAAGCAAAAACTTTTGAGCTGCTGAGAGAAAACAGACTATCTTAAAAAAAAAATAATAATTCCATAATCTAGCCCCACTAGGACAAAAAATTTCCTGCTAAAATTGACTTGCTGCAGAGGCTAATAACACTCAAGAGCTGCTGAAAGGCAGAACATCAGCATCACACTAAGCTATTTAAGGTGGCTGAAGACTCATGCACATGCATAACCATACACTGAAGATCTTGAACTGCCCATTTACAAAGTTCAGAAGATCTTTAATTGTGGGCCTGGCATTTAATCCATTTTTCATCACTAAGCATGAGACCATTGTGTTCAAAGAGTTCCTTTACAGTGTTTCTGCACAGGGAGTGTTTATGCTCTGTCATAACATCTTGCCTGGAAGAGAGGACTCCATACCTTAGGAACAGACAATGTTTGTAAAAGACACAAAGAAAACTTATTTCAAAGCTGTGAAAACAGTAACAAAAATAAGCTTCCCAGGGAACTTGCCTCCTGCTGGTTAGTTACCAGACATGTATTTGTTTCAATTTTTTTTCCCACTCATAAGTAAATTTTTAAAGAGTCAGAGAATATTAAAAAATCTGGCATAACTTTATCATAGTAATATCAGACACATGGTGGGAAAACGCTGTACATAGGATTTATGAGTGCTTTGAGGAAAACTTCAGTGTGGAGCAGCATAAAGGAGTGTGTTGAAGGTCAGGCATAGCTGGCGAGGGCAGAAGTTGCTATGGGCAAATGTTGAACCACCATGAAAAAATCAAACAAAAGCAAACAATTGTGAATGGCAACCTTCCAGGCAAGGAATGCCCCAAGGACCCATTTGGGGATACATTTTGCCACCTTAAAAAATTAACAAGGAGAAGAAGGAGGAGGAGGGAAATATGGCCTCCAGCTTATCCTTCAAAGAGACTGAAACCAGGACAGGGCAGTAATTGATTTTAAACAAGAAAGCAAGAGAGTCACAAAAAGTCACAGAAAAATGCAACTCACATCCCAGATGGAGACACAAATTAGATTTCACTTGTTATGCAGCACAATGTAAAAGAAGTACACACACTGAGATGAAAAATGTGCTTTATTGCCATTTGGTGGATACATTTCTGAAGTCCTCAGCATGTTTCCTGAAAGCAAACCACAGCTGGGCAAGCCTGGGATGTACACAAGGCCTCAAGGGACCAATATGTTTTTAAGTGTGTGGTTATCCTGCAGACCACCATTCCTGAAATAAACAGCATTAAAGCAACCATACTGTGTGGATGGTGCCATCTCACATGATGAATCTCCAACAAATTGCAGTTATTTTTTTGCTTGTTTTACTTAATTCTTCCACACTTGCAAATGGCTGACCACCATCCAAACATAGCATATTACTGCTAAGGGCTAGAGGCTGTATTGCAGTTCCTTCACAGCTCTTTGGCAAACAGTACCAGGTGTGATAATGAGTCTTTTATGGCCATTGCAGTTAGATTACAGACCCCAGCTCAGCACCTATGTATTACAGAATGGCTCTGGGGTGCCTGACTGCCTTTTGGTGAAAGCCAGCCTGAACAAGGACGGAGGTAGTACTCAGTAGTCAGAAGTTTTGATCCCTGGCCTCAGAGATTCAGCATGAGACTCTCCAAGGCACACAAGAAGATGTATTCAACATCACTGTCCTGTGACATAGCCAAAGAAATCCACTGAGGGAAGCAGCATTTTGCTATGGGAATTGACAAATTCTATAGCCTTCCCTGCCGCCTGTGCTCCATCACATTTGCATTGCGTTATCTTAATACCGCATGTTTGGTTGGACAGAAATGTCTAGGTGATAATATTATGCTGTCTAGAAGCATTTTAAAGAGTAATTAAGGTTTGCTCATCAGCATGAAAACCATAGATTGTTCAAGAAAAAGTAACTGCTTACTGCTGTGTATAAGATACCTAGATCCAGGTGGTGAAACAGAAATAGCTGCAGAGATAGGTAATTAAATAAACACAATACACGCTTTTCAGATTTCTGAGTTTTAGCTGATCTGGAGTTCTGGTCTGCTTACCTTTGCAATCTGCACACACCAGTTGAGGAGGTACTGGGAGCCAATGTTGTCCTTGTGCTCTCGGATGTAATCCAGGAGGCAGCCATAAGGCATCAGCTGCGTGATGAGCTGAACAGTTGAAGTGAGGCAGATTCCCAACAAACGACACACATGAGGATTGTCAACACTAGCCATCACATAAGCTTCCTGAGAAGAAAGGCAAAAAAAGAAATGTGAAACACTCCCTTTGGCATTACATGAATATTTGGAGGAAGTTAAAAATAAGTTGGTCAATCAAGAAGTTGCTAAAATACTATATGCAAACTCTGCATCTTATATCACATATAAAATACACATATTTCCCACTCTGTGGACCTATTATTTTCCAATCAGTGGAATGACCAGATTTTGAACACCAACTCATCACTGAGATGCCACAGAAGGGCCAGTCTCTCACTACTGTACACCAAGCAAACACTGGACATAAAATTCTGTGAGATTAAAACTTACAGACCCAGGAGGAATTAATAAATGGAACACCAACTGGAAGCTGATGGGATTTCATCATTTTGAGCACCTCAATTGCAAGGGCAACAAATTTTGTGTACATATATGTTGTATGGCTTTTTTCCCCACAGATCTTTTAATGAAATTGACTGGAAATCAGTATTTTTGAGAACTCTGCTCAAGGTTGGTACTAACCCAGAAAGTCAAAGCCATCATCTAGAACATGACTGACAATCTCATTCTTTAAGAGACCATGTTCTTCTCAACCATGTTGTTCTTCAGTCCATGTCAAACCAAATAAATTAATGATCAGATAATAATGATTATTAATAATCATTAATAGATTAATGACCACTTTAGAAGCTTGAATGCTTGTCTTTAAGTAAAGCAGTGAAAATACTGTCCTCAATTGGAAAAGCTGCTTTAGAGTCATATAGCAATGTCAATTATACTAGTAAGGTACTTGGAATGTAGGAGCCCAAGCATTACAGACCCTTTGGTCAACTGGAATTTTGGGGTTTAGTTTCATAAATATGTGAAAACCACTTTTTTCAAATGTGGGTACAACCTGTGTAGCTTTAGGTACTTATCTATGACACGCAAGGTGTTCTTGCTCTCCTTTTGTTCTTCTGTGGGAAGGGAAAGACCCCTTCAGAGCCTGGTTCAAATACATTATTTGACATGGCCATGGGGTAAAAATTACTGACCTCATGGTTTTTGTGTGCAAAAACTACTTATGGATTGAAATTTGAGGTCTATATTTATGCTCAAATCCACTGTCAAGTGCCAGCTCAAAGGATGGATTCCAGTTGGGGAAAAAAATTAAAGCTGCAGTTGTTTGCTTTCTTTAACTAACTTTGTGTCTGATTTATAGTATCTCACTTCTAGATATTTAAAAAGTTATTTGATTGAAAAGTAATATGAGGGGAAAGGAATGGGAATTTTTCCATTCAGTGTGCAGGTCAGCATCTTGATTCAGCATCTGGAGTAGCACCTACTGATCACCCCCTTGGCAATTCAGGCTAGCAGTTCCCCCAAAGCCTAAAATCATAGTCAAGACATGAATGGTGCAAGGGAAAGAGCAAATCCGCTCTTTCTAAGAGCTTAAGAAAATAAAAACCACAGCACTTATCATCTAGCAAGTGTTCCACAGATGTGACATAGCTCCATAGCTGGTGAGAGCTATTATTAAACAAAGTTATTAAGGCAATGATGTTCAAGAAATAAGCAACCTCAATTTTTAAGCAATACTTTCTGGCCTCTGTGTTCTTGCTTAATGTGCCAGCCTAGGCAAAACATGATGTAACGCAGCCTCTTTTGAGGTACTAGTCCTGCATTTGATATCCTTGTTTTGGAGCCCTCAGCATGAAAATGGCCTCCAGGCAGACAGGTTAAATAGGATCTCCACCAGAACTGGTAAGAGCTCGTCAACCTACTGCATGATGTGGACACACCATTGAAAAATATCCCTCTGCCATGGATAGCACTGATTGTGTGGGCTAGCTCAAGGAAAGATAAAGCAGGAATACAATCTGCTATTCAGTTTGTATATACTTGTGGCATCATTTTTTAGAGATTCTTGCGAATTTGTTATCCAATACTCAGACATAAGCAGAGACCAAACCAATTTCATTTCCCTGTGCTTCCAAGCTGAGCCATTGTGCTGATGAAGGATGCCTTGCTTCCTGCTGGGATTCAGATCCGTGTTGCATTCATTTTGGCAGGGCAGAGTGGGGGGCAGAGAGCAGAGTAAGAGCTGTTCTCACTGCCCGCCTGCCGCGCAGCGCAGCCCACGTGGGGCTGACCCGGGGGCTGAGCACTGGGGTGCTGTGGGAGCAGGGTGAGCATTCAGGCCACACAGAGAGCGTCCAAGTGTTGACACTGCCTCTTCCATCTGATACTGCAAAGGGAAATAGGCCACCGCCTCCTCCTCACAGAAAGCAGAACAGAGCTATTGTGTAGTTGTTGGTCCCTCTAAGTAGCCCAAGACATTAAAGTGGGTCTTTGTTTCAACTGTTTATCTTGGAAATCTCTTTGGGTGCGCTCTGACCTGCTTCAAGTATGCTTGGTATTTAACAACAACCTTCTGAATTAACCCTACCCTAATAAAGTCAGCCAGAGCTTGCCTGGATTACAAGAGCTAAAGCTGTTGTGCTTGTTCTATACCTAGTGTGATTCTGTAAGACAAATTGTCTTTAATTAGATATTATTATCTTTGAGGTTCCAGTGACCTTGGAAAATTGGTTGTGTAGCAAAAATCTGTTTTGAGAAGTGCTTTTGGAGTCATGCCTCTGACTTCTTTCACCAGTTTTGTACTTTTAAAAATATAATTCTGATATACAGAGTTCCACCAATCAAATTATCTAAAAACTAACAGGATTGAAAAAGCAAGAGCTTTTTATTAAGCATCCTAATTCAAAGGAAAAAAAAAAGTGGGGATTTGCTACAGAAATTTCTTTTAAAAGAGAAAGCACTTTGATACCACTGAAGAGCACACAGTCCCTGCATCTACTGCCCTGTCCAGTGATCTTGATCTGCTGAAGGAAGGATGAAGTACTGTAGGTTTGTTGTCTACCTCTTCCTTCAGGAGACATGCCTTCAGGAATTTAATGCAGTTAAGTCCAAAGCAAACTTTTTGAACACTGTGTTGTGCTCCTTATCACCGTGAAGAGCAAAATGTGGGGCAGAGCTCAGGGCAGGCAGCTGAGCAGCATGTCTGCCAGCTCCTCAATGCAGGGAATGCCAGTGAAGGGAGGAATCACAGGCAGGCGAGGGGCAGGAATGAGGGCCACATAGGCAGGGACCTGGGGAATGGCTGAGACATGTCTGGAGTTTAACTAAACTAAAACCAGAATGGATATTGCTTCCTGTATGGATTTGGAGATGTACCACCTACTCTTCTGCACTGCTGCAACACACCTATCAAATCGTACGGCGCGTAATGCACAATCTGTTGAAGCAGAGTTATGTATTGGAATAACACTGTTTATCCAGGGTGACTTGACAAATCCAGGGAGCTTTATTATCGTCAGTAGCACAAGTGGTGGTTTGTTCACAGACATTATCCTGAGACTTCTCACTACAAGGATGGGCTTTTTGTTAAGACCTTCCCCAGCCTCAACCATCTGAGAGGAGCTTTCCTACCTGAGGTATCATTTGCTGGCCAAAACTGGATTTCTAAAAAAATTCCTTCTAAATTCAGTTCCTACCNNNAAAAAAGACCCAAAAAAAAAAAAAAAAAAAAAAAAAATCCACAATTTTCCCCATGGCTGAAGTGTGACTTTTGTGCTTGATTAACAACACCATCAATTCCAGACAAACAGGTCCATTTGGGATATACCAGGGACAGGACAGAAAGGCAGACAGACTCACTCTTGTTGCTTAAGACTGAACCACAGCACAAGAAATCTGAAGTTATACTGAACTTCTGAGTGCTCCTCTCCTCACTCAGCATTCTCCTTTAAATATCCTTGGTGCTGTATGTTCCATGGCTTTGGATCTAGTTAAGATTTTCATCCATTCCAGATTCAGGAAACTTTGTATTTAGGACTCTGCATCACTCATTGTAACCTCAAACATTTATAAACACCTAAATCAGTGTCCCATAGCCTTTTCTCCTGTTTTCTGAAGGGATGAGCTATATCCAAACAATAAAATAAAAATCCCAAGCTTCTTTCAGAAGGTGAGATAATTTCTTGCATTCTATGGCAGAGAAAGCAGACAGCTGGGATTTTAAAATTTTATTTTGGATTTGTAGTTAATTTAATCCTATTTAATTAAGCAACTAGCTTATGACAATCTGCAGGATTCAAAAATCATTAGTTCTACTGCTATTTGGCTTAGCTGTACCACCATAAGGACAATGAATGCTACAGCTTAAGGCCTGAAATACCAGAATGAAGAAAAAAGAATCAGTTGTAAATGTATGGTAGTGACCACTCCTTAGGTGCTACAACACGAGTATAAAATCTGTATTGGGACTGCATTTGTGAGTGACACAAAAGCACTTCACAGGCTGCAAAGTGCAGAACTTCTAGATGGAGAATTGAGTTTAGGATGCAAAATATTTCTTCCGACACAAAATCCTTAAACCCCGCTAGTTTTTAGAGAAGAAAATCCACAGACCACTGACAACTTGAGAAAGCAAACATGAAAACTCACATCAAGTATTTCCTTGTTGGCTTTTGGTGATGTAGCCTCTCTCAACTCCTTAATAGCAACAGGAATTTTAACTTTCTCTCCTTCTGGGATCCAAAGTCCCTAAAAAGAAGTACAAAGAGTCATTCTCATACCTAACAGGTTAATTCTCACAGTTACATATAAATTTTACATCTTCTGAGTTGACTTAAATATTCTGAGCAATGGAAAGACATGGCAGACAACAAAAATATGCAAAAAACATGTCTTTTGGATATTACCAAATTCCTGTTAATGGGGTGGTACTTCTTTTTCAGTCACATCTACCATATTTTCTTGAAAAAACATGTTCATTACTATGTCTGTGTAAATAACCCAAGAGATGCATAAAGAGCAACTTCTGTGGATGGAAATTTAACTAATTAGAGCATCACAGCTATTGCATGTGCAAAACCTTGCCACTTCCAATTTATAAATCATGGGATGAAAATAATCAGCACTTTCTCATTACAACCAGATGGCACCAATTCTGTCCAAATAATCCAGTCCTATACACATGTAGTGGCAGGGGAGTTTATGTCCCACTGGTGCTGTGCTCTACATCTGTAGTGTCAGGAGGCCATTTAGGAGGCAGGTTAGCTCTGTGGTACTGTGAGGACATGCTGAAATCCCCAGCAGTGCAGGTGCACATCCTTTTGTGCCCCTGAAGTTCCTAATCATAGCTGGAAGCCTGATTCAGAATATAGAGCTTTATGAAGAAATATAAATATCTTGAATAAAAGGAGGAGCACAGAAAAGTGGAACTTGATCAAGAAGCACAGAATATAAACAAACACCAAGAGAAAAGTGAACCTACACAACTGAAGGTGTGCAGACACTTTCAAACATCTGAATCAGTTCTAATGAAAGAATGATTGAAAATTTTAAAAACAAGATGGCAGATGACACAGAAAAATGGCTTTGCACTGAGCTAACCAAAGTGCATTTATTTTTCTTCTTAATATTTAAAGTGGGTTGTATTTGACTGCGGTAGTTTTTAAGTCAAGATCTTTGTTTTCCAAGTTCAGCAGTATGGCTTTGGCAATGTTTTATGTAAACTTTCTCCTGTTACCCAATTTCTAACAAAACTAATGATAATTGAGTAATCTCTCTACCCTTCAATAGACAGATATATGCTATAAAATCTAGTTTAAAAAAAATTTACACAATGACTGAAGCTCCCAGTTCTTGCTTTGTTAGGGTTTGTTCTGCAGGGGGGGAGGGATAAAAAGGTGAACAGAAACACGGTGATCTTACCTTATAAACAGTGCCAAAAGCTCCAGAGCCTAAAACTTTGACCTTTTTAAATTCTGTTTCCTTTAAAATTCTCAGATGAGCCTGATTTGGTGCCTCCCCGCTGGGTGTCAGTGGTTCAACAAGCTGGTGCAGAGAGAAGATGATGTTAGAAGGTTACACAGTCTGGAAGGTTGAACACTTTGTGGAAGCAAATAAATCCTTCCTTTAAAATAATGAACATTTCATTCCACATGAAGTTTTTGGGAGGATAGTTCTGCTCTGTTAGGTCTTGCAAGAATCTGCTCAAAAAATCAAGCACAGGGTGGCAACTGCCATTTTGAAGGAGAATGAAGGAGTACCTCTTCTCAAATGGAGGCTATGACTTCAAAGCCTTGGAATACATGGCATGAAAAATAATGTAATTACCACAGATGCTAAAGGAGATTATTTTTGTTTTGAACTTGTGAATAAATTATTAAAATGGTTAAAATAATGGGCAAGAATCACCTGCAACCTTTCATGTCTGCTCTTGTTTAACTGGATAAAATTCCCATGGTACCAGTGGTTCCCCCAGACTACATGGTGTACAAGCAGCAATTGAAAATCTGACAGTGATTCTTTCCTCAAAAAAAAAGGGTTTTAATTGCCTATTGATTTTTTCAAAATTTTATCTCAGCCTTATCGCAAACAGTGGTAATACCCTGCAAAGATATTTAATGCTTTTGCGACGTGTAAGTCAGCTTTTTTCTTAGTGTTTTTCCTTTGGTTTTTTCTTCGAATAAAACCATATTTAGCCAGATTCAGTCTGATTTTAGAGGACCAGCAGCCTCTCTGTTGTGATGAAATATCCTCATTTGGAGGAGTCCAGAGGATACAGTGTGAGCTGAGCACAAATTGAACTCTACTACCACTACTACAGAATACAGCAGTATGTAAAATATAGCTTCACAGTGCAATGAAAAACAAGCCATCTTGGTATTTTCCTTTTTTTAAAGGATATTAGCAGCTGACTCTGCAAAGCTGTCAAGTACAGAAAGAAGCTGCAACTGGGATTTTAGCAGAATGTTAAAAACAATTGGCTAAAAAAGACTAGAAAGAGAAGGGGGCTAACCACAAAAGAGCAGCTTCCACCCAGGATTAGGAATTTTGCTGTATATGATGTATCCAGAGGGTGATGCTGTAATGGACACACAGCCATGCAAAAAACAAAAAGCAGTGCAGAAACCTTGTTCATGCCAAACAGGGTGAAACATTCACTTTGATGGCTTTGTGGGCTTTTTGTGCTAAAAACAAACTAAAGACAAGACACAAACACTTCCTCAATTCCTTTCCCTCCTCTCTTCTTTTCCACAGGATCAGGCACACACCTGACCAAGGGGTTAAAATTTTCAAAAGCACCCCCAAGCTGCTACAGGAGCCTCAAGGCTTGTCTGGAGGACACACGATTTGAGGCTGAAGGTCTACACAGGAAGGTAATATGGATCAGCAAACACATTGCACCTCAACCAGAAGGTGTAGTTTTTTCTGTGTAGTCAATCTCAATGACTTTCCTCGGGATTGAGACATCCAAATCCCTTAAATATTTTGCAAATTATATGTAGAGGGATGAGATTTGAGATTGAGAAGGCGTTAGGTGCATGCCACTCCTTTCCTGAGCAGGGTGGCAGCTGCCACGTTTCCCATCCCAAGGGATTGCTGAGTTGCAAGGCAGATGCAGGGTGCTTTAATCCCATGGTACAAGGACGAGGACACCCAGTGCCCCAGGTGAAGCAGGGGTGCTGGCAGTGCTCACCTCCCTCTCCTGCAGCAGCCGGCGCAGGGTCCGCTTCCTGACGATGTGGCGTCTCCGCAGGTACAGGCCGATACCCAGGCCCACCACCACCAGGCACAGGAGACCCCCGACAACACCGGCTGCGATAGAGGGGATCTTGGACCTGCAACACAGGAGGGCATGCAGAAGGAGAAAAGAATTCTTAGGTGTTAGATTTTAAAGAAGCCCTACAGAGGTTGCAGGAAGCTTTATGTTTTGATCAAACACAGACTCTGGACAGCCACATAAGCCTATTTGACATTTCAGATTTCTTGGGCATTTGTGTTTTTAAGTCCCTCATCCAGCAATCTGTTCAAAGTGGTGCTTAATTTTCCATATGGGCTTAAACCACAACTCCTCATTCTTCTCTCAAACTCACAATTGGAACTGATCCTCATAGCTTAAGCGAGGGGATTTCTCCTCCCTCTAACAAACCCAACAAGCACAAGAGCATCAAATCTGTGATGCCTGTGTGTGCCAGCCCACATGTGATCAGAGACATGAAGCATATGGAGAGAAGGCCTCTCAGAAAGGCATACACAGTTATCATACCAGTAGTGCAGCTGACATGTCCCCATGATGGGGAGGGGCATGCTCTAACATGAACATGGTCACAGTGAACATCAGATCATCTGTCTTACAACTACAAATGTAGTTGAAAAGGAAAACCTGTTTTCCAAGGTTTTTTTTTGTTCTGTACTGAAAAATTCTTCCCAGCATTTTTCAAAGTTGCCCCAGGGATTACTGTTATATACAGTTGCTTCTTAAAAGTACTTCTAGACTGAATTTATCTTGCCATAGCATGACTTTGTGGCCAGAAACTAAATCCCTCTCTCTCAGTCAGAGAAGTCTGTCTGCTTGTTGCATAACCTCGAGCACATCATGAAGCTGAAGAGTGTGATATAAGATCTAGTCTGAGTGTGACGAATGAGCATCTATCTGGGCACACAGTATTTGGAGATGTACAAGACCACAGGGCTGGAAAAGGCCCTCTCCATCTCTGAGTCTCCTGTAACACAAGTAACTATATCAGTCCTAAACATATCTCTCTCTACCCTTAATCCTTTCTTTTTCCATCTCTTCCTTTTATTCTTCAGTAACAGATCCCTGGTCTCACCTTGACAAAAACTGTAGGCAGAACAAGATTTTGAAGTCTTGTGCCAGTAGCAATATTTCTCAGTTCCTTAAACCATTTTTATAGGTCTGAACCTGCTCTAATCTGCCACTTCCCTGTAAACAGCTGAAGACTTTAGTCCCAGCCTTGCATGGAAATGTAAAAACACACACACACACACACACACACACACACACACACACACACACACACACACACACAGAGAGACACATTCTTTCCATCTCTGCCATTAATTGTAGCAGATGAAATACTCACCCATTTGGACAGCCTTCAAGACCTGGCCCTTTACACCTGTAAAAACAAATGAACGTTACAAATATAGTAGCTCTGGCCTACATACTTCTGTAATTCCAACTAAGAAGAGTGCTACTGATTTGAAAGTTTGTGTTTCAGAGCAGTCCAAGTGTTAACATAGGAATTTATAATAATCATATACTCCATTAAATATCAGTCAACAACCTTGCTCCAAAATCTTTTATTGAGAGAAATAGCTATGCTGCTTACTTAATGTAAAGAATGTTTTAAAACAACTTGGTAGCATGTGGTAGAACTGGGGGAGGACATAGATACACAAAATTCATGGATTCCCTGTCTCTGTGCAGAGCCCAGGACTGACTCTGGAGGAGTACAGAAGTAGCCACCTCCTCCTACACGGACAGAAATACATGTGGAAGCATGTTATTGCAGACCCTCCTGTATAATCCTTATTTCCTGATAAGGTAAAGACTTCAATTTCCAGACTATTGTAATGGAAAACTGGGGTAGCAGATACACAGACTTCCATCAAAAAATGGGATTTGACAGCACTGTTTCGGGCTACAGTTTGTTGGCATGTGTCCATGGTATTTTTCCTTAGAATCCAAAGTCTCATATTACTGGTAATGTTTAAGGTACAATCGTTATCCAGAGAGCCAGGAACTCTACTAGCAAGTCATTCACCCTCCATTTGAGTTTAAAATGCTCAAAATTTTGGCAGCGCACTGCAAAAAAACCCGCACAGATGAAAACACAGTGACTGTGTTCATTTGATGGTCTAATGAGTGTGAGAGGCACAGTTCATTCCCCAGGTGCTGCTGGGCTATGAGATGTATCCTCTTCATGGGAATTGTGGTCTTTGTGGCGTCTGCTGAGGAAGGAGAGCATTACTGAGAGGGTGACATCACCTCTGGAAAACAGAGCACAGGAAGGAGTAAAGTCCAGTTTGTGGTATCCGCTCCTTGCGCTGACTTAAAGAAAATGGATCATCTCAAAACAATTCCAGAGGAGGTCAAGCAAGGGGTAAGGAGTGAGCCCATGCCAGGAAAACTGCTCTGGAATCCCTCTCACTAAGAGGAGGAACCAGAAAAATTTCAAAATGCCAGGTAGAGTTGCAGATCTTCTCCCATAACTTGTTCTGGGACTTGGGAAGGAAGAGGTGAAGCAACTACTCATTTTACTGGGCTTTAGTTAGTTTGTTTGTTGTCATTACTCAGATCTTCCCTTGTGTATTTGCTTTGTTTCTGGGCTAACACAGTGCTCCAAGGCCCAGAATCTAGAAGGCCTTGTAAGTTCACTGGGCTCCCATGCAAGAATGTGCATCCTGGTGTCTTGGACATGCTGGAAGTGCTGTGCATACCAATTCCCAGATTCCGGGTCCTCAGCCTTGTTAGCTTTCCTACCAGCATACAGCTTGCTTTGTTTGCTCAGTTGTATAACTAAGCACAGAGAGGCTGCACATGCAGAGCAGAGCCGTCAGCCTGCTTACCATCACAGGAGGCAGATCTTGCCTTGGGCTTCTCTCTTCAAGTGCTCAATGGAAAACACATCTAGGACTCCAGACCTCATCCAGTCATGGTCTACCTCCCAGATACGAACCTCTAATGCAACAAAGCATGTGCAGCTGCTCTTGATAAGAATGTGAAATTTGAAGATGTCACCTAATTTCAGAATATGACTACTGTCCCTCAAAGTATCTCTTCCTCAAAATTCTGGTTTGTCATGCTTCTTTAAGATGACAAGGTCTCTATGTGCTTCCTAACAGCAAACAAAACTGGCTGAAAGGATTGTAGCTACAGTCTGAAGAATGACTGACCAGTTCTTCTCTTACACATCAAAGCAGAGGCAGAAGAACTGTAGGCTTTTATCAGTCGTCTTCCTTTTCCCACACAAATCTATCAATATGAACTCTTGTAGGGTAAAGTAAAAAGGTGTTTGGGAAGAAACAGAGCAGTCAGTTTGTGCTTTTCAAATCCCACTTTCTAATTAACTTCTAATTAATTTCACAAGTCAGAGAAGAAACAAAGCCCATAGGAATTATCCCTCCAGGACTATACATAACTAACTTTCTTAATGCAGAATTTTATGATGACGCCCTACATAAGTAACCCAGATTTTATGGAATCTAAACAATCACATTTTCCATTCCTGAGTAATTTTTCTTCTGCTTACAGAAACAAAAATGACATAAGTGACCTTATCTTATGAAGTAATTCAAGATCTTATGGATACATGAAATGAATATATCAGCAGTTGTAGTCTTTACTATATTCCTCTACTTACTGGAAAATTAGTTCTGTATACAGCTCCAGAAAACTACTTCATCCCGAACTACACATTTTACCCATCTATGTAAACATTACTTGTCCTGGTAGCAGACACAGCTATTTACTTCCTAAATCCATCAAGATTTTAACAACTTTCTCCTTGACCCATAGTTCCTAATTAGATGTAATACAGTCATGTTATGATTGATGGCCTTTCAGAGGGGACTCACACTATAACAGCCTAAGTTACTTCACAATCATAGAAGAAATGCAAAACGATTTTAAAACATTTTTAGATTTTACAGGAATTTCACTTTGTCCTTTCTTTTAAAGTAACTTTCCAAGAGTGACAAAGGCATAGAACTTGTGCTATGCTTCTGCAGCCTTCACTCTGATCCCCTGGCTACTTTCTCATGTCCCCCCAAAATCCCTTAGTATTTAAAATGAAGACTGGTGAGACAGAGAGTGTTGATAGTAACTGTGGATGGAGGCAGGATGTGCCAGCCAGTGGTATTGGCTACAGTGGTGGTTTCTTGTCGTCCTTGCTTATCCACCCCAGTGGCTATGTCTGAGTTTATTTCCTGTACTCTGTGAGACTGACAAGGGAAAACCAAGTCCTTCAACACTGACCAGATTAATTAAAATGGTAAGTGTCTTTAATTGATGAACATATAATTAAGGTAATTCCAGGGCTTTTGAGATGTTGCTTTCTGTATCGTAACATATATTCTCAGCTGTACTAGAGGAAGAGCAAAAAGAAGCTTGTGTACAAAATCCCCAAGAGAATACAGGAGAACTGGGAGAGGAGGGGTCTTTTGGGCTAAGCAGGAGAAAACATCCTTCATTCTATTTCCTACTGAAGCTGAAAAATGGACTCTGCAAAGAAAATGAGACTCAAAGGGATTCTTCATGGTACTACAAAAGAAGCAACGTACGACCAGTACGCATACCAAAAGTGAAAAAATGAAATTCGCGACAAAACTCAGCTGGGAAGAGAGGTCTTTTACTTGAAGCTTCTTCATCTAAGGAAAACAGAGAGAGATTCTGGGAACCCTTGCTTGCATGACTACTGAAGTCAGCACACTTAATCATGCTGATAAGATTTTGTGCGCTCTAGCCGTGAAATTGGACAGGGACAGAAATGAAGTTGTTGTTTCTTGTCATGCAGGAATCGCTGAGACTGTGGTTTCTAAGGATGCAAAAGCTTTTTGAGACAGATGTTTTCCACCCACTGCTGAACAGATCCATTCCCACAGCAAAATGAGGGAAAGGCGTGAAGAGAAATGTCATTGCTGATGGATTGCCTTCACAGGGACAATTCTGTGCCTGACTGCATGTTCCCATATTATAACCCTGACACTGGCTTCCTACTCATCCATGGCCACAGATGTCCCATCTGTATAGCAAATATTGCAACACTACCTCCTTCTAGCCCTCTTAAGCCCTTCAAGGGTACAGCCTATTTCATCTGCCACATTTGGGTATCAACTTGAATTGGGCTATTGAGCATGTTCACAATGTAACTGATGCAAACTCAGCCCCACTCTTTCATGTGAAAGATGAAATTGATATTACTTTTTATGTTCTGCCTTAATAACACAAGGCCAAATACACTGAGGCATATGTTGGGTAGCCCTCATTTTAAAAAAGTCTCCTTTACTATAACCTCATCTCATGCCTGACTCTCATGGTTCCTCAATCCACTGCTAAAGCAAGGCAGGAATTTACTTCTCCGATCAATTCTGCTTGGGGAACTTGCTTGTGCACTAAGACCCACTGTGTGGCTTGTTTGACATCCCTGTCTGGCAAATTATGTTCTCCAAATCTGCATTTGAATCAAGTGTTTGATCTCACTGCTGAGGCCTCACAGTGAAAAAAAAGCCTTGTTCAGATGTGGTTACTCATTACACTATTCCACTAATCAGTTGCATTTCCATGTGGCCAGTTAGGAGGATATCGGACCACTGTGGCCAGTTCGTATCAGTAGGAACTACTGAGGTCATTAATAAAGAGCAAACTTACTACAATCCCTTTTCAACTGAGAAAATTTCTTCTCAGGCTTGCAGTAGGAAGCCCTGATAAACCTTGTCTGTGACTGCAGCAAAAGCAGGGGGCATCACTGTACATCGTGGCAAATCCACCAGGCTGGTATAGCTCCTGTCTGAAAACCATAGCACTGAATTTCACTATGAGCACTAGAAAGGGCTATTACTTGCTGATTCCACCCTTCATCTCTTTTTTTCCGTGAAGGTGGGGAACTGGCAGTTGGATTAGCTAATATACGATGTGATGGCTGGTCTGAGTATGTTACAATCCCTCTCTTGCAGCACTTATTACGAGCATATTGTAGAAGGACTTTGGACCAGACAGACTTGCAGGGTAAAAAGCAGAGGCCTGTGAAGGAAAATACACCAAACATGGGCTGGCTCTTTGCTCTGAAAGCATCAAAGTCCAATACCCAGCTCTCAAACTCTAAAACCTTTTTGTGCATTCCATGTCTTTTTGTAGGAAACCAGGAGAGGAGACAATTATTACTTGTGATATAGGTTAAACAGATCAATTTGCACCTTGTTACAGGTTGCAGTTTAAGCATGTCCCCAAATGAGGACAAAAATTGCTCGTATAGATTGGATTTATTGTGATGCCTGCTAAAAAAGCCACACTTACAAGGCTTTTCACAAGGACTCTCTCAGACCAAGTGCTAGCAAGAAGGAAAAAAAGAAAATCACTGTGTTACCCCACTGGGATTTCCCTCCTGAAAGTTGAAAGGTGCAGAGAAAAATGGGCCCTGAGAACCCAGCATCCACCAGATGTCACTGATGTTCCTCTCAAAAGCAGAGGACACAGCAACAAGCCAGGTGGGAAAAATAGGTGCATCATTGGTGGGTGAATCCTGTAAAATTATCTTTTCAAGTTATCAAACAAGCCTGTTTCAGACCCCTTAAACTATTTTTTTCCTTTTCCTTTTGCATAAAGAAAAAGTACCATTGACCTTTTCCTATTTACAAAGTTTGCCACACTCTGCTTACATTAACTATGTCCTCATGACCTCTCTTGCTCCCTGCTAGTTCTTCTCAGTGGTTTGACACGGGACCATCAGGAAGAGAAACAGCTCGAGACAAGCTGTTTCTCTGTTTCTTTTCTTCCCCGTCCCCATTCAATCCCAGGTTTTACTCACCCCCGGGTGCAGTTTGGATGGCAGAGCTGGCAAACATTATTCCCATCCGCATATTTCCAGACGAGGGTGTCGTTCTCGCCCAGAACCCCTGCTGGGCAGGATTTCACACAGTGGGGGCCATCAATAAAATGGGCACACTTCATGCAATTGTCAGGGCCCTGCAGAGAGAAACAACTTGTTTATAATGCCCTTTTACATCAGCCTATTCAGGAGGAAATTCAAAAGATAAATCTAAATGTCTTCCACTGCTGGAAGTTTTTAGCATTGTCTGGTTTTATTACCTTGCTACCTGATATTCTTGCAAGTAATTGCTCTTGTAGGATGGACCATACAAAAGAGAGTTCCCTGCTGCTCAAAGCTAATATTTTCTTGCGTTACAATGTTTCTTCATTTTTCCCTCTGTCTTCTGTCTAGTTGGAAAACTTGCATTTTGCATTTTATATGGGGAAGAATTTAATGACCCCTTGATGAGGGGTTAGCTGAAAAGCAGACAGCTTGGTTGCTACCTGGTACAATCTACTGTCACATAATTTAAAATAGTGGATATAGACCTCCTGATACCTCCCTGAAATACTGGAATCAAATAATTATTTTTCTGGTTTCTTAGGACAGGTTCTTTCTTCTGTTAGGATGATGAAGGCAACCCAAGGAATACATGCATTTATTTTCCACTTTGAAAAACACTAAGTTTGTATTTAAAGGCATTGCCTTCAGACATTTTTGGCAGAACTGTTTTTATTAAGACTGTAACAGCACCATGGATGACCCAAATACTTTAAAGCAAGGGAACCAGCAATTGTGGGTCAAATTCTACTACGGAGAAAAATTAGACCAGATCCACAGTGCTGGCTGCAGTAGGACAAAAGTAAGACACGCTACGGGAAGATTATTTTAATCACTATAATGTCTAAGGGCCACTATAATAGACTGATTACTAGATGCTAGGCAAATATGGTCATTGTCTGAAGGAATTTATAATGTAAATTACATCCCTGAGGCCATGCTGCTAGGAGGGAGGATGGAAATGCTTCACATTACTGACCAGTGACTCTTCAAACTATTGATGGGTATCCTTGTTCTTGACAGAACAGGGTTAATTTTTGCAGTAGCCAGGAGGCACATGGCTAGGACATGGGGGTTATTCTACGCCCCCTCATGTCATTGCCAGGGGCAGGGGGAAGGAGTTTCTTCTAGGGAGAAGGGGTTCCTTCTGGTTGAGCAAGCATGGTAGGAGGAACCGTGGGGTAATGCTGGCTCTGAGCAATTATGTGGGAATCCTTCATCTTTCTTGTACACTGTTACTAATATTGTGCCTTTTACTCTTCCCTTTCTTATCTTATTGCTGTTTCCAGTAAATTGTTCTTATCTCAACCTACGATTTTCCCCAGACTCTCCAGCCTGCCACAGGGGAAGCAGGGGAGGGAGGGAGGGAGTGGCTTGTGGTTTGGAGAGTCTCAGTGGGAGTACTAAGTCGGGGAGTACCATTCCTAAACCACAAAAATGGGCAAGGGTCAAACACTCAGCTGCTGCTGGTGGTGGCAAGAGGTGTTTAAAGAGTTGGGTTAAATAACACAGAGGTGGACCTGTGATGGAAGCAGGAGATATGATCTCACAAAAAAAAAAGAAAAAAAAGAAAAAAAAAAGAGAATTGGACTTTTGCAATTAAGCTTGATCTAATGTGTTCACACCAACAATGTCTGTGACTGTAGATTACAAGTCAAAAATAAAACTTAACACCCTGAGGTTTCTTATCCTGCTCCCTTGCCCCAAGATCTTGACTTCTAACCACTCCTATTCTCTGCTTCACCTCAAACAGGGTTAAAATGAGACCTCAGGATTATGTGAACAAGCAAAATACATATTAATACATGATCTGAAGCCTAGGTTTGCTAAGATGAATCTGCTCTCTTACAGGTCCAGTGCAGGTTGCATTGTACATGGTGGAGTTTTGCACCAGGCACTCAGGGTGGCAAGGGAGGCACTTGGAGTCCTTTTCAAACTCTCTTGGCTCCCTGGAAAACAACAACAAAAAAAGAGAAATAATTAAATATCAGAAATAATAGCAAGTGATAAACTGCGGTCTTCTCTCATTTTCCAGACTTTTCCACATTAGATTGAGATGATGATGGTACTGAGACAGGAGGAGGGTCCCTCTTGGCTACACCAGCAGCACTTGCTCAGTGTAACCAGGAGGACGTGAAACACATGGCACTCCAGATTGCACACTATAAATTAGTTTGCTTTCCTTTTTAAGCTAATGTCACAGAATACTCACAACCATTTCTAGAGGCTTTTAAATAGTAGTGATGCAAAGAGATCAGCAAAAACAGTTCAAGTGATTGCAAGGCTACAAATAATAATTAGGGAAGTTAAACAGCAAGGCACTGATAATTAAATTCATGTCCTCTCTACAACACACAATGAATCATTAAAATATGAAAGTTGGGAACAGATGGTTTTAATAGCAATAAAGCTGTTCCACTTCAAGTAATGGTGTTATTAATTAAACTAAATCTACCCATCATTTGACACAAGAGAATGTTGTGGGCCCCGATCTGCCCTTCAGGTTAAAATAGCTGCTAGAGAGAATTCACTTTAAAAAAAAGACAGCTGCTAAACTGTAAGCCGTTAGAGAAATACAAACATCAGAGGCGTTAGCACCCTGACAAGTACTTGCTTAATACTCAGGAGCTTTAAAAGTCAGACTTTGTAATTTTGCTGCTAGACATGTCTTTTCCACCTACATCACCTGTTGACACACAAGGCAGCAATATTTTTTCCATGTTCTGAGTGAGGCGATAATTTTGCCTGAAATTGCTGTTCTCAGTGATTTTTGGATGAAAGTTCATTCTCCCTTGACTGCAACTTTGCAAAATGCAAGGGTGAGCTGCTCATCTGAGCAAATATAAGAGGAAGGAAGTCTACAAAGCAGTGAAGCCCTGGCTGTGAGGATGACTGAGCTTCCAGAGACTCTAAAATGGCTCTGGCTCTCACCCAGTGTACTTGACATGACAGTCACAGCTTGGGCTTTAAACTCCTTTGTTTCTTATGGGAAGGAAGCTCAAGGCTTAACCTCCTTGGTCCTCCACATAGTCTCCTTTTGGGCTTAAGGGGATGTTTTCTTGGCAGTGACCATGTCAGGAGCAAACTCCTAAGCAATACTGAATGGGGAAGGAGAGCTACCTTAGCTAGGTACTGTGTTCACACAACATCTCTGCAAAGCTGGGGAAAACCCATGCAACCAGAGACCCAGTTTCTTGCTTTCTTTCTAGCTACAACATATTTTAAAAACCAAAACTCCCATACCATCACCCAAACCTAAGGCACCCCTGAGACACCTTACCCTTGCAGGATGTTGCACTGTTTCACACATTCCTTCTGACGATCAAAAAACCTGCAGGAGAAGCAGTGGAAGGGCCCTGGGCCCCAGCAGCCTACGTCTGAGCACAGGGGGTCACACACATGCTTGGCAGAAGCTGAGAGAGAAAGAGGGACAAGAAAAGACATGAATGTCAAGGCAAGAGAGAGGTCAAACTCTCCATTCTCACTCCATCTGACCAACCAATTTCCCCAACCTGTTCCAAAACAGATATGAATGGTTCTGTTAGAGTGGAAAAGGAGTAATCATGCTTTTCTAAATCCCGAAGCCTGAGAGGGAGTGACTTCTGGCCATTCAAAATAAGAATGATCTCCTCTGTGGCAGCTTAACAGATGTTTAATTAAGTCAAGGCTGAGGGAGCTGGGGTTGTCTACCCTGGGGAAGAGACAGCTCTGGACAAACATATTGGGGCTTTTTTGTACTTGAAGAACACTTGTAAAACAACTTTTTAACAAGGCCTGTAGTGACAAGACAAGTGGAAATTCTTTTAAACTGAAAGAGTAAATAGATGTATGGATACAATGAAGACAGTTACAATGGGTGGTGAGACGCTGTCATGAGTTACATAGGGAATTGGTGGATGCCTAATCTCTCCAAGTTCAAGGTCAGATTGGATGGGGCCCTAAGCAACCTAGTCTAGTGAAAGACATCACTGTTCACAGCATGGAGGTTGGCCTACATGGTCCCTTCTCATCCAAACCATTCTGTATTTTTACGACAAATTTCTAAAATACAACAAATTCATATTCTGCAAAAAGAAATAATTATATTTTGGCCCAGGGACCACTGCAGTCAATAGTAGTATGGTTCAATAACAGCTTTGACCTTGTCAAAAAATGCCAGTGCTAGGAGTCAGCTTTTGTGTCCTCCAACTGGCATGGCTTCACTATGTGCATATCAGCGAAGAAGCTCCTGATTTGCTGGACACCACAAAGTCCACATTTTGTTGGGAAGAAAAAAATACCCTACTCTTCCCTCAGCACTTTCATTGAAGTAGTATCACGGATGAATTTTGTAGCCAGAGGAACATGAAGAAAAAAGCCTTGCTTGAGTCATGAAAATGCAAGTTTACTCGAATTTCAGCAGGAACTTTGATGGTGAGCAGGAATGCAGCACTCACTTACCACACTCATTTTTATCTCTATTCTGTAAAATCTTCGTTTTCTGGCTCTCAGTTGCAAACAGGCTGTGCCAGTCCATGGTGTCAGCATAGCAGAGGTTCCTGTTCCTCATAATGGCAACATCTCCATCACTTATTTCCTTGAGGGAGCGCAGCCCTAGGGACTGTATTTTCAAGTTAACAACGGCAAGAGAATACTGGCCACTAAAATGGAGATGTGCACATAGAAAAAAAATGCAAGAAAAATAATTAGTAAGTAGGATTTACTCAGCATGTTTTTCTTTTAGTTGTCAAATGTGTCCTGCTGTGAACTGCATTTTCTTCAAGCAAGATTCTGCTCAGCCCTCTAAACTAAATGCCTTGTACATGACATGCCTATTACGTAATAACTGCAATACTCACATCTGGTTTGCAAGGGCTTTTAAAGCCCTTTTAAAGCTAAAACTGGCAGGACACACACGTTCTGACAAGTATACGATGTGGACAATGGTTGTAGGTAAAGCAGCTATTATTTTGTGCTTGTCCACCAAGTCACTCTTCCTCTTGGGGCAAGGCTAGGAGGGCATTGGAAGCTTTGCTGATGTGTGCACTGCCTGGCAGCCTCCATCCACCCAGCTACCTGAAATCCCACAGTGCTTCTGATCACATTGTGACTTACCCCAGACTTTCTGTCCTGCTTATGCTTCCAGGATGATGGGGGAAACTCTGGTCCTGAAAGCAGGCCCAGGGCAGCCATCCATACGTGGCACAAGGCTGAGGGTCTTTACCCCTCAGGGCACATTATCTATGCTCCAGAGATGGTGCTCTACTCTTTGCAGGGCTGCCTCATTTTGCATCAGTTTTGGAATCCCTGAGTCTCACACTGTTTGCAGCCTTGGTCTGCTCAGACAAGAGCAGTTCAAAACAGGGTTTCTCTTAGAGTGGCTGTGGCACTTAATTTACTTACTGTTGCTTTGTTCTGCCTCGTATAATCTCCAGATTTTCAAAAGCATAGAGATCAGTAGCATTCTCAGGCCAGGCTTGAATCAACAAAAATCCTGAAAGAGGAAAAGAAGATTAAAAAATAATCATAATGGAAATAAACTCATTGTTAATACTGGCAGCAGAACCTTCTCCTGTAGCAAATCCTGCACCATGAGAAGGCGCTTGTACTTTCCCTATGCTTATCTGAAGGATCTCAAAGTCTAACATGACATTTTAGGGAGCAAGGAGATATTTTTAAACTCTGTTTTATAAACAGTTTACTTCTTAGTCCACCATGAGGGCCTAGGAGCGTAGCAGAGCATCCTGCCACACCGAGTCACCAGCAATGATGGCTCTTGCCAGTAGATACCCTGGCTGAGAGGCTGCAGATTCTGGATCTGTGGGGGAAAGGTAGCACTCCATTCCATTTTTCAGTTGACCTCAGGGAAGAGGAAAAGCAAGAACAGAGCAGAATAGCTACTTGAAGTGGATTTTCTGAGGCAAGCTGAATTCCCCACTCAGCTGAGATGTTTGGGAGGAAGGGGAGAATTCAGAAAATTGCAGGCTGCTGTATGAAGCAGTTAGTCATTGCTACCCTGAAGGGAACCACACAGGTGAGAAAGAAAGAAAATGAGAACTGAAGTCATGTCTGTAGATCCAGCACCGATGTTACATTCATTTCATAATGGGCTGAACTTTAATTAATACTTGGTGCAAGACAGTGACTGAGTGCTCTGCTGGCTGCTTTGTGCTCATGGAGACACATTCACCGAAGGAAGAGCTCTTCAGGCTGGAGAAAGTGTCTCCATAAGGATGACACAAGCCACTGAGCATGCTTCCCTAAGGAGCTGCTGAAAGGTTTTCCACAAATAGAAACACACTTGGCTTTTTTTAGCTGGAGTGGCACGCCTCTGCAACACCACATGCTTCTTGGGTGGCTGAGGATCTCCACTGTTTTTCCTCTTTTCTAGGGCTGACAGTTCAGCAGAGGGGATGTTCTGGCCAAACCACACACTTTGGATGGAAGATCAGTATGGGTTACTCATGGGTGTAATGCTGGCAAGGAGCTGCTGACCACCTTGGTTAAGATTGACCCTTGTTAGCTCAGAGAAAAGAAACACTTTGCATGCACTTCTCTTCATGTGCTTAAAAAATTTCCCTCCTCCTCATTTGTGTTTTTGGCAGTATCAGTCAAAAAACACCTCAGCTTAAATTCACTGCTAACCTGATATTTCTTTGACTGTTTTGAAGACATCCAATTTCTTGGGATCCAAAGGTAGGGTCTTCGTGAAGGCATCACTGAAACAAACAGAATGAGAAATTGGAAAAAGAACAGCTTAGCCTGGGTTTTCCCACGTCCTTTTCTTTCAGTTCTTGATGGCCAGCAGGTAACTCACCCTAGAAATGCGACTGGGAGAATGCTGACGTCCCCATTGATCTTGGTACAGTTTTTGAAGGAGTCGATATTTGTGGCATTTATGGAGAGGATCCCTTTAAGTTCACCTATTCCGATGCCATTGCACACTGTTAAAGGAGAGATACAAAAGTTAGGAGGGATGAAAGTGAAGCCCAGTCACATGGCAGGGTAGAAACATGGAAGTTGCCACAAGTTCAGAAAGAATTCCTGTATAGTCAAACCTACCACTCTAAGATGAGTTTCCCAGATTTTTTGCCTATTTTTGCTTTTCAGAAAGTGCCACAGGATAACTGCTTCCTGCTTGCCTAGCTGTGCAGCTCTGTTCTGAGCATCTCTGCATGCAGGGTCTGGCACATTCCCTTCTCTCTTTGTCCCATTTCCATTCCCCTTGATGAGACACTGGGAAGGACAAATGGAGGAGAAGGCTGACGTGCAAGATATACATGCACACAACACACTGCTTGCAGTTTATCTACTGTACTTGTTGTGTATCCCATCTGGAGAGCATGCTCCACAGTCATGTTTCCTGATCAAACCACTTGTTGGATCTCCAAACTACCACTGGATCTGACTTATATTGAATTTGCACCTAACTCAGATCAGAACTCCCTGCACTTTTCCTAGTAAGTTCTCTATCATCTCAAAGCCTTAATGGTTTTTTTACCTTTGCTGCATAGCCCATCACACTTTTTACACTTCCGAACACCATTTTCTTCCACTTCATAAGTATCAGCGTTGCACGAGCGAACGCAGGAGCCGTGATCTGTCACCACGTAGTTGTCTAGAAAAAAAAGGGACACTTTTTTCTAGAGGTGGCTAAATACTTTTTTTCTAAAGGTGACTGAAATACAAGAGGAATGCTTTGAGGGCCAGACAAGCACTTCAAGACTTGTAAGAAAAAAGGGGTTTGAGCTTTTGGCACAATCAGGAAAGTACAGGCATTAACTATGAACATCTCAAACATCATTTGAAGGAAGATGAACATACAGAGCTATCATCATTTTACAGGTAGGGGAATGGCCATGGAAGGATAAAACAACATTCAAGTCTTGACAGATTAATAAAATACAGAAATGGATCAGCAAGAAAGGAAATGCAAGCATCTGTAGAGAAAACAATGATCACAGGCCTTGAGACAGTGTTAAAATCAATTACTTTTTAACAGTCCTAATTATGAACCAGTTAAGGGTTGATAAAGCTTTGGTAATACATAGCATTGATCCCATATAGCCATTGTTTTAATGGTTTTTAGAAGACGCCTTTCTCTTCATCACAAAAAAAAAATCTCAGAAGTCAAAATGCAAAGATTAAAAATCAGGCAAGCTGATGGATGCAGACTGTCTGAGGAGTCTCAGTTCCCCTGTTCTCAGTTCCCACAGAAGCTGAAGAGAACAAGTGCTCTTTCACTTGACCACAACACAGAGGGATGACATAGGACCTTCTCCCTTTTCTCCAACTCACCACCTCCTCTGGGGCTGCAACTTGAAATGAACTTACGTGGACATTCCTTCACACAAGTGGCTCCGAAGCTGTATTTTCCTTCAGGGTTCACATCCATCTGGTAAGTGGTGGGGTTATACAGGACCAATGGGGGACATGTATCCTTGCATGTGGCATCATCCCGAAACTTGCGGCATGCCTGTCATTGAACAACAGCACCCATTAAACTGCCTTCTCCTTAAAAAGTGACAGTGATTTTACATCAGGTCTTCAAAACACTCTAATGGCCTCATCTGCTTCCTGCTTAGCTCTAATGGAAACTGCAAGCAGCTACAGGGATTGTCCCCCAGGCTTTGAAGTTGAAAGGTTGCTTCAGGCGGGGCAATGAAGTTTAGTATTTTTTTAAAAAAGAAACCATGAATTTTTCTTTTTCTGAACAAGAAACCTTGGCACTCTGGTGGAGAGTTGCTGGGATTCACGTGGGAATAGGAGCAAATCTGCATGCTTTAGACAGAAAAATTTTCCCTACAAGCAGCAACCAGATCAAGACAAAGTGTACTTTTCTTGGCCAGCTTTTAATAACCTAAATCAAATCAAGTCCTTTCCTGCCAATTACTGACTTTTCTGGCTAAATATTAAACTCAAGCCATTATATTTGGCTGCAGGTAATGAACAATTTAGAAGGCATTTATGAAGGGCAAGTTGGTTCTTCCAATCTAAATCTGCATTAAATTAATAATGACTCTCTTTTTCCCTTTCTTCTCCCCTGGCTTTCCAGATGAGAGAGGGTAACTGTCTTCCCTGTGAGCCAGTAAGGGGATCATAACCATTTTAAAAAGAAACCAGTAATAGAGGTAACAACAATAAAATCCAGGTCAGATGATTTCTATGGTGATTACTGAGATGTCACTTAATTTTGAATGAAGTGTAGCGCAAATATGAGGAAGAGTTAAAACTACAGCATACACTAAACCTCTGAAACTCTTGTGGAAAAGCAATGGGACCTTTATTCCCTAAAGAAGCTCCATTTGTTTCTTTTCTCTTCACTGCCCCAGGATTCCCCAAACATAATGCTTTTGTGACAAGTCAGAAGCAGAAAGGGAAACTTGGATTTCGTGCGTGAAGTTCGGCAAAATGCAAAAAAATGAAGATCCATCACTTCTTACTTCCCTTACAAGTTCTTTCTTTAGTAAACCAAGATTATTACTGGCTACTGCTAAGGAGTACCAGGTGAAGCTCTGCTGGCCTGGAAAACTGCTGCACCATGGGGGCAGCTGTGGGCCTGTGGACCTGCTCATGTGGGAAAGTTGCCTACAGCAAACACTTAGATGCTCTGATACAATTTTGAACTCCCTGGGCAGTCAAAGGCACTGACACTGGTTTAGAACACACTAGTAAGGTCCATAAGCAGAGTCAGTAAAGCCCAGCTAAGGGCACTGTGAAGTTCATGTCATCTTCCCTCCCAAGAGCCACCCATGCAGGGAAGCCCTGGAGCACCCTCCAGGTCAGCATCTCTCAGGAGGCTTTCTGGGGCTAAAGAAGGCTAGAGGCCATGCAGCTGAAAGCCCTGTGAGGGACTGAAGCCATTATGGTGGTGGTGTAGCATCATTACCAGGCAATCACTCTCCCGAGGCCCGGTGCATCCTGCAGCACACTGGTTGTGGCAGCAGTCACTGGGCACTTTTCCCCTGCACCGACCAGAGCACTGCTGAGCACAGATGACTTTTGTTACTGGAAGATACAAGAAAAGATTAAAAACATCAGCTGTATTTGCTGCAATGAGATCAAGAAATATGGAGAAAGGGTCTGATGCAGGTTCTGTGCTAGATTTTCCTCATGGGACGTTCTGTCCTCATTTAAGTTTGGGAGGGGTGAGAGCAAGTGTGGGTGGTGACAAGAAGGGGTCATGTTCAGCCTGTAATTATCTTGGCTCTTGTGAGGTGCTAAGAACTCTGATCCCAGCCAGGAAATATGTCCTGCTTAGAAAGAACAACTCTGTTGCATCAATGCCTAGACCAAGCAAAACCCTGTGACAGTCATTGCATCTTATAGCTGGGCAACAGGGTAGAATCTGTCTCCATTTCATTGAGAAAATTTACTATTATTGCCACCAACGCTGGGAAAAACAATGTGACAGAATCGCCAGAACTCTGTACTATAGCTGGAAACTGTACATTGTTGGTGTGGTGCTGTAAAATGTCCCTTTAATGCACTAAAATGTTTCAAAAATTTGCAGAGATAGGAGACACTCACTCAGCTTCAAATGCACATTGAATTATTTTTCTTTAATGCTCAAATCCTTGGCCAAATTTTATCTCCATTACACAACTCCTTCAGGGTTTGCACCAGTGCAACAACCTGAAGGAAGAACTGGCCCTGGTCCAGCTTTTTGCAGGAAAGCAAAAACTGCCTGCAACATTTTGTTGAGAATTGGAAAAGCTTCTCCACTTGAATATCAAAGCAGAAAAAAGGGATAATCGGAACAAAAAAAAAAACAAAACAAAAACAAAACAAAAAAATCCACCACAAATGAATGGCTAGCATGTTTTCATACTAGAGACCCAAAATGGGATTGTTCATTCTCTAAGAAAAAAAAATTAAAAATTACTGATCCATGGAGTCTGGCATAAGGTGCCAGAAGAACCTGATGGCTACTCTGCTTCATACAGCATCCTGAGCATGTCAGCTGTGCACTGTGCTAACTGTTACCAACTTCACAGTTGGCACAAATGAGTTACAATATTATCAGGAATTTCTGTAAGTCTGAAAACCATGGTTTTTAATTAACAGAAAATTATTTCAAAACATAGCCAGCTACAGGGCATATAACAGTGATTTTTCAAAATCATGTATTCTTTTTCCATTACACAGTTCTGTATCCAAACTGTATTATTTTATTTTTTCTTGTAGACCTGTAAGCAAGGTAGTATATTTTCAAGGAAACATTATTTCCACAGTATGCATTAGCTTCTCTGATAGCAACTCTCCATTCAACTAGAAACAGGGGAATAAAAGACACATTGTTCTACATGAACAGCATTTTGATACATTTTTTTTCATAAGAATAAGCAGAGGAATCATCACTTTGATAACTATTGACTAGATTTTCCTGCGGGAAACATATATTATATCAAACATTTTTACTTCTTATAGAGTATCCCACGTTCATTTCCAGGACAAAGAGACATATCCCCCAAACTTTCCCCCATATGGAAATGTGGGATACGTTTTCAGTTGGCCAGATTCTCAAATGCTTGGAGAGGTAAGCAAGAGCCTGCAAAAGATTTTGTTTTATGCACTCGTCAACCTCCTGATTCCAGCGAGGGTTTGTAAGTGCTGGAAGCTTGCAGGGCTGAGACCTGAGGTTTCGCAAGGTCCTGGGACAGCTGTGCAGCCTCAGCTGCAGGAACCCACCCAGGAAGGGCTTTGTATGCACAGCCACTGTCCACCCTGAGAGCCAAACTGCAGAGCTAACTGACAAAAACTGAAGTGTACACTAAATGAAGACAGGAAAGGTACATGCTCCTCTTTTTTCAAGCTCTAAGTCCTTCAAATTTGGCTTGATATTTGCAGACAAAAAACTTAGGTTCAGATGACTATTTGCAACAGAAAACTGAATGTAGGATGTTGGTTCCACTTGCATTATGTCTAGATCAGCAGTTTTTCCACTAAACTTTTCACCAAAACCCGGTGTATTTCCCCACATTTTAGAGAAAAAAAAAAAAAGCAGTGAAACTAATTGACATGCTCTGCCTCCTCAACCTTTACTTTAGGAAAAATAAACTGTTGCAAAATCTCAGGCACTTGTAAATGGATGTTTCTGCCGCTCTCTTGATATCCTACCTGCATAATTACGGTTAGTTTTTCAGTAGACAGAAATGTAGTATGTATGTTAGAGCACACAAGCTATTTCCTAACTAATCTGCAGGCTTACATGTCTGGCAGTTTTGTTCACCAGGGCCCCAGCAGTGGTCTTCTGTGCAGTTTGGATGGCATTTGGGACCTAAAACATAAGAGAGAGTATAATATTCTGTAAACAAAGGAAACAACAATGTACCATGAACAACAGAAAACAATTACTTGAGATTTCCATCCTGACAAACCAGGGTAGGAAGCACCTATATAACAGTGCTCAAAAAAATGGAGAGCTGAATTCGCTATCCTTTGTTCACCTCTACTTTCCTACGTGCAGTTCTCCACCTCCACACCTTTGAGCAAGTGAGCACAATACCCAGCCAGTCTAGCTTATGAAAGAGGCATATTTTTCCCAGGAACAGGAATCTCAGCTACTGCCCGGCTGGCCCTTATGCTGGAGTTTTCATGCAATGGCAAGTCACCACTGGCCTCAAGTCAGGCATGTGCCAGCTGCTCACTACAGGCCACATGTAAATCAGTGCTTCTGAACAAGGCAGTTCTAAAAAGAAAACAAATCCAACTGGATTCACAGCAACTGCCAGCTACTCTGACCACAAAGTTATTTGACTTGTCTGCTTTGTGCCCTCCTCCCATCCTCTGCCAAAAATTCTCCTTGTGTAGGACCATGCTGCAGATGGACAACTGATGGGGAGGTGGGCAGGATGGATGGACACCTTGCCTGACCTCAAGGGTACAGTGCTGGGTTCTTTCCCATTCCTCCCTCCTTGCTCCGTTCTTTCTTCTTTCTCTTAATGATAAGCAAAGTCCCAGAGAAACAATTTATTTTAGAGTACGGGATCATTATTAAAGCCATAAAAGGCTGTCTTAGTAGATTAATGTGGAATTCACTACATTTAAAAGGCATTTCCTACTAGAGTGTTTCTTCCCACTAACAGCATGTGATTCTCCTTCCCCGCTCAGCCATCAAATAGCTGAACAAATGCCAATACTTGTCCAAGAGTTGATTGATTTGGTGTGGGACCAAAGAACGTTTTTTTTGTAAGTTGAAAAGTTAAAGGTTAACATTTTTGTGGTGTTCAGAGCCAAACTCCTGTGCTGACATGTATAGTGTGCAACTCCTTGATTACGCCAGGGCTCCGTAGAAAACTAAGTCAACACAGAAGTTGGCTATTAGCTCTCAGGAAATTATGCAACTGGAAGAAGATAAAGAAAATATGTTTTCCAGACAATTTATAGTGCTAGAAATTAAATGCTCAGAAATGAAAATAAACCCTCCTTTCTGTGAAATGACTGGGAATTTTACGAGGGACTCATAAGGGTGAAGGATTAGCTTGAGCCTGCTCTAAGCATATGCTGTACAAACTTTAAAATGTCTTCTCAATCTCTCTGTTGATCTGAGGTGTGAGATTTACCTACCTGTTTATTATTACTTTTGCCAGGGTAATGTGCAGCCCAAAACAGGAGAATTTTACAGCATTCAACTTGGGCCTTAGCTCTAAAAAGGCTTCAAGAAACTCCATGAAGCCACCCATATGGTTTTTCTAGACCAGAGCCTTACATTGTAAACAGATTACTGGAAAGCAAATGAATGCACATTTTTCTGAGCTGAGCATGTATGCAGGGTACTGTCTTAAACCAAGAGGAATATTCCCAAGAACTTTGCTGAGCTATGAGTTAAGGATCTAACTATCATGAAAAATTCTATCTTGGGCCAGTGGTGCAGAAATGAAAGCACTTTTTTGGAACAGGGCTTGGTGGCCTTTGTTAGAAATTGTAGGACCAGGAACCCACTGCATGAAAGACGGGATGTTCGTTTTACACTCTGAAATGGAGGGGGACACATAGCACTTTTGGTAACTTAATACTCACAAGACAGGTTGCTCACAAATTCAAGCACTGTGGGAGGCTTCTTGCTTGTGTCAATGATGTCATTCCAAAGAACAGTGTCCATGTTGCACAGTTTGGGGTTGTTGCTGATTTTAACACCTCCATTGAGAATTTCTGTTACAGAAACAAAAGAAATGCTAAATGAGGCAAATCCCTAATTTGCCCCAGAGACATCCCTAAAATGTCTCTGATCTAAAGTAAGAGAAATAAGTTACATCTTTCTCCACCTCAGCCACATGATACTGACAGAAAGGAACAATCTGCAGGGCATCAGCACTCCTGACAGTGTAACTAACACCAGGATCAGACTGACAGGTTCTGGAGAGTCACCTTTCCTTGGATGTCACTAAGATGCCACTATGTGTAGTTTTCTGCCACCTCTAGGCCCACAGCACTCAGTAGAGTAGGCACTGCTGGTGTGTATAGCCAGAGGCCATGTGAGACACACATATTACCAGTTCCCACAGGGATCTAACAGAAAATATTGATATGAATGCACTGGAATGAAATAAGACAAAGTAAGAAATGGACGCTTCTTTGCCAGTTTTGGGAACAAAAATGAATCTTGATGAATTTTCTTTGTTTTTTTGCAGAAGGCTGGCTAGCAGGAAAGCAATTAGAAAACTATATTCAGATCCTTGCTTTTAAAGTGGGGTTTGATGGCATATGACTTTTGGGGGCAGTCTCCAATGGATCTTGACACCAATAAGCTGACAGCTGAAGTTGGCTTTAGAGGTGCCTCCACCTCTTGCCCGTGTCTTACCTGAAAGCCGCTTCATTGGCAGCTGTTGGAGTCCCTGGGTTTTATTCATGTGGTAGTTGGATAAAACTGCCAGGGCGTAAGAGTTGTCATATAGCACATTGCCTCGGATGATCTGGAGGTTCTCAAGGGGAATGACATCCACCATGTTAAGTGCGATGAGCACGTAGCCTGCAACCTCCTGTATTGTCTGAGAGAACAGAAGAAACAAGATCCTTAACCCATAGTACTCTTCAACAACTGCTTTCCCCCTCCCACTCCTTTAATCCACCATCTTTCAATTTTAAGGAATGACAGTAATTTTTAATTATTTTTACATTATATTTACATTATTTTACATTATTTTTAATTTCATTAAAAATAAATAAATCTAAGAAGAATGAGGGAAAAACCTTGGTGGTTAAGCATGTATAAATGCACTCTTTCAGCAGCCACCAGGGGGTCATTCCAAAGGTCCAGCATACCCCTGTTCTGTCCCCAAGTAAAGGTAAGTGGAGCTGACTAGGCGATGCAGGAGAATAGGAGAAATGTGTGAAATGGCAACTAAGTGTGATGCTTCCCATAAATACTTGCCTAGACTTCCACAATTGGCAGCACACAAATGCCACTTGATTCAGGCTTTTACATTGTCTCTTCTGTGCTCCTTCCCTCGCTCATCAGAGCAGAAGACTACACAACCTTCTCCTTTTTAAATAATACATATCTTTACAGGACAGAAAGACAAGTGAGGTACTGTTCCTGCATGTGGGTTACTTCCTGTCTTGAACTGTAAAACGTATGCATTTCTATCCTCTATAAAAATCATCGCAAGTGAAAATTCTTCAGGCTACTACTTAGGATATTTTCCTTTTCTGTGAAGACTACCAGTAAATTTTGTTACATTCATTGGAACCCTGAGCTCTGTGATCAGGTTGTGTTTGGGAAACAAGAATGGCAATATCATCATATTTGTAACCCATATGTTGAAACCATAGATTTTTTGATCTTGCTTGTTACCTACTGGTGGAGAACCTTGTCAGCCCCATGTTAGCCATGGCTACTCCCCATGCTGTGGCTGCATTTTAACATCCATCATCTGTTCACTCCCTCTTCAGCTTGCCTTAATTTGCCCATGAACTTGTGCACAAAACAAATGTTGAGATGGGAGTAGCCCATGTGTCAATCACAAGGGATTATCTTGAAGATCACTTCAAGAATCCATGTGGGAAGTTATTGCACAGGACTTGCCTGCCTACTGAGGGTGTGAGCACTTCAGGCTGGAGAGGCACTCACCACCATGTCAGGGGAAGGGATCGCAGTTTGGAGGGCAGGGAAAAGGCCTCCACACTTCAAAATCTGCCACTCACTTTGTGCTTTGCTTAGCCCAACAGCACCACAAAGCCTTTTGCTCTCTGAGAAGTGAGGTAACAGGTAAGGATGTAATTCTAAATATAAATAAGAAGAAACCCATGACACCCAGCACAGGCTGGCAAGTGCTTGAAAAGCTCTTTCTTAAAGTACCTGATTTGTATAGTAGGGTTGAGCACATCCTGCAGCCTACAGGTATGCTTAGACTGTGAGCTGTGATTCCTCTGACATCAACTAGCTATGTTTTTGGATGACCACAGATTTTTATTAGCAGCTGATCCCTTGCACTTTAAAAATGGAGTAGAATTTGTTGTAGCAGAGAAGGCCCTACTGGCCATGAACACTAACCTTCAGGAAAGAGAGGTCACGATTGTGCTCCACATATGTAATCTCCAGGTTGCTGAGTACCACCTCGCAGTTGTTGTACATCCTCTGCAGGCTGGTGAAATGGTCTTCCACATGTCCCAGCTGGGTCAGCTTGTTATTTGTCCCTTGACAAACTATGGAGGAAAGGAGAAAGCTCCATGAAGGAAAGGAAGAATAACTACAGGGCAAAGATTTGTTGCTCACTTATCTTTAAAAGCACCACAGCAAGCTAAGCATCACCTTCATAAGAAACAAGAACATTATCTGTCATGACTCTAATGGCAATAGTGTAGGAAGCATGCGGCGTTACCCAGGGGCAGTGATGTACCAGAATTTAGAGCTGGAATAACCCTCCATCAATGTCTGTTATAGAAAAGCTTCAGTATGAGGCTTTTGTACTTAGGTAGCACTATGTTTCCTGTATCACAGACATAACTCAGTTCCTGAGGAGAGGACATTGATACAGTTCTACTGAACACTACCGAAACTGGCATGCTGCCAGGTACCACCAAAGGTGATTTCCCTGAGGTTCTATTTTACATTAATTTCTGGGGCATTCGGTGTCCTTGTAAGATCAGAGGGAGGAAGGGGGGCTTCCTGAAGAACCCCTTAAGCTACAAATTCAGGTTTTAAGGTCTAACTGAACCTCCAGGGCTTACACATCTCTTGCCACTCTGACATTTTGGGAGTATGACAGATTCAGGAGATTTTCTGGCATAATTATCTTTGGCACTCAAATCCACTTCTGGTGGGGAAGGAAGAGGTGTCACACAGAGTATCACTGAGATTCCAAATATTTATAACCACACAATGGAAAAATTAATCCCCTCATGAAATTATATGCTTTATTAAATCTAGAGGAACTGAAAAAAGTTATCACCATTGTATTTGATTGCAATGAATGAGCAAAATGCAAAATTGCTCTGAAATAAACCATCAGACACAACCCTCAAAAATTCTGTACTCACACAGTCATTCTCTGGGCTATCCCTACAGAGGTCAAATGAACACATCTCCCAGTTATGCTAATACAGAGCAAAGGAGAATGATATAGAAGACAACGTGGTAAAAAACTTCACACAACCCTTTCCAGGGGCTCCTTCAGCTCAGCTTTGCTCTTCAGTGGGAGCAAAAGGAGGCTGTAATGTCATTGTTTGTATAATGCAGCCCCAGCCTGACTGCACAGCTTTCCATAACACATTGAAAGAATTGTATTATTTTAACTTGGAGAAATGAATACATGAAACAATACTTTTGTAGAGCCATAATTCATAGAAGCACCAATCACAAACTAGGGTGCTGCAAAGCAGATAACAAAGACTCTTGACAAAGCTGGAAATATGTTTCAGTTCTAGTAACAAAAGACAACACCTGTTGTAGATTTACCGAACAACTGACGCTTTATTTGTAGGAAAACCAACGTAATGACAGTGATAAAAACACACTTACCAATCATCAAAACTATTCACTGAACATGTGGTACTTCTCAGTACAATCATCAGCATAAGGAGTTACAGTGATAACAGATTAAATACTCTGGACCACGTTTAAAGCAAGGCTGTTCACTCACATTCCTCAGTTATTTCTCATTATATATGTAGATAAACATTAGAGTGTTTGGAATCAGAGTGGCAACTGCTGGTAAATGGGAACACTGTGATGGGCTCTGAGTACATCATCTAAGCTGCTTGACCCTTTTTTATATATTTTGAATTTCTGAATTTCTTAACATTTGCTTTAGAAATTCCAAGTGGGATTTTCTGTTTCAGTTTCTGTTCCAGTTTCAAACTTAACTGTTGCATTGTGTTCATACTTCCAATCTGTATTTGCTGACTGCTTCAAGTACAAGGACCACAAATTATCAGTGCCACAGGTAGGCTTTTATTCTGCAGAGCAGTCACATTTTGAAAGCTAGATATACTGTCATATGGCTAGTCTGCTCTGGAAAATGTGGTGTTGTTGGGGACAGCGATGGAAAGTCTTTCATCTGACTGGAAAAGTCAAGGAGTCATCCCAGAGGGCATCTTGAATTTTAAGCAATGTTATCCTACAACCAAGGAAAAAACAGTAATAACAGATTCTCAGACTGTTCAAAACTTCAGCTTGGATGCTCAGTTTAGGCATCTCATATCTGATCTTCAGAACAGTGTGATTTTGGAAAGCACTCAAACACAGTGCAGGAGCAGGTGCAGTTTAGACTGCTCACAGAAATAAAAAAACATGTAAGTCATCCTCCTGTGGTCTTCAGGGTCCACAAATTACCTGATGCACTTGTTGCATCTCTGAAGTTACCAGCAAAGATCTGCCCTGATACTCATGACAGGCTCAATGCAAAAGCTGCAGTGTTCATGCTATATCTGAACCAAAGGATATCTGGAAGGAGGAACTTTCTCTGGTGGCATCCTCCTGGCCACCAGTGCCCTTGATTGACTCTATGCGGCTTGGCACTGGTCAGACCAGAAAACAAAACAGCCCAGCTTGCTGAAATGACCCCTAAGACAAACTGCACTCATTTGAATGGGCTTCTCTTGGGATCAGACAAGTGTTGGAGCCCTGAACTTGGGTCAGTTGTCTTAAGAAAGACAGACTTTTTTGCTGCTTACTAGGTCAAGGCTGAGGCAGCAGTGAGAGGGCATGGTTACTCCTGCACTTCTCCCTCTCCCTCTCCCTCGGGACCTCTCAGGGAACCATGCCAAAGAGTTGATCCAAACTACAAATAACATAGGACAATAAATAAATAATTGCACAGAGGGTATTTTTAGCTCAGGAAAGCTCGCTCATTTGGTTCACCATGGTGCTCTATGCATTGGAAACAGCTCAGAGGAGAGCAAGGAGGCAGAAGCAAACAGTCAAGAGAAGGAGCTTCCCTTCTTGTGAAGTTGCAGAGGGAAACACAGGCATAATAAGCTCTAAAAAGGCTTCAGCTTGGTACCCCAGGACTTACTTCCCCCGCCCCGTACTGTGAGAAGAGAGCACAGATGAGATGTTAGTTACAGTCTGGAGGGTAGAAGAAAAAGGGCTGCTTAGTTAAGAATCAACAGTATGTGGCTGTCAGAGTATCAGTCAGAACACCACAGCAGAGCTTTCTCCCTCATGCACAAATTTTTGTTTGTGCAAAGAAATAAAAGAGATCTAAATAGATTCACAAAGGGAACTTCACCACACCAGTATTTACCAAATGAAAACCTGGGTCATAAGCAGCATATGCTGAGCAAATAAAACCCAAATCAAACAAAGCAAGGTAAATCTCTGCAGCAGTGTAAGTGAACTCAGGCAAAGGTGCAGAATCATTTTCCAACTAGAACATTTGAAAAGAAAATAAAATGGCCTGATTGTATCTGATGAATAACATCATTCCTGCAAATTTTTGCTTATGGAAACTGTATTCTAAAAAGATATACACTATAGTTATCTGTATATAATATCACAGTCTGAATGCCACTCTGGCCAGAGGCTAAAGCACCAACAATGATGTGCTTGCCTTGCTCTGCAGAGCTTTAAGTGGGATGTGCATGCTTGAGTGGATGGAATTTATTATGATTAAATCTCTATAGAACTCAACTTATTTGCCCTCTAAATAGCAGATTCTGATGCCACATACTATACATTCATTATGTAATTTTGTTTCAATGTGTAGCAAAGCCAGCATTATCCAGGTTTAGGAGTCAGCGGTGGGCATGGATGCTTGCATAGTACGGCTGGAGGCTATGGTAGCATGTACCATATGTCGTGCATATGTTCTATGTGGACACTTACACATTTTAGCTTAAAAGGAGAGTAAAACATTCAGGGTGAGAACATCCCTGACCAGTAGAAAAGCCAGAATCCAAAACTGAACCTCAGGGCATGGGCTGATCCCTGAAAGACGAAAGCTTTGCTTTTATCTGTGACGTTAATATAATAAAAACACAGTCAGTCTGGAAAGTTTTGACACAGAGGCCACGTCCCAAGAGGCTGCTGTCTGTGGCAGTGCTGACAGCAGGGCTGCATGCTGGGAGTGCAGGCTTGTCCTACCCCGGTCAGGGTGATTTCCTGGACCCTTAGTGCCTCAGCCACCACTCCTGTGACATGGGGGCAACCCAGAATTCTGCAGGGCAGCATCATGGGATTACTACCATGAAGCATTTAAATTCTATGTGATATAGATTTTAGCCCATATGCCACAATTCCTAAATGCCAAAGTGATGCTGATCTTGAATCAGTTGCAGCATTACCTCAGACAGCCTAACAAAAATTTAGATATTGCTGAAATGACCCAAATGTCAGGTGCTGTATAAGGCAGCAGTAATCAAAGGGCTCAGGAAAGAGGTACATGACACTGGTAAATGCAAACTCATTGAATGTATTGCCTATGAAAAGTGCAGGGTTGGCTGTCCTGGCTACTAAAACCTTCTGTGCATCCACAGACATTCTTGTTCCTCCTCTTCTCTGCCTCAGACTTGGACTAACAGGAGTATTTCTAGGCGATGCAAACTGGTTCACCCTCTGCAACCTTTAATTCCTGACCACTTTTTTCTTGTGCAGCCTGAAGTAGTAGCATGAAACTAAAGCATTTCCTAAATGGCATTTTCCCCAAGTGATGGTAGGGAGACTGGGGGCATCCATACAACTGTAACAGTAAAGAACAATATTTTCCCAAATCCATACAAGCTCAGATTAAACAAAGTGGTCCCTGCAGCAATTGCACTGATACAAGTAAAATCTGTTTGCATCTTGCCCAGAAAAATCTCTGATTACTGAAGTCCCAAGTGTGTCACGCATATTTGCCCCAGACTTGAGAAAATCTCCAGAGAATATTTTGAAACCATATTATCACTGATCCCCAAATCATTCTCTGTTTCTATCCATGCTTAGCCTGTGTTAGTCTCCCTGAAGCTCTGATAGACATGTCAAAATAATAACAAAGGCAATTTCAGATATATGCAAATACATTTTCATGTTTCATATGTCACTTATAACTATATATGCCCTGGTAGGATAAATTTATACACTTCTTCATGTTTTCTAGCCATTACTGACAATAACACAAAATTTGTAGATAAGGGATCTCTGTTTAATCTGACAGTCCATTTATAAATGTTCCTCTCTCCTCATTAGTTGTCAGTAATTTCACTCTTGATTGTTTTTAAGTACTTCATAGAAGAGCATTACCTTGCTGGGTGCTTGGCTGGGATACAAAGCTGCCACTGACTGCCTGGGGAGATAATGCTACTGGATGTGCTATCATCAGTGCTGCCCACACCCACTACACCTTTATCAGAGTGTGGGGGGAAAAAACCTCTCAAGTGAACTGGAATAACTTTATAGGAAATACTGTTTAATTTGGGTCTGTATGAGCAATCACACCATCCCAGCCCTGGCCTCTTGTATTCCCTTGGTCACTTCTGAACAACACAGAAGGGATCCGGCCATACCCTGCACCTCCATGATCTTCCCTGGGGGGAGAACTGTTTCCTCTTTATGAGGACCTTCATCAAATGGGCCCTCAGAATTTAAATGAAGATGCTTGTTATTCAAGCATAAATATACACATCAGCTCTAAGGGCAGGTCCTCTACATGAGGGTTTTTTAAACCAGCTCCAAAGTATACCCTTACAGCTATCAAATGGCCAAAATAATGATATTTAAGCTTATAACAAAGTACTAGAACAGACGAGACATTTGTCATCATGACTAACCTATTAGAAAGAGAAAGAACCATGCAAGGCTTTCCCTAAAGAAAACAGGGTATGAAATATCAGAGGCTGGAATAAGAAAGTGACATTGCATTTTATGTAATCAATCACTTAAATAGAAACATTTATTATATTCACAAGTTCCTCAGCTCTAGAGAGAGAAGGGATGGAGAAATTTTAGTATTCCTGGGTTGAGTGTGTTTAAGAATTGTGAGTAAGAATTTCAAGAGGGAGAAAAGTTCATGTGACACAAAAGGAAAATCAAATCTGCTTGGCTTCTCAATGTGCCATGGGAAGTTACGAAAAGGAAAGCTGGGAAACAGGTGAGGAGTACAAACAGTATGTGTGGGCACATTTTCCCTTGAGAACAGTGTTTGCAGACTCATACAATGCCTAAAAAGTCCAGTCTCAGCTTAATGACAGCAACATCCAGGCACTGGAAATTCTTCTGCAGAAGATAATGATTTTTGCTCATATTCAAATACTTTAATTTAAAACATTGTGAAAAACAACCTCATGTGGCTTTAGTAAGTTCTTACTCAAACAGTGTGGTTTACAGTAATCCAGTTGCTGAGATTAATTCCATCTTTTAGACACACTGGGACTGAAACAATGACAGAGCTCAAAAACACTTAGATGGAAACTCTAATTGGAAAAATTACCAAAACTAACACCCTAATGGAGAAAAAGAATATGCCTTGAGGGAAAGCTTTCCCAGATGGTTTCTTATTTCTATTTACTTGACAAAAAACAACTTTTTCAGATAAATATAATTTCAGGTTTCCCTTCCTATCTCCAATTAGGAGTGGAGACCTGCCTTTCAATGTCAAAAGTCACATCCTAAATTGCAAAGGATGGATGCATCATGACAGATGGTCTGATTGCTGGTGAGTGCCTTTGCCTGAAAGAACAAATAATCACATACAAATCAATTTGCTCCTGGATGAAGACCTCACCAAAGCCACAGTGTTTCTGACAACAAAGGATTCAACCTTATTAATTCCCCAGGTTGCTTTTTTTTTTCCATCCTCAATATCACTTACTAATATTTCTATTTTTCTTCTTTGTTTCCATTATTTAATTTTGCATGTATGTTTATTAATCCTCTAGAGATTAAGGCCAGACCAGGATGTGCTGAAACCAGTCTTTCCACTGGCTTCAATGTGAACTGGATGGGGGATTAAATTCTTCTCTTGCTGATACCAGTATAAATTTAGAGCAAGTACATGGACAGGCTGGACTAGCCCAGATTTAAGCTTTGCCCTCTGAATGTCTTAGGATAAAACTGTGGTTGATACAGATATTTTCTGTAAATACCGGCAAAATTTCAAAGAAATGGGAATTGTCACCTTGCAATTTTCTAGTTTGGGGAAAAGTTGATCTCCAAAGGTGAATAATAGATGGGAATTTTGAGAGAGGGTATTTCCACTGAGGTACACAAAGATAACCTGAATTTAGCTCAGTTTTCTTCACATAATTTTGTCAGTGATCTCTAAGAAGACTTCATATCACTGCTGAGGATTCCTGCAAATGACACAAGCACTGCTGGAGGTCCAAAGAACAAAGAGGGATAGATGACCTGCACAGCCTGGTTTGTATAATTTAGGAAAATAATCTCCCTGAACAACATTACATGAACTATAAAGTTGCCAAAGGCAAGGCATTACATCAAAGACTCCAGACACAGTAGACAGAAAATGGGGTCCTGGGATACAATTGCCCAGAAAAGACTTGGGAATACTATGAGGTGATCAGAGAGAGAAACCAGGATCCACTTGGTCCATCAGCAGCAAAATGCTGAAGGAAGGGAGGCAGGCACTGGCATTAATCCCTGGTGGTGCCCCAGCACGTCCAAGGTGGTGGCCTCTGCACTGGAGGGATCTCCTTTCCCTGCAAAGCAGGTGCCATCTGGGGCAGCTCCCACTCCCAGTGGTACCAGAATGCTCCCCTCAGGCTTCAGCCCTTTTCCAAGATACATTTCAGCCCACGTTCCTGACACGTGGCCAGGTACTAGTGCACTAGGATTTTGCCTTGACTTTTGCAGGCTGTTTATTGAGGATGATGGCTGGAAAGTCAAGATCCCCAGGATGTCCTCCCCAGCAGCTTGGGTGCTGCTGTTGGGTTGCTCTTCCCACTCACAACCTCTGGAGAGGCTGCTACAAAGGTAACTTAGAACTTGCATGGGGCTTTCTCTTGTGAGTTACTCAAGGTTAAAAGGCCAGGTCTATGACAAGTGCAACCACCAGTGAACAAAAATAATGAGTCGCTCTCTACAATCTCTTAGTGAGGAAAAACCAGGAATAAGGGAGCTTCATATCTTTCCGTCGCTATGCAAACATCCATACACATATATACACCAAGATAATGAATAGTTTATAAATATTAGACC
>VYXF01001190.1:140496-175518 GCA_013397295.1 Polioptila caerulea
TATAGAAACTCAAGCCACACTGATTGTGCTACGTGAAGTCAGCATGGAGTCTGAGATCCCCCCATGGAGTTTTTCCTTGTGAGCCAAATGGAGCAGGGTGATGAGCTTTGCTCTACAAACACATCAATATCATGATGTTTGTAGAGAACTCTAGCCCTAGCTTGCTATTTTTAGGCTCACTATTCCCTACATACAATAGACCAACTGAAGCTGGAGTGCAAATGGGTGCAAATAAGAGTGTTAAGTGGGGCTCTTCAAGACAAAATGCCAACTGCAGCTGGAGCATTTTGCTTTCAAGTGGTGTACAGCGTAGGGAAACACCATTGAGTGCTATGGAAAGGCACGAGACTTTGGGAGCCACTGAGGAGGAAATTAAGGAGTGGGGGAAAGGCAGATTTGGTGGTATATAGGTCATGCTGGATGGAAGTTCTGCCGTCCCACTTATTCTGGGTCCTCCAAGAGAAAGCATTGCCCATGCCTGTATTTTAGAACAGTGATTTTTCTGCTCTGTGAAATCCACATACTGACCAAAGTAAGTTTGTCTTGCACTGTACTGCGTGTACCCAAACAAGACCACGGAAGGGTAAACAGATTCTGGTGTCAGTCCCAGCAGCTCTGTGCCCTCCAGTGGCTTGTTTACCCCAGGGATGGGTCTATCAGGTAGCACAGGCCCTGGCTAAAAGTGCATGGCTGCAGTCCTCCCACCCTCCAGCTTCATTACACCAGCATAGCTACTATATCCATCGAAAAGAACTGTGTGCATCCGCTGGGCAGAGCTCTGGAGTGTGAGAAGGACTGTCAAACAGCTCCATTCATGTGAAGTTCAGGCCCTGGGAAATGGCTCATAGAAATTAAATGGTTCTCCTGGCATCCAAGGTGAGGTTTGTATTACTGTGTTGCTGCAAGTGGTGTAAAATATCTGCATAGAGCAAAGCAGCAAGCAGCCGAGAGACCTCCAACAATGGGCATGGCTCACCAAGCCTTGAATCTGGTGACACAGGTCTGGCATGGTTGTGGCACCTCAAGATCTACACCAAGATATTTGAGAAGACAAGTAGATGACAATGGATAAATAAGCCTGTGTTCCACGGTCTAAAAAACCCTACATTCTTCATTGTTGTTTGTTCTGGCAACATCTACGAAGCAGCAGGATTTTATAGCACAATAAAAAGAAACTGAAGATGTGTGGTCGTGAAAAGATGGGATCAGTTGCTAGTTACATCAGCACTAAATTGTTTAAAATTGTTTCAAAATGAGTTAACTTGAGAAACGAGAGTTAAAGGCATTAAACTACACTGTGAACATTTTAGTATGTGGGATTTCTTGAGACACTGCAAATGCATATTTCAATTTGTGCCTTCCAATGAAAAAAGTCATATGTTTTTCTTTATTTATATTAAATCAAGTCTTATGTTGAAGCAAGCTGTGGTTCTCATGCACATATTTTGGAATCCCCTGAGGTGTACATTCAATCTGAGTACTCACACACTGGCTCAAAAAGGACAAGAGAAGCCACTTACAGCTGATTCCAAGTAGAACACTAGATGTTTGCTATTACAAACACAACACATCCTTATTTTTTTCACCAATAAATATATGATTACACATACACACAGACACACATATATATATACATGTAGCTCTCCCAGATAAGCAGACTGACATCTCTAGAGATGCAACGTACGTGGCGCACTGCAGAAACACAACGGCAACCACACATTCTTCCTTTGCTGCCTTGAACTACACTTACCCCCTCCATGATAACCCCATCTACTTCTGTGCATGGTTCTGCCCACTGAGGACATGGGAAGTGCTGCCAGCACCCACGGCGAATGCTGCACCGAGCCTCTGGGCCTGCGCAGCTGCAGCAGTCTCAATGCTTCCTCCCAAGCTAGTTTACAGTAAATTCCTGCCTCCTTTGGAGTAAAACTGGAAAGCTACACATAGATCTATGCCTCAAAGTTCCCTACGGGACATCTTGTCCCTTAAGAATGAGGTCACCTTCTCAAGTAAGACTAAAACATGACAAAAACTGCAGACAGGATTAGATATTATGTTAGATAAACAGAATTTACTGCTTCCAACAATAAAAAGTACTGTTAAGTTACTACTGTAGCAAATGTCCTGTCAACTGACTACAAAGAACAAATGCAAGCTGATAAAAAGCTTTAAAAGTTTGTTTTCAACAACTGTGCATTCATGGGAATAATGCTAACACTTACTCTAGGGCTTCCAGACGAAATTTGGATATTTGTGCACGTTGAAGAGCAAGCAAGTTAATACACGCTGCTGGGTTTGAAGAGCCTCCGGTAATATTTAAGTTTAAAAGGCATAGCAGAAGAGCATTATTAGATGTAAATGAGGATCATCTTCTGATCTTCATTTAAACCTTGGCTAAAACTCAGTGGAAAGACCACTATTGAAACGAACAGGAACTGAATCAAGCACTTATTTCACTTAATTTAACTGTGGGAAATTTAATAAATGAGGTAAATAGACTCTCTACCACCCTTTATTCTGGAAGGAGGAGAACTACAATTACATTTTGAAAGCACAGCTAAAAAGCCACAAAATGATTTAACAGCACCTGGGTAAGTTTTGAAGATGAAGAACAATTTATCTTCAAAAGTCTGGGAAGAAAAAACATTGAATTTAGTCATTGTTACTGTAAATGTTGCATGTTATAGCAAGTGGACTGCTTTTAGACCTGGTCTTATTTAGCAATAGTGAATCTCAGTCACAGTTAATGCCAGAATTCAGTTCTGTGAAGACATGTAAACAAGTTTGAACACTATAAAAGGTATTTCAAATGCATGATTACAGTACATTTCATGCTGTTCAAACTCTGAAGTTCCCTCTCCATCTCATGATTCATCTCACGGTTCCTTCCTCATGTCCTTTCACCCTTTTCAGCAAAGTAAATGCTCCATGGCTTAGTACAGAGCCCAGAAAATCTAGAAATATAAGGTGATACTGGATGAAGCTCTGCTAGCACTCTTAGACTTCTACGATCATAATGTCCATTCATGCACGTCACAGAGAAAAAAATGTCTGAGGTTTGTTTGTGGGTTTTTAAAAAAAGTTTCATTGTCTTTGAAAACACTAATAAAATAAATATTGAAAATGGGTAAGTGAAACTTTTTTCCCTGAAAAGAACAAAACCTCACGTTTATCAAAAGGCTGTGCCTTGTATTGACCTGTGTGTCTTTTTAGGACAAATTACTGTTTCACATATACTTAGAATTAGTAGCTGTTTAACTGTGAACAGTTTAAAATCATAATAAGGAGTTTAGCAGCTGCTAAACTTGATTCTGCAACTCTTTTGTCCCTAATGTTTGAGGGATGGTCTTCCTCAAGGACCTTTTCCAAGCAATGAGGCAGGAAAAACAACGCACAGCTTTATCAAACATGTCACCCCCTCTACATGCAGATATGAAAATCCAGAAGATGACATGCAGATACGAATTGAAAGAAAATCCACCCTTACATAAACGACACAAACCTGCTTTAACACGTTCCACCCTCTGCAGAAAAAAATGCCAGAAAGAAACTGCCCCATCAGTTCAGTGAACATGGGGAATAAACGTCCCCTTGTATACAAAAAGCTGGTAAATCAGCTACAACCTAAGCTCCAGCACAGAATGTGAAAATGTTATCAGTAGCAGATGGTTGGACTGTGCTTATCTTTGCCAAAAGTGTCTTGAGGAGGGAAAAAAATGCCAGAAACTTTTTACTAGAGCAGAGAAATGCATGAAGAGATATGAAAGCTGGAGAAGCCTGACTGTAGCACTGATCTCACTTGCTCCTGTCCCCATCTGCTCCTCGGCTCCAGTAGTATTTCTTCTGCAAAAGACTGCACTCAAGTGTTTTGATGAATGGAGATGTTTCTGTCATCCATTGGGTTTTGGGGTGTTTTTTTTTTTTTTTTTTCCACTCTAAGTATAAATAATGAGCTTTTACCTTTTACTATATTACACTTTGGAAACTTGCTGCTGTACATGGGTCTCTGGCTTTTTTTATTTCTTAGAAGAAAACAAAGGGAAACAGAGCTGGGAACATCCCAGTGTAAGCTCCAGCACCAGCATCACTGCTTTGGGCACCTCAGCAGTGTTGCAGGAGGATTGGCCCTGCTCATCTGCTAAATGTATACACAGTGTACATGTGTGTTACTCCTGCTGCAATGCCTTATACCTTCCAAAATAAAACTGCATCTGCCTATGAAACCCACTTACTTGACTTCAGCTTTTTTGGGGAAGAAGTTTATTGAATAGCAAGACAATTTAAATTCTAATATATTTCTGGTACATTGCTTGGAAATGCCACGTTTTTCTCTAGCCCATATGTTTGGTGGAAATTAAATTAAAGGAAGGATTGGTGGAGTAGCAACCTCAGAAGATATTAGAGGCAAGCAATGTTAAGATTAGAGATCCATTACTCCAAGAATTTGCATGCTTGAATCTTCCAAGGACTTTTATAGAGTACTAAAACTCTGAAGGGGAAAAAAATTATGTGAGGTAGGCATTTATGTACCTCAGCTGGAAAAAAAAAAAAAAAATCACACTTTGTTTTCCAGAAAATGACGTTAACTTCTGAAAGATCTGGCCTTGGCTACTGCATCCCAGAAAGTTTCCAAAATTGCAAAACGGTCACCTGAGCAAATGGACACATCACACAGTCAACTCTCCCACTCCACTGCAAAGCTGCTCCTTGCTTTGTAAAGTATCTTCTGATAAGCCTTACTAAAACCAGAGCCAGCTTATCTGGGAAAAATGACACCTACCAAGTTTTTAAAGCCATAGGTCTGTTTGGCTGCCTTTCATGCATTTGCCAGTCTTCAATAACTATCTATAACTTCATGGAGGAGCTGCAGCAGCTCTTGTGAGCCCATTAAACCGCCTCGCTGCAAGTGATGAAATGCTACCAGCCCCAGAGAACAGAGCAGCTTTGTGTGTTAGCAGCTTCATGTTTCAGCAGCTCTGTGTTGCCTTCATCCTCACCTCCCAAAACGTGGAAACAAATACTCAGCATGAACAAATAAAATTATTTCTTCCATGGGATAAGAAATTTAACTTTACAGTGTTGAATGCGAGACTGTGTAGTACTACACTGGATTGTATGGCCAGTCCTGGAAAAATAAAGAACAATCCTATTCTCAATACTAGAAGTAAAGGTCTGCATTACAAAACCTCAAAAGATTTAGACAGATTTTCCAAAGTAGGAATAGGAGTTTGGCATGTAAATTATACAGCACGCCAGTGGGAGGTGGCCATCAGCACTGGCTATTGAAAATCCTCTTTAAGATGGATCAGCACTGCTCAAACAAAGATGGAAGTTTTGCCACTAAGAAGTAAAGTTTTCAAGACCTACTATGCCTCCATGAAGGAACATTCTGAAGGAACAAGAGCCCCCAATTTGCCCCAAATGCAACATCATTGTGTTGATATCAATGTTGCATGAGGGTATTGACTATATTTAGCTGCACTGGGCTGCAGTACCTTGGAGCAGTATTGCCATTTTTAGGCAGAATGCAAAACGGCATTAAAAATAATAGTGGTAAAATAAAAAAATAAGGAGGATGGACTTAGAAGGGACAGAAAACAGCTGCTGGTAGATGCATTACAGCCGCATTCAGCTTACAAGCTCTCCAAAGGTTCTGGTACAGGAGTTAAGCAACCCCTTGGGAAAATCAAGCTTCTGATCTGGCTATCTTACACAGCCACAGGATGTCTCTGCTGTCACCAGGTTTGGTTTTACAAGACAGCGCCCGATAGAAGGGGTTTGTGTTTTTTAGCTCTTGGATCTCATAAATGTAATTACTGAGCTGTTTCAGAGCTTTGCCAAAATAAGTTTCCATTAAAAGTCTCAAAACAGTCTATGGAAAGCTTCTGCTATGCTTTACTGAACTCTCCCAATAAATGGCAACACAGTTTATACTTGTGGGAAAAAGCTCTGTCAGCGTGCATCTATTCCAGATAACGTGCTACTAACACAACTCAGGAAAGAAAATGTGGGTTTCAGAGTAACTCATTGTGGTGGTTTAGAGTGTTGCTTTTCCCTCTGCACGCTGGAGCCCGTTGCTCCAAGGAGGAGTCCCATAACCCCTGCAATCTCACAGAATGTGACTGATGTGCTCTGCCAGAGGCTGGGACACAGCAAAATACTTGCATTTTGAAACTTCCTGATTAAGGTTGCACTTTTGTGAGGAATTAATCCTACCCAAAAATGTGGGGATGCTCATAAACACCAAACATATTCTTACCTGTTCCTAATAACGTATGTCTTCAAGCATGCAAAACTGTCTGTCCTTCTTTTTCCATTTAAATGCATTTATTTAAAAATTTGGCTTTCCATCAGGAAGGGGAAAATAAATTTTACACTTTTGGAATACAAAACTCATCAAGTGGAAAACCTGCATTGGCCTAGATTAGTGACCATGTAAAGATGAAACTGCTGAAGCCCTGATGGTGATACTGCTGCTTTTGAAAGTTCTGCCCTAAAGCCTTATCCCATTCTTTTTTGTTTTAAGCATTTTTTTTAGATTCAAACTTGACTATAAGTAATCAAGCCCTATACCACAGTACTGGAAGGCTGTCTCTTGTTGGAAAGTACCTACTGTGGCCATTATGTGAAAACTTATGGAGAGGCAATAGGATTTCAGAAGCAGTGACTAAATGTGCACATCTCTCAGAGCACTGGAAACTTAATTTTTGCCTGCTTTTAGTAGAGATGCTATTAGGTCTCTGTGGTTATTACTGCCAAAGTGGTTTATCTCACTCATTCTAAGGCATCATTTAATGTGCTTCCTCAACCAGAGACTTTCAATTTGTGCTCAATATCACCCTGGGAGACCCTCAACTATTTCATGCCCGTGAAAGCTAAATAAAGAAAAGCAGGCTTACACTTGCTCGAGAGATCAGTACCCCACCTCCCTTAGAACTACTGTAGGTGCTTGCATATTGAGCAATGCTGGAAAGCACAGGTATGCATAAACTGTGAACTCCTTTAAAGCACCTCCTACCACTGCCTTACCCCCTGCATCCCCCAGCACTGTATATTCACGTACACACATACATAACATATATATTTATATATATAAATATATATTCAATGGCCTCTTGATGCCACTGTAAGTCTACCTGAAGTACTTAAAGGTGAGACTGAACTGCAGAAGAGGGATGGTAGAGCATTGCACGCCCATTTCCAGTCTCGCCCTGAGCATGAACAGTGCCTACCACTGCCTCCCATAAAATCTCGTGGTGTGCTAATGCACAGACCCCTTTAACAAGAAAGCACTCCCAATTATGCAAATGCTTACAGGAGTCTCCCTATGGAGCCACTGACATTTCTTCCTCACTTATTTTCAAGGAATAAAGCTCATCAGCTTTAATTTAAACAGAGTAAATAAGTTTTTGGATCAGATGAATAAATACCCCTCTAACTGTGTAATGAATATCCCGATGCTGAAGACACAGTGAGCTAGGAAGTGCCCTTGAGTACTTCAGAAGAACAGAGACTCAGTACATTTTATAGATATGTATGATACTAACACATAGTTGACTGTGAGAAACAATCCTGTCTCAATTTCCACAGGAGTTTATCATCACATAACCCAGACACTGTAACTATTTCCTTGCTATGATGCAAAAAGTTTCTTTCCTTGTTCACCAAAAGGCTGGAAGAAAAGGGTGGGGGTGGGGGAATTAGTGGGGATGTGGAGCATTATGTTCCTCAATGACAACTGCCCAAGTTAGTGCATTAATTACTTCTCAGCACTATCATGTAACAGTGTGTCCCTAAATAAAAGTAGTCAGTATATTTATCAGTGACTTAAAAATGTACTTTATCCTCTGTGGCACAATATCATGACTCAAAACAAAGTCCTGATTTTTCTAGCCAGAGCTTTTTCATCTAGGGTCATGCTCCTGTCTTGATTAAGAAAATAGAAAAGGTTTTTGTTTGGTTGTTGGGGGCTTTTTTTTGTTTGGCAGTATTCATTGGGATTTTTTTCTTGTCTTTTTTTTTTTTTTTAGGAAAGTCCAGCATTTTCTTCAATTCTGTTACGAGATAAGATATTTACTACTGAACATGTGCTAAAAATATATGACAGAGCAATAAAGACAATTTAATAGCCTGGGAATCTCTTGCTCAAGAGGGCTAAGAGATTAAAAGTTATGGCTTTGACAGAAAACATATGCTTTCTGAGTGCCTTCTAATTGCAGGAAATGTTTTGATTTTGCAATCTTACAAATATTCCTGAAAACTCTGAGGTATTTCTTAAAGTGATTCACTCACGTGGGATTTAAAAAATGGACGCTTCCTCTGACGACCTTACCTTACCACCAAGTGCCTTCACGAATGTGTACTTTAAGAGGTCATGGACATCTCTTGAGGTATTTCCCCTCCTGGAAGGGGACTGTAATAATTACATTATATGCAGAGCACTGCTGATAGGGGGAGGGATCAGCACCACTATGCCAGCCACTGGACAAACAAGCATTGAGTCCAGCTGTGCCTCACACACACACAAACCCTACCAGTTCTCTGCCAGATGGGCTCCAACCCTGCCTCTGCAAGGGCAGAAAACCCCTGCCATGCCATTCCTAACAACTGGGTGCTGCTGAGACACTCATGCCCAGGAAGGGGAAGCACCAGACACAGTTGCTTTCAAAGGACTCACTGGTGTGAGCTGTTGCTAGACCCTCTGCAGTCAGCAGGCAGAGATAAGCAAACCAATAGAACTATTCATGCTTGCTGCACAGGATACCATGTCCCTTTTTTTTGCAAACAGCTTAAGATTTCAATAGAGACACAGCATAAATCAAATTTCTCTACAAACATCTGGGTTGTAACAAGACCTAACCTGCCTGTGATTTATTAATTTACAAACAACTAGAAGATTGATAGGAATGAATTATACCAGTTATAGCTTTAAGCAGATTTCTTATCCATTAAAATCTATAGGACCATGTGATGTTTCTACAGGTTCCCTGTTCAATGCTCATGTGTGCCATGCCACAGCCCTCTGGAGACATGTGGAGCCCCAGCGAGGCAGCAGGGCCCTTTGTGCCTCTTGGAGGTTGCTCCAGACCTTCAGCCCTCTGATATTTATGAAATTTGTGCATAAATGTTCAGCCTAAACTCAGGCTTTACCATTCAGACTATTTCTTTAAGTTGTGCTAGCATTGTTCTTTCCATTAAGGTAGCTTCTTCCCAGTCTGATATTGTCTTATCCAATACATATACCATGTCACAAATTATTTTGATTCATTCAACTCTCTTAGCCCTATCTCATAAACCAGCATATTTCCCTGATTTTCCTTTTATTATAACAATCTAGTTAATATCCATATTCCATTAAACTGGGGACCAGAACTATATAGAGTGCTCCTGCCAAGGACTTAGCAGTGTATTGTAAATGATATCAATACTTTATCACTACTGGGACTTTCTACACAGTGTATCCTTTTTTCCTGGATATACACAAGGGCTCCCCCATTTTTCCAGATTAAAACAGAATATCTATGTACTCTTGCATTCTGCACAAGTTTAACTTTTATTCCATTTCTTAGCATCCTCCAATTCTATTCAAATGCCATCAAAACCTTCCTCTTCCTTCTCACTCTCTCTCAGCTCTCCATTGTGAAACATCACAGTGAGAAACACCTACACAAAGATTCCTAATGAAAATAATTAATTAGACATGTCCCAGGAACCATTCTTAAGGATACCCAGTAGATATCTGTCTCCAGAGCTTTTCTGATACAATCTGTTGTATCCTCTTTAATCAGCTCTTTATCCAAGTTTAAACTCTGCTACCAAACTTCACCTCCTCCAAGTTATGTAGTAACTTCATTTCATTACTTGGGTTACTGAGTTCAGGCTAGTAATTATCTCCACAAAATGAAACAAAAGCACAAACCCAATCATCACACCAAGAAGGACAACCTGGTAGAACTGATCTTTGCTCACACAACTAAAGCTCTAGACTATTTTCCATTTACTTTATTTACCTTAATTTTCCTTTCCTTCAAAGCACTTTCTGAAGCTGAGCATGATCTCAAAGACAAAATAAAGGTTCTATAGCCATGTGGCTTCCTTCATTCCTTAAAAATATGGAGGCTTCATTTTATTGCACAGACATGTAGAATCATGATTGCTTGATGACAGATTATATTGCTTACTTTAAAAATAAAGTAATTTTCACTCTTTTTAAACTATATATAATAGGAGTTCGACCTGAGTATGCTGTGACTGGACAGTGATGGGAAAAGTGGAGATGATACATGCCTCTAAGTAAAGATTTTAAGATTGTGAAATTCGATTAAGAATTACTTTCCTGATGATCTCTCCTGGCCATGTACCTTTTACTGCACATGTAAACATCCTGTCTGTCTTCAGTACCATATGATGCTTTTCATGATAGCAAAAGTCAGCCTGATGTAACTTGGAGCTAACCTCTGATTCATTTTCTTCTTAATTAATTTAACTTTCTAGCATTCACACTCTTTGCAGAGAAATAAGGAAGGTTGGTCTTTTGAATCCAAGTTAATTTTTAAGGGAAATATAATTGAAAAAAAAAAACAAAAGCAAACCCAGACAGTCATATCTGTGTCGCTGAAGCACTATGAGCTGTACCTGATAAATTATCTGTCTGTGATGCCTCAGAAAACACTCTTTGCTACTTCCTGTACACCTTGTTTGTAAAGCTCTGTTTACTTACCTGCTACTTTTTGGCTAACTATTAACCACAATTAACCTGATGGATTTTTTTTCCAAACAGAACAAATATTTATCAGAAAAGCAAAACTTTTTCAGTAAGCCAAATGCAAATGTTTTCTCAGGCAAGGTCAGAGAGGTCATGGGGAGCAATAAGGCTCTATTTCCACATACAGTAGTTTGTTAATTATTGCTGGTTGAAAATTAGAAGGAGATAAGTAGAAGATCAGAACTGTAACTTTCTGTTCATTATGGATTTTTTAAAAGGTATTATTTACAGAGTAGTTTGGAAACTAGTTCCACATTTGAGGGAGAAAAAAAGTTGTTTTCTATGCTCACTGACAAAAAAATTTAAAAATTCACTGCAATTTTACTGACAAATTTTGGGGTTTTTCTTTCCTAGTGTCTGTTTCTGAGCAGTAAGCAACAAAATATTCCACAAGAGCAATGGACAGTGCATGCTACCAACTCCTCCTGCATCCTTTGCTAACCTCTCGTTGGCCTCTCCTCTTGCTCTAATATCTGGGATAATGGCTTCTATTCCTTTCACTGTGTCCCTGTGGGTCTGTTTACATCTGTAACACAGTCTTATTGATTTGAGACACCACTGCCACATGTGGTTAAGTCTTGTCCCCCCAAGTGTAAAAAAAGCACTAGAAATTAAAGCAGGTAAACCCAAATTTTGTATTAATAGTGCCAAAATTAGCCCAGGTTATGGATGAAATAAAAAACGCAAAAGAGACCATCAGATGATACCATAACTGTTGACAAATCAGTCTCACTCCCATCATTCTTGGCGGGGGGGAGGAAGTTTTTCAGCAGATACTGCAGACATCTAGCTGAGAGCTCAAATTGTAATAAAACATTTCACTTTTCCCAGATGGTGTCCTCCTATTCAAGGATGTTTGTGAAATTGTGCTGCCAGATCTGTGATTTCACAAACTTTTCCACGGTGATAACATAAACAGTGAGTAGTGATTTATCTGAGGGATCAAGCTGCACTAGAAGGGGAATGTAAAAAAATGTGCATTTGAAGGCATTCTCTTCCCTCAAGAAGGATGAGAGCTCACATATATGCATAAAATTAACCATACACCTCAGACCTGACAGAATGCAAGCTTCTTTTGGTGTACTTTTGAAAATCCATGTCAAATTCAATGAACTGAAAAAAATTGCAAAATAAAAAGTCTTTTTTTTTAAACTAAATTAGTCTGTCTTTCCTCTTACTAAAGCAAATTTGTGAGATTTGCACAGCAGAGCATAAAGAATAATCTCCATAAGTCACTGAACTTTCACTCTTCCTTTTAAACTAGTAGATGATGGCTTTCTCAGGAAAGATCAGCTTTTGTTCTCAGTTACATCTACATCAAAACAGAAGTAATGACACTGACTGGGGCAAAATTATTCCAGATCTACATCTCTCTCACGGACAGCACCAACAAAGAACAGTTTAAAGACAATCCAGTAAATTAAATCCAAATTCATCACACTTTTTAGAGTTATGAGCAAGAAGGAAAACTAGATGTAGCATGTTTGTCTTATAGCCAAGAAGCACTCCCTATAAAATCCCCTTGAATCCAAAACTGAACGTGCACATATATTGTAGCAGGGAAGTCATGGTAGAAAGGAGAATAACTTTATGAACTTTGATAATTGCGTGATCTGGAGTTTTGATTAAGTGGTCCTTCCAGTATGAAATTATCCTCTAAGAGGGCTACAGTCTTGAATTCTCCCTCATATTTCCTTAATGGTTTTCACATATTGTTTTCCCTGCTGCAGTCAAAACAACTTCTTTGGCAGTCATATCTTCCTGCAGTACACAGCCTGTGTGACCACTCTTATCCCCACAGAAGGCATCTGGGACTACGTTGTCTCCTGGATGAAAGTGAGAGCATCTGTCATCACAATTGAAATGAAATACTTCTCAATTTTGCAGAGCTCTTAGGGTCTTGGTTTAAGTGCTAGGAGAAAGGGAGGATATCACACAGGGCTGCTTATGCAATTATCAGGTCATGTATTCACAGAACACAAGGAGGTCAGAGGAGGGAAAGATGTGTGGCCAGGTACCTGTCCCCAGCACCCACATCTTGTCTTGGTGCCTCTCCCTCCATGCTCCAAAAATACCACACACACAGATTTACAGCACCCAGTGCTGTTTAGAAGAACCACATAATCTGAAAGCGCTTTTTAAGCTTTGTTTTTCTCCTCAAAAGAGATGCTCAAGTGAGTTAAAAATCGTGATAAAGCTGCCTGTAATGTAACCTATCTCATAGTTTATCGTGTACTTACTTGAGTATCACTCATAGTTGGGCAGAATCATGCAGGGAAACAAATGCACCAGAAAGGATAAACCCTGTCTTAACACACTATTCTCAAGGTCAAATGAGAATCAGCATCTCAAAAGCAAGAGGAAGAAATTATGATCTGGCATATCTTGGTTGGTTTTTTTTGGTGAGCACCATCATCACCACTCCCTGTCTAAACGAGGACATAGCATTCAAGAGCCAGAAAGACAAGTATTCCCATCATCAGTAGGAGGGCTGTACTCCTTGTGATCAGTCACTGTCTGCTGCTAATCAAGGTTTTCTCTGTATATTTCCTCAACCTGGGCTCCTTGTGGTTTTATTTTTTTACTTGGCGCTTTCCCATTGAGATTCAACTTTTTCTTTAAAGATCTACCCTCTGCAATCTGCCTTCTGCCAAACAAGCAGCCAGAACGCAGTGAACCAGAAGGCTTGCTCTCCCCCAACCTCTCTCAAAATAGTTAAGAGAAAAAGGCAAAGAGGAGAAAGGTCTTGTTTTAGGAAAGCGAAGCCCAGGAGCAAAGAAGGCATGAGCTTACTGCCTTCTTAGGAGTGCAACTCTGAGCTGCAGCTTGGGTTGGGTTGGCATGGGCCAGGGGACATTGCTCCCACACCCTTGTGCCCATCCCTGAGCCAACAATGCTTCCTTTCCCACTGCCTGACATCATCACCCAGAAACCCACAAAAGCAAAATCCTTTTGCCTTCTTATCCACATCATCCAAAACCATTTGCAAGCTGAAAATCAGGGCTATGATGCACTCAGAGTTCATTTACCCAGAGTAAACTTAATAACCAACAGCAGTTACTGTTTGTTAATATGTGGAGCCTTGTGTCTTATCGCTTTATTAAAATGTCTACATGTATTTATCCACATTCAGGAGGTGTTTAATCTTCTCTGTGACCACTAATAAAAAATCCCTGCCAATATTTGATATTGAAGTACCACGCCTTAGTGAAGTGACAATTTCCAGGAGCCATGAGTTAAAACTCCACTGTGAACACACACAAAAAAAATTTTAAAATGCTAGATTTTCTGAGTCGGATGAAAAACAAATAAACCCCACCACGAACAACACCAGAAAATATATGCAAAAATCAAGACTGACGCATTTTAAGGATGTGTTTTACTTTTAGGAGTTGATGGTTCTGTTAATGGCAGCTAAAGGGAAAAGAATTACTGGTGTTATCTGTGATGCCAAGGAGGTAAGAAGTAGCACCCCAGCCTCCTAACACAGACACCAAGTGAATTGCAGAGGGGAGAATTTACAATGTCCTTGTCTCTGTAGCATGCTGGGGCTGCTCCCAGCTCAGCTCTTGGTGCTGGCTGGGCATGAGTAAGGGCATTTCCCAGTAAGGGCAGAATCACTGCTTTCTGAACAATACACCAGACATACTTAGTGGGTATTGTTAAAAAAAGAAAGAAAGTATTTTTCCAATTACTAGAACATGTAAGTCTTATCCTTCATTACACCCTTGGCTTTCTTATAATAACACATATTTATCTGGGGCCACTGAAGACCCTTTGCAGCAAGCCAAGTAAACCCAGCTCACTCTGCACAACTGGATTTCTGTTTCCAGCCCCAAAGAGCCACATTGGGAAGTTTCTCAGCCACCACAGGGTGCTGAGAACCATCCTGCCCAATATCTGGTGGTTCATGGCGTAGTCACACTCCTGAGAGGCAGGGCTGCTTGTGATGAAAGGCCAGGTAAGCATCATGGAGCAAGACAAAACTTGCCCGAGCATGACAGCTGGCTGAAGTCAAGGCTACTACGGGCTGCAGGAGCTCTTGCCCTGCCATCCCAAGCCACAGCTGAGCAGAGAAGTCAGCATTCTGCTGCAATACGGCATGACCCTCTGCTGAGTTAAATCAGAAATAATAATAAAAAATTAAATTCACATACTGAATTAACATACATGGGATTTGGGAAGAGCAAATGGGAGGAGGCAATGAACAGACAGTAGGTGCAGTCAGCTGCTCACCACTAACTCAGGCCAGAGTTTGCATGGCCACCGAGTCAGATTCTGGGCTGTGAATAGAAAAATCCAAACATCAACCAGCAAAACTTGACACGTGGGAGAAACATCTGGGCACTCACTTGAGACATGGACTCTTCACTGGATCTGTCACCCACTCAAGTCTGCTTTTCACATTTTAGAGGATGAGAGAAAAGCACTGCAGCAAAGCACTGAGACATAGGACGGCGTCAGCTCTCCCACCCACAGGCAGACTCCTCCTCTGCCCTTGCTGGCTGCTACCCAGCAAGGCACCAAGAATTTGATAGGACAAACCTGTCCTCTTTAAACATGTCACATCTCATTTAGGGATAGAATTATGCCCAACAAGGGACAAGAGAGTTATATATCAGGTATTACCCAAGATTTTATTGCTGCTGGTACCATTCAAGTACAACTCACAGGCAAACGATGTGAGGCCAACTGGGAATTACTCACAGTATTTGGCATGACAAAATGTTTTACTATGAAGAAACAAAGGTCACTTTGATCCACTTGATGCCGGAGACTGAGTAGTCCAAAGTCAGTGCAAGTTATCCTTTCTTCAGGCCTCTCTGAAATACATGCTAGAGCCATTAAAGTGCCCCTGGGGACACCAACATCCCCTCCACCTCCACCACCCTCTAGGGTGATATCTGCCAGGATATTGGTGGAGGCACCAAGCAGGGCAAGAAGAGAATAATGGCAAAGAAATCTTTCAGATTTCTTGCACTAAATCACCACCCATCTCTGTTCTTCCTGAGAAACAAAGCAAATTACAGCATTAGGGGATGATCCTCATAGCTGATCAAGGCTGCTAATCGCCAAAGAGGCTCCAATGTACACACGTGTATCTGACATTACACAGAGTATAATATTATTTTTTCTGTGGACTATGACATAGTTCCCTTCTTAACTTCCAGAGCTACAACAACAACATTTGAAATGGTCTGTATAAAATATTGCCCTAATACTTCTTCTGATTGACAGCATAAGGGGACTACCACAGGCAACATGCTTAGGGTTATTATACCAAATTCTGCCTTCACTTAATACTATCTTCTGACTTGCAGAGATAAAGGCGAGGGAGAACACAGTCCACAGCACAAAGCAAGTAACAGGAACAATAAATGCAGTTACCTGTGCCCTGAAGCAAATACATGTCCCTGAACTGCTGCCATGGGAAAATACCCTGTTGAAACTACCAGCAATTCAGCCCAGAATTTCACATCATGTTTGTGCCTGCAGCACTGGCAAGAACACTAGAGGGGTTTTCCCTGTGGATGCTCAAGTGTTCCTGGTGACAAGGTCTCTGGCCATAGCCTAAAACATGCAAGGAAGTACTTGTCCAGATCCATGTTTTATGGCCCAATTCCAAGATGGCCTTAAATAATTAGGCAACATTAGTTTTTTATTTGCAATGCAAAAACTGCAGTCAGGAACATGAAAAATGGCAGTGGGAAACTGGTTTCAAAGTATGGTTAATCCACATGTGAATTTGAGAGTATTTCTTTAACTCTCCACTCTTTTTTTTAATCATCTGCATAAATGACAAAGTTAATATCCCCAGGAAGACTGACTCATCTGGGAAAAATCAAAAGCTCCCAATTATTTCTCTTGTACCTGTCCCTTCTTGCTTTGCAGCTTATTATTTGTAAAGAAGAGAACAACTATTAACCAATAGACAATGTTATACTACTCCACCTTCCTTTTTAAAGTTATCAGAAATCACATCCTATTCTTCCCCTCAAAGATACACAGCTAAGCCTGTCTCTGCACACAGAAGGGATTTTGTATGAGTGGTGGCAAGATTTTTTTTTCCCTTCTCAGCATTAGCATAACCATGTCAGCTTCCCCATCCTTTCTTTCGAAATCTATTTAATGGATGAAAAATTACTGAACCCAGGATCTGAGAAGTCTATTCTTGGAATTTAAGAGGGGGAACAGGAGAGATACAATTGCTCCCAAAAACTTGTAATTTTTTTGCAACCTTTCTTTTCTTTTTAGCAAATTATCAGAGCTTATTGTCGGTACTAGCACATGAATACATCTGCAATGACATATGTCATACTAATGAAAATACCTTTAAAAATGCAAATTATTCATGCCCCATTAACTGTGAAGGGCACACCTGTGTGCAGCTTTCTGCAGGAGACATTGCCCCTGACTGACCCAGCAGAGCCTGGCCTTTCAGCTTAAACCCAACACAGCTGTCCACAGGGACATGGGACAGGAACTTGGTGGCACTCAAAACTGTGACAGTGACTTAGTGAGAGCATTTTAATTCCTCTGGGAAGGTTTTTCAGGGAAGGGGATAGCAAGATCTCTTTACCTCTCCTTTTTCTTTTCCTGTTACAGGCAGATGCTTCATTTTCAGTATTTTGTGACGAGAACAGAAAGTCAGTATCTAGTTACTGCTCTGTATATTTACATAGTCTTTAAATATTTTTACAAGCTCCTAAGCAGTTCATCCTGCCTGCTGGTGACTTGCTTCAGTGCCTCACAGATCTGTCTGGTGGGAATAAGGGTGAAAAAAGGTGACTTAATTTTGTACCTTTTTACTAACCAACACACTCATGTTGGGTCTTCTCAAATGAAAGCAGACCTTCACTAGGTAAAGTTTGAGTAGAAGGGGTGGTTATTCCTATTCTGCTCTCTGCCCTGTGTTTACCAGGAGAGGAAGAATTACACAGAAACTAAGCAGTTTACACAACCATCTGAAATAACAGGATTTGTACTGTTTTAACTCCATAGGAGTTTGTGACTCACCAGCAATGATACTACACTTCAAATAAAGACACTCAGCTCCATTTTTTCAGTTTAGCAATTGAGCCTAGCAGGAGAAGGAAAGGGGGGGTCCAAGTAGTCATTCCTCTATTAATATTCCTTCAATAATTAACTGCTTTTCAGTTTTCCTTTTATTTCATGCCAGAAAGCAAGCCTTTCCATGAACAACATACCAAAAGAATGCTACTATTTTAAATAGTCAGCATTTGCAATATGAACTGCTCTGTGTAAACAATGTGATCTTCTCTTGCCTTGAGAGAACCAGATGTTTCAGGAAAAAAAACCCAAACCTTCCCACATGGAAGACAGTTACAGCAGAGAAGAGATTCATCCATATTCATCCACCAGGTTGACTGATGGACTTTTTTATCACTGGTGGAACAGGTTTGCTTTTCACCATTTTATTTCTTCTGGATAATCAGCACTTTTCAGGCAGAGAGGCATAAATCAGTTTTTCACAGTCATGTATTAATAGTGAAATCTTTAAAATGCAAGGCTATCTCTTCCACTGTGCCTGCCCCCTCTTTCCTACAGAAACTTGCTTTATTAAGATGCTGGATATGATTGATTGTAGATTCTTGGGTTTTTTCTAACTCCTAGCCAAGGTTCATGGACACTGCTGGGCAGCGTGTTCAACAATACTGTCTTCTCAAGGGGCAAACAGAGAGAGAAGAGAATCAGGCTATGAAGATGCTTCTGCTCCTCCTGACAAAACCTGCTCCCATCCCACCTCTGGGCATGGGTTAAAGTGAGCAAGGTTTTAGCTGTGGCTTGCTCAGAAAGGCTAACAGAGCAGGGATCAGCCCAACAGGACTTTAATTAGCATTCACAGTGCTAATTTCCAGTAATTTTCATGCTGGACTTAGAGATAACTGAGAGACCATCTTACAGTCTTTCATTCACATCATTAGAGAGAAACTGGCATTCAGTGCGTTACTGAAAGATTGCATTTAATTAGTCAGCACGGAAATACCCAACACAGCCCTGTATGTCCAAAGAAGTAAATATCCACGTGATTTTCTTCCTCACACTATCATGAATCAAAGTTCAATTTCCTGCTAAGGTGATATAAACTTCTTTTCCTGAAGCAAAAAATCCCGTGCTTTCCCCCTGGCTCCTTTCATTGTTGAAAGAAAACCGCAGAATTACACTAGTGAGAAATGAACTTGCCCCTCTCTTCTGTCTTAATAAGAAAAACTGACTGTGGGTATTTGTGTTGTCTATCTTTGTAAAAGCCAGTATAGATGTAAAATGTTCATGACCAAGCTCAAATTATCTTTCATATGATGAATACGTATACAGGAATTGGGTTTCAATACTGAAGTCAAGCGTCTGATTTTATTCTCTGCCTAGAAAAACACAGAGCTGAATACTGGCTATTGCTAGAGAAATTAAAATCACAATGAAATGAATTGACTATGGTTGGGTACCAGAAAAACATGGAGGCTTTGTTCTGTAGGCTCTGTGTCTTCTTGTAAATCATCAGTCAAGAGAAGATATTTTTAATCCTGTTTTCTAACAGGTTCACTCAAGGACCCCAAGGAATCCCATTTTCAGATGTGTTTATACTTACATCTTTTCATCCTGGTGTCCTCAGAATAGCACAAATTAAAACCAGAACCCCTATAACAAGGTACCTAAGCAAAAAATATAAACATGGTCTGCATCAAAAGAACCTGGGCTACAAGATCTCAAATTTCTTTAAAATACAGCTGCTGGAGCAACCATCCACACAGCTATTTGTTAAAATCTGTTAAATCTGTTAAATTGTTCAATCAGAAAGGATAAGGCCTGGTTTAGTATATAAAAGAAGACCATCATAAAATTAGAAAATTAGGAACAAGCAAAATTACTCAAATCCCTTAGATAGCTATAACACTCAAGTCTCTTCATAGCATCTGCTCTGCTACTAGGCAGGCTCAAACCAAAGCCTGAAAGTCAACAGGCTCCAGTGTCTGCTCGACCAGGAAGAGAAGCCTTTTCCAAACTTGCCAGCTGAGCAATCTCTCACATGTTCTATGGGTTTGACCCGTCTGAACCAGGGTTCTGGAAGATCTCTTCTTCTGGAAAGGGGCACAGCAGCCACATGGCCACATCTGCCTAGTGTTCAGCTGAGATGATCAAACCATAACTTCCTGCAAAATCTGCTTGGAATTCTAGATTTTGGGAAGAGGAGCACCTTTGCTGAAATGTATGTTCCCAGACACAGTATTTCTAGGAGAGTTGCAATTATTACCTTCAAAACCAGAAACACACACTTTGCCATCACTCATATTACTACACAAGAATGTACATTTCTGGCAGGTATAATGTATATTTTAAAAGAATTTCCCATCCTGTTGTTATGCAAAAATTGCTTGTAGGCAGTAGACTACATGGCCTATAAAAAACCTTACAAAATGACCCTAGAATTGATGAACAGACAATCATTTAGTTTTCCAAAACATTTCCAAGTTGGCAAAGGTGATCTTTCATTTGCAAGGAAAAACAGAAGTTGCCTCTACCACTCTCTTGCCTTTCAATTCACTCTACAGTACACCCAGACGACCTTAACAGTTTTTTCCTCATCTTGTGTATTAGAAATTCAGCTGAAATCTTTCCGGCTTAAACTTAATGACAATTACAGAATGACAAAAAAAAATCCTTTCTATCTTTTTTACCACCACTCACTATCAAATAACTTTTTGGAAGGCTCTGAAAGTGGTAATGCATAGACCAGGCTTTCTAATATGTTCAGTTTCCTAGACTGGGTAAGTCTTTTATGATAATACTCTTTATATGAAACCCAGATGGATTTAACATAACTAAAAGAAACAAAAAAAAGTGCATAGGATTAGGGAGAACAAAAAGGTAAGATGTTGCAACATGGGGAAAAGATGTTCCTCCTTATGCTCTCCAACTAGACTCAGTGATTCGGGACCACGGAATTTAAAAAGAACCCAGAGCATGCTTCCAACTGCTACATAAATACATTTTCATTATTAGAGATTGTTAAAGACACTTGAAGATTCTATAAAAATTCTAAATCAATGAGACTGCTGTTTTCAACACATTTATCCTTAATAGCAATATCAGACATACACCTTTTTTACATCCCAGACAGACTGGTGACTATTTGGGTGCTGAAGATCTGCTTATATTTCCGTTGTAGGCAGTTTCCCTGAGAAAACTTCTTTATCAAAAAATTATGATCACCTTATTTTCTTCAAAAACAATATAATCACAAAAGAGAGAGAAAAGGATTTAATATTAAAACATTAAAACATATTATTAACATTTTGAAAACGTTCACGCACAAAATAATCTTCAAAGGTTGTTTCTGTCCTTTCTTAAATTTGAATTATAGATATGTCATCAGGAAAAGGCCTCATATGCTACAAAAGCCACTGTGCACATGTGAGGACAACTAATACAACTATTATAAATAAATACAACTAGTTATTCTCCTACCAAAGAATAAAGTTATTTCTGGCCCTGATGGTGTTATTTGCAGACTATTATATGCTACATGCTCGTTTAAGCATGTCATGACATAGCACCCTGCAAAAGAAAACAGTAAATGCAAGCTACTGTAAAGGTAGGGCTCTAGAGATAGTGGCATGTCATTTTGATTCCTTTATTGGATGTTTGAATTATGATACCGAGCACAACCAGTTCCCTTATGCTAAATAACAAGGCCAGAATTAACTTCTAAGAGTCTCATCAGAAACATATTTAAATACACAGACAACAGCTTCATAGCTGCACTTAATCTTATATGCAGCCAAGATCCCAATGACTTCAGGAGAGCAGAGTTAGGCACAAATTAATATTTGCTGAGCAACAAAGATACACCATATAACAAAAGCTAAGTATCTCTCCTGAGCTTCAAATATTATTAATCTGGGAAAATGCATTCATAGAGTCTAATAATTCTGCTTATAAAGTGGCTGGTTGTAAGAATGACATCTAGTATATGCCTCTGCCATGAGTTTCAGCTTGATATTGTTTTCCTAAGATACCTTCTCCATAATGACTTAGCACAAAACTCACTTACTTACACATTTGTTCTGAAAACAGTTATGCTAAAAACAAATTACAAACAGAAAATAAATTTAAAACAGCAATTTAAAAAAATATCTGGGAAATCTGTACACATAGCTGATTTCCCTCCCTAATTTTCTACTTAAATATGTCTATTACTGCAGCAAACTCCTTATACTCTTCCAAGATACTTCATACTTCATTCAGTAGTACCGATAAGCATTAGAGCAACAAAATGTTAACTATAAACAAAAATGTCCTGTTCTTCTTCGCCCCTTCACCAGAAGAGCCAGAAAGCTTAATTCTATGATACACGTGTTATCCTTTTTTTTTTTTTTAATGTGAAAAACTGTTTCAAAGTTCAGAGACTGAGAATGCTGAAGGAAAACAGCCAGCTGCTGTTAACCCAATTCATTTTCTCACTCATACTGGTCTGGAGAAAATAACAAACAATTGGTTTAGGACCAACATTCCTTTCATGCATCAAATCAGCTCTTCTTTTATCTTCCTGGGAAGCAAAAAAAAAAAACAACAAACCAACAGCCAGCCAGCCAAATTATAACAAATGTTCGTACAAGATACCTCTGATATAACAGTATGCTGAAAACATCTGTACAACTAGATATAATTCCTGTGTGCAAAACCCAGCTGAGATTGCACAGTCTCATGACCAGGATGTCATCACCCACAAAAGGAAATCTACATCTTTACAAAGCCCTTGAAGTTATAAAAATTCAATTTAAAACTAAAGGAGACATAAAAGAAAAAACTTCTGGCCAGATCCATCTCCAGGATTTATTAGAAAAGAAGGCTTCTTTGCTGCTTGGGGCCTTCAGCTTGGGAGAAATTCTGCTACCTGCAGATAGCGTATCACAGGGCTCTCCAAGCAAACCACCACCAGCATTGTAAGACATGAGGTGTCTGACATTTCCCAAAAAATGGAAAAGGTCAGTATACACAGTCCTTAACCAGGTGGGATTGAGTTGGGAAAGTGCTCTATTCATGCATTAGGCTTCAATAACAGCAGCTATGATGTGCCTGTTGCTTAAAGAAAGGGCTGAAGTGTCTGCAGGGCTTTAAGCAAAAGGAGCAGTATCTTGTGGATTGCACGGTAACATTACTGGAAAAAATGAGACTTTACACTTAAGTCTGTGTAGATCTCAGTGTGGAAGCCTCTGGACCAGCCCCTCCTTACTTTAACATCATGCCATTAAACCTAACGCGTGTACAGCGGCTTTTCATAAAACCTGATCTTTAATAACAAGCCAGTGGTATTACACAACAAACATCAACAAAATACCCACCACTACAGAGGGATAAAAGAGAAAATCCTGTTCCCAAAGGAAAACCAGGCTTCAGGACTGGAAGGCAATTCAACCTGCCTCAGCCTACATCATGGGTCACCAGTAAGGCCACAGTCAGCTTTAGAGGGTTTATAAAATTTCTTTTTCAATAGAAAAGCCACAGCCCATACTCTGTGGCCTTGAGAGCCACCAAGACATCTAAAATCTCCGCAGAAGCCCGGGTGTCCCGCTGAAGACTATGTCCATGTTAGTGCCTCAGGTCAGGCAAGGGATGTACTGGTAAAGGAAGAAGTCTCTTCAGTTCATGGATACCTGGACAGCCTCCACAGTGCTTCTCTGGGCTTTTTAAGTGCACTTTGAATGATTGATTCTGGCACTGATTCCACTGGGTGCACACTGCCTCAGGCAGAAACCTCGGTCTCATTGTATTTCCTGCCAACCAGCAGAAATTAGGCAAATACCAATACCTTGATAATTTTGCACCTTGGTACCGTGTTGGAAAAAGGGGAGACCATGCCCTAAGACTTCCTTCCACAACAGTTCCAGGACAAAAAAGGCTCCAGGCTTTTCCCTGTTGCAGCAGCCAATAATGCAGCTGCGGAACAGGCACTGCATCAGCAACACAAGGACAATCCAAAGGCATCTGGTCAATTCAAGTGGCAGGGGTTGAGCCTGCATGTGGTAGGAGAGGCTAAAGAAAAAGGCAACACAAACAAAACCTAACCACACGCCCCCTGATTTCCTCCTTTTAAACAGCACCAGAATAAGCCAGATGTGCGTGTTACCACTTTTCTCCGAAAAAACTCTTGTATTGCAGGCTTTTGCCTTCTTCCTTGTCACACAAGTCCAAAAAAAACGTGGCAAAGAGAAACATTATGAGCAGTTCTCTCAAAAGGGAAGGAGAGAGATGCCTAGAAATATAATCCATACTGACTACAAAGACCACTGGATTCCAGCAAATAAAAATATATATCTCCAGCAAACCAAAGGAACATCACCTCTGATGGCTCAGTCTCCACTAATCAGCTTCCAGATTGGGAAGAATTAATTTTTCTTGCTGTTATTCTACCTCTATGAGAAAAGATAGGGCTCTTTCTACAAAAAAGTGAGATAATATGATTAGATAAATATTTGAATAGGAAAATGATAGAAGCTTTGTAGGATGTATATTGATTGGGAATGAATAACAAAGAAGCTGGCAAAAAGACTCCAGGGTAGCTTCTCCTCACCATCCAGAGGGAAGAGGATCATTTAAGGTAAAGAATACACATACAACCTACCCTAAAATCTAACTGAACTCCTTCTCCTACTCTGTTTGTAGGATAAGCTATGAGCCAGTCTGGTACAAGGCATGCTAGAAGCCTAATCAGAGGGTTTTAAAGTGTGAAAGTGAAAGAAAGCACCTGCTGTGCTCTAAAAGAGAAAGTGCCCAATGTGCTCTAACAACTTGGTTTAGGTGTAGCTCACAATTGTGGTCCTCGGGACCGTGCTGGAGAGGTGGTGCAATGGCAACATTGGAGGGCTCATTGAGAAAGGCTGTTGGTGATACTCTGCCTTCTTGCCACCCCTCAGGAGCCAGTTGAGCCCTCTTCCTTCTCTCCATCTCTCTGGGGCTTTGAATCCACTGCAAAACTTCTCTTTGAGAGTGGGTGTATTCATTAACCTTTAAGGAAATATGTCACCAGACGAATTAAGTCAGGCAACATTTTATAGGCAGTGAGTGATTTTCCAGGAATGTGTCTGTACTCAGTAGTAATGTATTTGGATAAAAATTCAGTGTTGTTCCTAGGACTTAGAGCTGGAAGCAGAAATGAGGACATTTGTGTGATGAGAAAGAGGAAACAAGTGGCCCCAGTCTTCCCCTCTGTGGCATGTTTCCTCTTAAGGACCACAGATGAAAAGTGATGGCATGTGTTAGGAAATACATATATTTTGCTTTTCTAACAGCCGTAGGCTATTACTACCTAAAAGTTTGAGGCCAAACCTTTTACATCTTTAAGTTTTCATTCAGAATTCCAGCATAAAGAGACCAGATCAACAGTGCAAACTATTTCAATTTCTCTCCTTCCCCAGGGCATTTTCTCTCTATATCACAGGCTTCCCTTGTGAAGTCATCCTCAACTCCCCAGACAGCCTCTCTGCATCAGCCTCTTTTGGGAAGCTACTGATTTTAACCCTGCAGCAACGCTCCCCCTTGACTAACCTGCATATGTGCAAAAGCCTGCACAACTTATTCCCCTGACTATACACCCTCTCCAGATAGGAGCCATAGCTGGTGAAGAAACTCTGGTCTTAATTTTATTTAAATGAAATTTACTTTAAATGGAGGCTGCTAGATTTAAAATCTCAAACATTTCAGTGGAAGGAGTAGCCATGCCACTGTGCCGACTCAGGACATTCACCATTTTGTGTGGCAGCGCTGAAACATAACAGGAACAGAGAGAACCTGGCGCCCAAGAGCACATGGATGTCTCCAAAACCATTCACAAGGAGGATGGAAACTGATAGTAGACTGGATCTGAGCAGTGGAAGAGTCCAAGACCAGGTTGGATGGGGCTCTGAGCACCCTGACCTAGTGGCTGGAGTCCCTTTCCATGAGAGGGGAATTGAAACTAGATGATTTTTAAGGTCTCCTCCAACTCAAATCATTCTATGTCATCTGGAGAGCCCTTGTCTTTGAGGTGAAGTAAAATATGAACTCTGCTAACAGCATCTAGTAGCCTTGTAGAGTTTTATTAAAAACAAAACATCTCTCCCCACAACCCATGCCAGAACTTAAGGTTTACACTTTTCAAGAAGGTAATAAAGAGGGCAGAGAAAAGGTGTGGCCACAAGAATGCATGTTGACTCTCATGCAGAAATGAGATATCATTCTGGGTATCGTGATTTTATTCCCTACTGCAGATACAGAAAAACTTTCAAAAATACCACAGGAGCATTTCAATGACATAGTTACAAATAGGTGCTCATCAATTGGGGTGGTCCAGAACTATTTTTTGATAACAGGATCACGTTTCCTTCTTACAAATGCAGAGCTATTTAGAAGCTGAGCAATATATCACAAATAGAAATATTAACCAGAACAGACTGTACTAAAAAGTCACACTTATTCTTCCATTATATGGACCATAAATATTGTTAGAGAAGAGAAACACTAAACATACACTATCTGGCACTCATCTTTAACTTACACACCAAAGTTGTTAGCAGCCTTATTCCAACCACAGATCTATTCTACTGAGAACATTCCAGCTTCTAACCCTGTATTACACTGTTCCAATACACAGCTGAAAAGCTTCCAGTACAAACAATTTTTCTGCGTTTTTAGGGCCCTGTTTGGCTTTGTAATGGTCTACAAAGGTCTAGAAGCTCAGCTGGTTGAAATCAGAGCAGCTTCAGAGCACGAGACGTTTCAGATAGCAACAAGTTCTCTAGCAGATCATACTGTACTGGCCTCTTGGTGATAACAGGAAGGGGGTGGAAGAGATTGTGGGGGTAGCAAGGGAGCTGTTAAAGCTTGGTTGAAGAGCCTCAGCTACTTAAACAGAAAAGCTACACTAATATTTCCCAAACTTCCTTTTACAAAGGTTGTGCATACTAAGTGAAAATACCAAATATGCCACCTTTTCTGCTCACATGACTGCACAGAGAATAACCCACACAAAAGAGAGGGGGAGCCTTTTAGGTAAAGAGTTCAAAAGTTAGGATGCTAATTATGTTCCCAGTCCTTGAAAAGCAGAGTAGTTTATAAACAATGAATCCTTTCTGCTGGGGTTGAAGCTTAATTGCAAACCTCTGAGCCCTTCCCTGTGTTTCTGCAATCGCAAACCCTCTCCACATGCAGCATGCACCCAAATCCTACATTCAGAGCTCTTGCTATGTTTAGGGGTTTTATTACAGATTCCTGCAGAAACCTAGTGAGCAATAAACCCACAGACGTCAGTAATGACCATGACAAGGGTATTCTTACTAAAGTTCTCTGAATCACCCAGTTATTTATCAGTTAACTAGAATAAATATTGACTTGTTCTTTGCACTGTCCTCTACAAATACAAACCCACCAGAGGGCTCAAAAGGCTAAAAAAAAATATCAAAGTTGCTAGATAAATATGAAAAAGAGCTGGTTATTTGCCCTGGAACTTTCCTGCTGTTTCAGATTTCCAGTTTATCAGATGTTGGCATTTAGAGAATAATCTTAAAAAAATAAGACCTGATATTAATATAAAAACCTGAGTAGCTGAAGTTTTTGTTGGTTTGTTGGCTTGTAAAGAAACCATCCAGAAGAAAACCAAAACCAAGAGACCACTTTTTCATCTGTAGCTAAGTTTTCTTTGCAGAAACAGATAAACACACATACTCTGATTTGCATGGGTTTGAAAAAGTCAGTGACAATTAAGCCTGGAGCAATTTCCTACATCTTTAGCTACAAGTTTTCTGCTTCTCTTTCTTTTCTTCTCTATGGCATAAATTCTTATCTGAATTATTTGAATTTGGCACCCAAATTGAGGCATCTTTCTTTCTATTTTCCAACAAAATCAAAATATCAGCAGAAATATCAGTCACAGTCTGAGGGATGCAAAGGAGCACTTGAAAGCAGAAGCCCTCAGCATCTCCATCTGAGCACTTAGCCAATAAGACAGTCAAAACCACAGGGCACTTGACAATGTGATGCTTTTGTTTACTTGCCTTTATCTCACCCATAAGAAGTGAAAAAATAGTGAAGACAATAGAGAAATCAGTCTCCACTCAAAGTCACTCATGCAGATCAAACACGAGTGCAGGCCTGGCTGCATGTGACCTCATACAAAACTTCTTCTGTTATTGTAATAACAAAACATATAAAAGATATGGGCTCTAAAAAAAGCATAGGTTCACATGATAATCTTTCAAGTCTCCCCCAGGCCCCTTAATTAGAAAACAAAGGCTCTAGGGAGCCAGAACAGAAAAAAATCCCATTGACCTTGGCGCTGTTTGTGTTAAAACTTTAACCTCTCTCTCCCTGGGCACCAGCATAAAGTTGGCTCTTCTAGTCCTCCACCACTGGGCAAGTTGGACACAGCAATGCCTACCCAGCTGTGAGGTCATGGAAGGGTAGGCCAGAAGTGGTGGAAAAGGCGGTCATGAGATACCAACAAGGAGGGCAACTGGGGTTACCGTGATGAGGCATCATACCCAGGAGACACAGGAAACATCAACAGAGAAGAAATGCCTTTAATTCTACCACTCAGAGAGTACTTGGTGCCCAAAAGTTACACTGAGAAGGGAAAGATAAAGCCCAGGAAGTAATACTTTCAGGAGTAACTGGCTATGGTTAAATGGTCTTTATTATTCTGGATGATGAGACACTTGTAGCCTGAAAGAGTCTATGATGTATGTATCAGTCACTGTGGGACATGCAAGGACACGCACTGAACACACTTTCTCGTGAGAAGGCTAAAACTATTTATTAAAACATTTGACTCCAACTTTATAGTATTTCCACACAGACCAGGGATTGGAGGGGAAGTTGGACACCTCTCCCATCCCACTGGTCAAGACAACTGCCCATCAGTTGTTTTTTCATACCAAGAAAAAGAATCTTAACAACCTCATCTTAATATAAACATGTTTCTAATTATAACACCTGTGTGTGAGAAAGAACTAAGAACTATGAAAACATTAAGTTAGAAAGTGCATCAGGAAAGCTTGAAAAATCAGGGCGACATGTTTCAATGTTCTGCTGCTGGTTTACAGGTAAAAAACCCAAACCACACTAACAATAAATTCCCCTAAGAAATTCTTATAAGAAATAAGTATAGTAGCAGAAATACCTGTTAAAGGCAGTGAGAAGGAAAAATCTTTCCATTTTCATGAAAAGAAAAACCTAAACACCCTATTTGGATGGCTGTCAGACTAACACTTTCTGTCAGTCCCCCTACAACTGTGCTTCTGGTGAGCCTTACCTAAAAGGGTTCCATTCTAGAAAGTGAAGGTGTTTTTTCCCTGAAGCTTTTCTTTCTGCATGAACATGGAAATGGAAATTCTGGAGGCAAATGAATTCAGCTCCTCATATGAAAAGCATATATTTAATTCCAAGATACTGAACACACTAATTTAATTGTTTTTAATAAAACATTGCGTTGTTTTTAATAAAGATCAGACACCAAAAGCTTCTTTTAATGTTTTCAAAACCAGTTTTAATCTCACATTTAATGAGATGCATTTCACTTTTCTAGTATTCCAGCCCTCTTACACATAGACTAACTTAAAAACAAAAGAAAAGAAACTCAACTGGCTTCAAAGTCACTCCAGCTGCATGGCCCAGCTGGAGGGAGACAGTAGGCATTATTCCCTGTTGACTCCTTCAGGGGCTGGAAGGGCCCAGTGTTGTTCTTGACAGTTTGATACTTTAGGCCAGTGCCAGCAGGGCAGAAGAGACACAAAGTTAAGAGCTGTCAGAATGTCAGGTGCTCTGGGTGGGCATTCTCCCTCGAATTGTTACCCTAAAATGCTGAGATGTACATGTGCCACTGGACACTCTCCTGCTGCTGCCTCTGCTGATGGGCTCCATCAGACCCTGGGCATTAGGCAGGAGCCCATCCATTCACTTGAGCAGCACTTCAGTACCAGATTAACAAGTAAGTAGGTGGAATTTTAATTAAAGAAAGAGAAAACATGTTAATCTCATTAATAACTGTGAAAGGGAAACCCCACTAAGATGAAAGCCTTGTTTTGTAGGAGCATGAGAAGAATATCCCTATGACTGGAATGTGCCGTGCATTTTGCTGGTCTGTCTATCCATCCTTCTCTTAAGAAACTTTTGGTCAGTGGGGGGTTTGTTTTGTGAGAGGGGATAACATCATGCTCTTAGTCACTACTCTTGTACTAGGTACCAGCAAAGCTAAGGGAAGAATGTGTTCAATAATAAATAATACATTAAGTCAGTAAAATCATCCAAAATGCAGCATTCTGGTGATGGTCTCTGCAGTGTTGCATGTGCAGTGAGATTTTTATAAAAAGGTATTTTTGTGAGGTACATGTGAAGTACATAACACTTTGTAATGTAATGAGGCACGTGATAGTAAATACTTCGAAAAAAGAAATGCAACTATGGCAAGTGATGACAATCAAGTGATTCAAAGAGCACCACTAATATTTAAAAATACTACTCTTTAGATAATTTCATAATCATAAGGCCTGCAATTTGTGTTATGCTGGCTTTTTACACATACAATTAAAGTAGACTCAGAGCCAATAACAATAACTGATCTCAGGTCCTATTTAAAAATGTAAGTCTGTCCTTTTGTTAAAGAAGGAAAGAAAAATCCCTTGACATCCAAACAATTTGGTAAAACATATAATTGGCTGATACATGAGAAAGAGATGCAGGTTACAGAAAGTTGTTTGGTTGACAACAAAAGTTGTTTGGTTGAACAAATTTTCAGGAACTATTTTAGCAATTGATGTTCTACTTTGCAGCTGTGAAAGCTCTCATTAACTTGACTTGGAAGTTTAAATAGTCCCCTGCCCGTAAGCAAGTAAATGAAATGACATATAGATGATAACGTTTGTAAGTTCCAGCCTTAGAGCTCCCTTTGAAATCAAAGTAAGTAGTGTTTATCAACTAAGAAACTTTTAAGTGTCCATTTGTGCCCTTATTTTGCAGGTTTATCTCCTGTTGATTTAAACCAAGGACAAGATTAGACTCAACAATTAAATTCCCATCAGTTAGTTTCAGCACAGGACCATTTTTAGCTCTGTATTTCACAAGTCTTGGATTCTTGGGCTGTGGCTTAGATGCAACTGCTGTGAGAAGATATTCCAACAACCACGAAATAAAAATAAAACACTTGTCTGGCAAGTGGAATGACACCCAGTTCATTAGAAGGGGCTCTCTACTGACGAATGTCATCCAAGCCACCCTGTAAATAAAGTGGGTTAATTTGTATTAGGCAAACAAAAGATAATCTAGACTTTCTATCTGATGAGTTAAATCCACATAGCATATCCATGACAATTTTAGTTTTAAGGGATTTGTAAGTGCTCTGAGCAGATAAACAAAATATACTATTTTTTCATTAAAAAATTTCTCTTGTATTGGCTATGAAACAAATGCACAGCACAGGCACTCAAAGAGCAGCAGCACATATTTTTTCTAACACTTACAATTCTTTAGCAGTTTGATACAGTGTAAGGCACTGAACTGGTTGTGTCACTGGGTTTTAAGCTGGCAATAGAAATTACATGCAGCTCAGCACTGCCTAAATTGGAAACCTTTAATAATTTCAAAAATTTAATTATATTCTCTAAACAATGAGCTGAGAATTCATGCTTAGGAGATGTCATTAATATAACCTGACCACAATGAAAAGAACATGTGAATTTTATAAAATTTCGTCACTGCATCTGGTTCAGCAAAATTAATCCAAACCTTCCCTGAAGTCTAAAGCCTGCCATTTCCATGAGACGTCTGAAACTCAACAATATTCTTGTGTAATACATGGGATGAGTTAGGTCCTAAGTGGGTGTGCAGTTTGATACCATACCAATATATTTTTTCCATCAATGGCAACTGCCATCTACACAGAAAGAGAAGTTCCAGCAAATGAATGTTATCACCAGACATTATCTCCTGAGACTCAGCCTCAGGAATTATGTTTTTCTCTTGCAGTGTGGAAAGCTGTTCAGTGTGCTGCACCTCTGCAAAGCACTGTGGACAGCATATGGGAGAATTGTGAACACCCTGTTCTCTCATTAACTTGAGAAACATAATAAATGATAGGGTTTGCATTTGATTGCTAAAACATGCCTCTCACCTTATTCTCCTTGGGTACACATAGAAGGCACCTATTAAGAGTCCTAAGGCATGACTTGTGAACACGAGAGTATTCACTACAGCAACTGGATGCACTTAAGAAAAGCCAAGACCAGCTCTAAGAGTAACATACTGCAATTGTGATTGTAGTGGTTCTTTTACTGGTGCTTCAGATGGTTTTGGAGCTATAAAGGAGAAAGAAGAGGTTCAAGTACCCTGTTTTTCATATCCAGCAAGTCCAAGCAGGCTTTTTTTGCATGCCCTCACATTCATTCTAGCCTCCAAAGCACTTAGACTAAGAGTTTAATTAGCAGATGGCTTACACATTTTTTAAGACCATTAAAACTGTTTTAAGATGGATGAAGTCTCCTCTCAGCAACTCACTTGGGTTTTGGGCACAGCAGCGCAGTGAAGGACAGGCAGGCCACCCTGGGAGTGATGCAGCCCAGCCCCTCTCCTCCTTCACGCCCACAGCTCAGAAGATCCCCACATGATGCAGCACAAGCTTTTTCCTGGCCATCAGCACACTCCATACTCACTTGCAGCACACATTCACCCTCTGCTTGTCTGTCTCACATAAAGCCCCTTCAGAACATTTTAAGGAAATACAAATCTAATTCCTGTTGAACTACAGCAGCAGTCAATAGCTTTATTTGGGTGTTCTAAGCTAAAAAAAAAAACCACGAGAAGTAAATGCTATTTGTCTAGCAGAGTTTTGCAGACATGGGTGGTTGACAAAGGAGGACATGTATACACCCAGAGCTGGGGCATGTGTGCACTCATGCAATTGCAAAGGCTTTACAGGCCAAAATGTCCAGCTGCTCCTCCAGCACCCAATTTTCAAGAACACCTGTAAACATTTTACCTGTGGTAAAATAGGAAGGTAAATCTGGGGTTCAAAGATCACATAATTATTTTCTCCTGCCCATTTGCCCTAACACGGATTACTTAGTCTTTCCCTTCCTATTTTACAATTATCAGCATAAAATTCCTGGCAAAAATAAGATCCTGTGATTTGTGTCATGCACAACAGTTTTTCTAGTGGCTCACCTACAGGTTGGCTGGATTAGCTACTTTATATTTGAATGCCAACCAACCATAGGTTATCCCAAAGAGATGCTAAGGATTCACATCCCCCTAGTCACTGTGCTTCATAATCTCCAGATCTGCTTCAGAATTCCTAGCATGTTAATGGTAATAGCTTTCATGCTCTCCCATTAGCACATTAAAGACCTACTGCAACTGCAACCACAGAAGGGGATAATTGGGCTAAACTGGCAAACTTCTGAAGCAGCTTTTCTATAAATAAATAAGACCCTATAATATAAATAATAACCCATTGATATATGCTAAATTGTAGATTAAGGAGAGGAGGAGCTTTTCCATCTTCCCTTGAACTGACTATAACCTCCCCCTCTCAAACTCCCAGTTAGCTGCTGGAATTAACAGGAACCAGGGGCTCCTGGCCGCAGCCCTGGGAGTAAGAGTGATGCAAACCCCATGAGGATGGCTGGACAAAGAACTGAGGGTGGTGGTGGTGGCTTGGGGTCAGGAATACGAGCTGCAGGTCCCACCCAGAATCAAGAGGGCAGAGTGCAGGTGGGGCAGTCACATAAAATGCCACTTCTGCTCACAGCTATCGACTGCAGATGCACAAGTTCACAAAGGGCTTGAGATCCCTAGGGAGTTGTGCGCTTGGAGTGTAGAATATGCATTATCAACACAGTCTGGATCAAATACATACATTTACCTCTAAAGATGATATGCATTCATGCTCCAAACCCAGCCAGGGCCAACGGGAACAACCTACAAGGTCCTGCCAGTACACACACACACACACACACACACACACACACACACACACACACACACACCAGGCCAGCCAGGGATGAGGCCAAACCTAGCACACATCAGTGGAAGCCAGCAAGCATGCATGTGCACAAGCAGGCTGGTGGCTGGGAGCACAGCTGGCTGTCACTAGGACAGTCTTCAGCAGCCTTGCACCAGCACTGCCCCTAGCTGGGGCCATGTCCACCATGAGATCTCCACCAGCCTGCATGTTTGTACACAGAGTCCCACTTTGGTGCCAGGACACAGTAAACTAGGAGAAAAACTCTGGGTGAAACTTTGCAGCTGATGGTCCTGACCCCAACATTATTCAACATAAACTGTGGAGGAACAAACACATAAAGGGTATGTCTGTGCACACTGGATTTTTTTAGTACACAACTAGTTCTTTGGCATGAATAACGTCACAGGGTGATTACTGCCAGCATTAGAAACACTGCAAAACTAATGCTACAATCTCATGCCTTTTTTGTTTTTTTTTTTGAGAGCTCATAAGTGCAATTTAAACTTCCAAACAGTTCAGTGGCTCTACGAAAGGAGAAAGAAAAGAATATTTTGCCTGCTAAATAGTCCTTTCACAGGATAAACAAAATACAGCAATAGACTTTAGAACTTCAGAATGGGAGTTGAAACTGCAGCTCTGCAAAGACTCAGATTTAGCCTAAAGGAGTGGACTGGATCTTTTCTTTCACATATGTCACATAAGGGAATATTTCTCTAAAGTGTCAAATGATGTGGTAATAACAGGGGTAACTCACACTATGACAAACTTGACTTTACTGTCAATGTCACAAGCTCATAGGTGTCCCACTGTACCATAGTTTGCTCTATAATGTAGCATTACCTTAAAAAAATAACACCCTTGGATTTTATTTATAAGTTAAAAAGACCTCATAATTCACTAGGAAATTGCACTTAAATTTTCTGCATTTGATGCGATTAAGCATACATGTTTTAGAAGCTCACTGCCTGAAAATAAGAGAATAATCTTGGTCTGAAAGCTGCCCACTGGCAGCTGAGCATCATCTGCTGGCCAAGGCCCAAATTCTCATTGTGTTAAGATTTTGAAAGGAGGTTGATCATAAAAATATCAAAATCAGATTAGGGATGTCAGATCCTAAGTTCCACTCCTGTTAAAGAAACTTAGAGAATCACAGAGTATTCTGAGCTGGAAGGCGCCTACAAGGATCATCCTGTCCAACTCCTCAGTGAATAGCCTGGCCCATACAGCAGTTGAACTCTGGCATTATTAG
>VYXF01001191.1:3715-17447 GCA_013397295.1 Polioptila caerulea
TTTTTTTTTTTTTTCTCGGAAAGAGGTTTTCGGGAGAAGCGACGTTTTTGCGGCGTCTCCTCCTCCCCCGGAGCCGCCCGTGACTCATCTTCCTCCGGTCGGGGAAGGAGCCGCGGCCGCGGCGGGACGCGAAAATCCCGAGAAATTGCGGCTAAATCCCGGGAAAACCCAGGGGAGCAAAAATCCCGGGAGGTGATGGGGAAAGGGAGGTGTGAGTGGAGCAAAAATCCCGGGAAATCGGGGTTTAAACCCGGGGAAGAGGGAGGAAAAATCCGGGGAAAAGATGGGGAAATCAAGGGGAGCAAGAATCCCAGGACATTCGGATTAAATCCAGGGAAATTGGGCAGTGAGGGGAGAAAAATCCGGGGAAATTAAGATTAAATCCAAGGGCAAATGGAGAGAAATCCATTGCCAAGGTCTGGGGATAGCAAAAACCCAGGGGAGTATGGGGAAACCAAGGCGAGCAAAAATGGTGTAAATAAAATTAAATAAAGTTTAAAAAGCCCCGGGGTTGGTGCCCTGGACCTGGCGCAAATGGGGTGAAATAAAGGGAAAAAATGCCAGGGTGAGGTTGGGTTCCCTCTGGAATCCCAGAGCGAGGGAAATCTGGGATATGATGATGCAGGTGATGATGAGGATGATGGGAGATGTCTGCCCCAGATCTCCAGGGCGTGACCAGATCAGAACTGAGATGTCCCAGCAATAACGAAAGTCCCAAATATTAGATTTCTTCCCAGGTAAAAACGTGGCTGGGAGTTGTTTCCCTGAATCCTGCCGTGTTTAGGGAGGAATAAATGGAAAATCCGTGGGGTTTTTTTCCCATTTAATGGCTAATCTTGCTCCAGGGAATAATTTTTAACCTCCTGTGGCCGAGCCAAAGCAGAGCCAGTCTGGCCCAAGCTCCCTGAGGGGAAATTCTGGAATTGTCAGGGACTAGGAGAGGGAAAATCCCATTTGGAGGTGGGCTGGGATGGAAATAGGAGCCTAAAAAGGAGAGGAATGGGAATGGAAACGGTTCTGAGAATTAAAAATTTAAAAAAACCCATAAATTCAGGGAGATGATGGGGAAAGTGAGGGGTGAGAGGAGCAAAACTCCAGGGAAAATATGGGGAAAACAAGGGGAGCGAAAATCCGGGAAAATTAAAGTTGAATTGAGGTGTGAATGGAAGAAAAATCTTCCAGCGGTGGCACTGCCAGGATGTCCCCAGCGCCACCCCCGGTGCTGCCACTTCGTCCCCGGTCTCTGCTGACTCAGCTCCTCCTCGGGCCCATTGCTCTTATCTCGGCCCTTATCAGCTCAACCCTCGCCCCTTCTCACCGCTAATAAACGGGAAAAGAGCTGGAAAACAACACCTGGAGTTTTTATCCGGCCATCCGGAGGCGTTTCCTCGTTCCCAGGAATCCCAGGAGCTGCTCCAGGTTGTCCTGGGCAGGGATTTTCCTTTCCTGGATCGACTCCTGAGCTGCCTCCCAGAGGCAGACTGGGTGCAGAAGGGGACCTTTGGCACATGAAGCCTTCCTGATTTTTCTCCGGAAAAGTTTGAGCCATTTCCTGAGGGTTTTCCCACCTTCTCCGTGCCCCAGGCGTGGCTGCTGCTCCAATTTCCCAATTTCAGGCTGCAACAGCTCCAGCTGCTGCATCATTCCTGCTCCTCCTCCTCCTTCCTTGGGCAAGTCGAGGTTCTGGGGAATGAGAATTCCCTTTTCTGCCGAGCACATCCCAGGGACAAGGACTGGAACGGGATTTGGGGCCTCTAAAGGCTCCTTTGGTGGAAATTCCCTTTTCCCCCAGGCACATCCCAGAGAAGGGACAGGGATTTGGACTCTCCTGTCCCTGCTGCCCCCAAGAGCTCCCTAAAAACGATCCCTCCTCCCAAAAACTCCCCCCATCTCCAGAAATTCCGCGCTCCTGTGCCTGGCAAGGCCCAGCTCTGGTTTTGGACCAGGACATGTCCCCTGGCCTTAGGCTCACCTGGGTGGCCCCGGGAGGAAACAGCAGATCCCAGATTTCCTGGGAATTGTGCACCTGGGGCTCACCTGTGCGGCTCCACCCCTTCCCAGGGCTCTTCCAGGGCTGTTTCCAGCACAAAACGAGGATTTTATTCCACAGTGTGGGGCTGGTCCTGCCCTTCAACCTCTGCTTTGGGAATTTTTCCATAGGGAGAGCCCTCCCAGCGCAGTTTTTCAGGAATTTTGTGGTCTTTTCCCATTTTTTCTTGGTGTTCTGGTGCAATTCCTGTGCCTGGGAGAGTCCTGGGCTCCCCAGTCCCTTCCTGAGGGGCTGGGACACTCCAAGAATTCCATGGAAGAACCTGGATTTGTGTCTTGCTGCTGCCCAGGGTGGCCCCTGTCCTGCCCCATTCCCCCTGGGGACACTGCCTGGCACAGAGCCTAAAAATTGAGAATTTTGGGGTTGTTTCATACCTGAGAAATTCTCTGCCCTGCTCCCAAAACTCTTCCTGCTGCTCCCAGGGGTGGCATTTCCTACCAGGGAAGTTGGGGACAAAATGTCTGGGAATGGTTGTGTCCCAGAGCTGGCAGGGAAAAGGCTGAGGTGGGATCTGATTCCTGAATCCGAGGGGGATTTGGGATCCTGGAAGGAGGGGGGAGCAGGTCCAGGGCAGGGCTTTGCTCACAGCACAAATAAATGTCCTTTTTGGGTCTTTTTGCAGCCCAGGAACAGCTGGGAAGAGCAATTCCTGCTCCAGCTGAACTGGGAATGCTGCAGCTCCTCTCGGGAAGGGGAAAAGCAGAACTTCCCTCAATTTCTGAGCAGCTCCAGCAGCAGGAGAATTGCCAGGGAAGGAGCAGGGCAGGGCCAGGCCCTGTCACGTGCTGGGATCAGTTGGAATTTTCCTCCTGGCTTGTCCAGACAGGTGGGAAAAGCTGGGATTTAGGATCCAGTTCATCCTTGTCACCCTCACCATCACCTGGCTTGGGGTCTGCAGCCCCTTTCTGGGGTCTCTGAGCAGCACAGGGGGCTGTGATCCCACCCAGAATTCCTTTCCCACGGATAATTTGCAATTTCTGGGAAGGTTTAACAGGCACTGGGTTGGGTTTGCGTCCCTGGAAGCTTTTAGGGACGCTGGAGTGTTTTGAGAAAGCCTTGGAGCTGCAAGTGTTGCTGGTTTGGGGATAATAGCAGAGATTACATGACTTAAATTGGGTTTGTTTCCACCTAAAATTGAAAATGGCCCACTAGGAGGCTCCAGCTGGAAGGAGATCCAGGATACACCAAATTTTGGGCCCTTTTTGCTCAAACTTTGGCATTTCCAGGCTCAGATTTCGACTCCCCACTCCCACACAAGGATGGGCCTTTCTCTCCTGTTGCGCTGGATATTGGGAGGGAATTTTGGGTGGCTTTTGGGGAGATTTTGGACACCCTGCACCAAAAATCCCCCTCAGCCAAATCCAAAGGGTTTGTCCTGCTGGGAATGGGTTTGGAAATTGGCTTTTAGCCATGGGGAAGGTCGGGAAATCAATGAGTTTCCTGTGGGGCCAGGCTGTGGCCTGGGAAGGCCCCGATCCCACGCGGGGTCCCAAGGCCTTGATTCCGGACTCTTCCTTGCAGGCAGGAGGGGAATCCTGGAAAATCCAACTTGGGATCATCCAGCCCTGCTCCTGGCCCTGCCCTGGACATGAAAATCCCAAATATCCACAAGCATTTTCCAAAAATTCCTTGGGCTCCAGCAGCCTCGGGGCCCTGCTCATTCCCTCGGGATGAGGACCTGCTTGACCACCCTCTGGATGAGAAATTTTCCCTAAAATCCACCCCAAACCTTCCCAGGGGTCCTGTCCCAGCAACTTCAGATAATCCTTGCTCCAATCCAGGGAATTAAGGTTGAAATTCCCCAAATTCCAGCTCTGATCCCTGTTTTCGGGGCAGATTTCAGGAGCATTTTGCTGGAATCTTCCTCCCTCTGGAGCAAAAAAGGCCCAAGGGAGGCTGGAGATGGTAAAAAAAAGAATCCATGCTGAAAATTCCTGGGAACTGCGTTTTTCTGGGGTGTTTTTCTCCCTCTCTAGAGGGTGACAGAGCCAGAACCTGTTTGGGAATATTTCGAAATCCAGGGAGAAGCTCCGGAGGAGTTCTGGAATTTGCCACAAGCAGGGGCAGCTTCTGCCTGTCGGTCTTCCCTGGATTTTTTTGGGTTATAAGAGGAAGGATTCCTCGGACAGCCTGGAATTAGGGAATAAAAGAGCAAAGGGAAGGATTTGGGACGGGAGGAGGTAATCCAGGAAGGGTTTGGGGGACACCAGGGAAGATTCTGTGAGAAAAATTCCCATTCTTGGATTTTTTTTTGGAGTTTTTACTTGGAAAAGGAGGAAAGCTTTTCCATGGAATGACCACAGTGGTGCTGGAGGGATCTTTTTTTGTGAAAATCCCGGGAAAAGCTTGGCTCAGTTGGATTTTCCCACTTAGAAGGAGCAGTGGGATGTGTTTGGAACACAGGAAATGGCAATCCAAGGGTTTAACCTGGAATATTCCCAGGTTTTTATGAGCTAGAGAGAAAACCGGGATCTGTGGATCTCAAATTCCTCATCCCAGAGCTTCCTCCTGTGCCAGGGCCGGGAGCTCTGGAGTTGCCAGGCTCGTTTTTCCCAGACGGAATTCCCAGGGCGTTGGATCTGTCCCTGCTCTTTGCTCTGTTTCCGTTGGGAAACTTTCACCCCTTCCCTCTGCTGGTTTTCCTTGGATTTTTCTTTATCTGGGATGTGCCAGTGGAGCAGCTCCTGTGGGATTTCTTTGTTTGGGGACATGATTCCATGGGATCTTCATAAAATATGGGAAGGGATCCCCAGGGATCCCCCAGCCCAATCCCAACCTGCAGGCTCAGCTGGAAAAATTCAAATGAAAGCAAAATTCCAAAGGAATTAAGGGAATGAAGGTGAAAATCCAGGCTTTGGTTGGGAATGGTGGGAGATGAGAATGCTGTCCCAGGGAAAGCCCCAAAATCCAGATCTTGACCCAAAATCCCCCTCAGGAATCCCTGGAAAACAGCCCCAAAGCAGAGGGAATTATTTAATTGGGATTTTATTAGGATTCAATGGATTTTAATAGATTTAAAGGTGCCACTGGAATTTGGAAATGGGTGGGTTTGGAATGGGAAAAAAGCCCTTTTTTCCCCTTTTATAAAGGAAAATCATCCCAGAGGCACCGGAAATTTTTAAGGAGCCTTGGGGTTGTTTTCCCTCATTAGCGAGGCATTAATTGAGCCTCTCCCAATCCCAGAGCTTTCTCGGAATTTCAGAATCCCAAAGACTGGAATTTTTTTTGGTGGCTTTAGTGGCCAGAGCCAATGAGAATAAAAACCCCTTGCCCCAGTCAGGAGGAATTCAAGGAAAAATCCTGAATTTTAGGGATAGTTCTAGCACTTAACCCCCCCGCTTTTGCCCTGAATCAGGTGGAATTCAAAGAAAAGTCCCGAACTTTTGTGACAAATCCCATTTTTTTTTTTTCCCCCCTGCCAGCCATGGATCTGGGCACTTCCAGCACCTCGGTGGCCGATCCCAGCGGAGATTGCGAGCGGAACATTCCCAGGATCTGTGGGGTCTGTGGGGACAGAGCCACCGGCTTCCACTTCAACGCCATGACCTGCGAGGGCTGCAAGGGCTTCTTCAGGTGAGCCTGGAGCCCCGGGAATGCCCCATCCCAGAAAAACCCTGCCAGGCCTCGTGGGAATCCACAGGGATCCCAAAATGGGCCCGGGGTTCTGGGCAAAGCCGAGTTCCTGTGGTTTAAGGGGGGAAATCGTTGATTTTTTGGGTGGGTTTGGAACCTTGGGATGATTTCCCCCCGTTTTTCCAGGGTTTTCCATGGATCTGGGAGCCTTGCGGCACTCCGGGAAAAGAAGGGAATGTGGGAAAACTCCCCTGGGGTCACAAATTGGGATTTTTCCGGAGCCAAAAAAAAAAGCCCTAAAATCTCCTCCAAACACTCTGGGATTGAGGGATGAAGAAGGGCAGGGGGTCCCCTGGAGCAGCTCTTCCTAAAATCCAGCTTCTCCAGGGGATTCTGCTGTCCCCCCTGGGAATTCTGGGTCACCCTGGGAATTCTGCCCCCGTGCCCACTCCCCCCCAGAGCCCTCCCCACCTCCCAGCACAATTCCCATTCCAGGCTGGGAATGAGGCCTGCAATCCTCTATTTTTAGCCCCTGGGATCCCAAATCCGCCTGGGAATGGGCGGCTCAGGAAGGTTTCCATGGAATTCCAGCCCAGCCCGGCTCCGGTGTCAGCCTGGGAGCCTCTGGAGCCACCCAAGCTGCAATTTCCATTCCAAACCCGGAATTTTGGCCTGTCCCAAGCCCCGGGAATGTTTTTTCTCTGCTCCAAGGCCTCGTTGTTTGTGCATTCCCAGCCTTTCCCTGGGTTTTCGTGGAAAAAAAGGAGGGTTTTGTGCACCAAAATTGAGAGTTCTGGGCTGTCCAGGGCTGAATTCTGAATGCTTGGATAGTTTGTCCCCGTGGGGAAGAAGCAAAATTCCAACGGTTTTGGAGGAATGGGGGAAAACATGGCCCCGAAATCCATTTTTCCAGGATGAATTCCCAAAAATCCCAAATTCTCGGCAGTTAAAGGCAGACACTTTGTTTACATTGACCTTCTTCAAATGAGGTTTTAATTCCTGAGGCTGCAGACAGAGGAAATCTTGAAGATTTTTACCCGTATTTGAATTTTTTTACCCATTTTAAAATATCTTCTCACACATATTTGATATTTTAACCCATATTTGATGTATATTACCCCTGTTTAATATTTTTTTANAGACACTTTGTTTACATTAACCTTCAAAGGAGGTTTTAATTCCTGAGGCTGCAGACAGAGGAAATCTTGAAGATTTTTACCCGTATTTGAATTTTTTTACCCATTTTAAAATATCTTCTCACACATATTTGATATTTTAACCCATATTTGATGTATATTACCCCTGTTTAATATTTTTTTACCCAGATTTCATATTTTTTAACACATTTTTAATCTGAGTATTGGCCTTGGGCACTTCCAAAGACAGGGCAGCCACAGTTTTTCTGGGAATTCTATTCCAGGGCCTCACAGGGAGGAATTTCTTCCCACTATCCCATCTACCACTTTTTTCCTGGGAAATTCTGGCTCTGACCCCTTGCCCTGGGAAAATTCTGACCATTTTTCCTTGGAAGTTTCTGGCCTTGACCCTTTGTCCTTGGAATGTTTTGGCTCTGACCCTTTATCCTAGGAAGGTTTTGGCTCTGACCCTTTGTCCTGTAAGACTCTGACCCTTTTACCTTGGAAATTCTGGCTCTGACTGTAATTCCTTGGAAGATTTTGGCTCTGACCCTTTGTCCTGGAAGGCTCTGACCCTTTGTCCCTGGGTTGTTTTGGCCCTGACCCTCTGTCCCGGCGGCTCCTGTTGGCTCTGTGGTTTCAGGGCTGTCATTTTCGGGCTCCTTTCTCTGTGTCCTGCAGCGAGGATTCCTCTCCCCACACACCCAGAATGTGCTCAGGCCAGTTCTGCCAGCAAGGCTGGGCTCAGGGCAGCTGGGTTTAACCCACACGGCCCCAGCCTGGGTTTATTCCGCTGCCAGGGGGTTCCTCTGCAGTCCTGCAGCCCTTCTGCTCTCCTGGCCTGAAAAATCCCTGCTACACCCCAAACCCTCCGACCCAGCGGGCTGGGCTGGGCTGGGCTTGGAGCAGCCTGGTTGAGTGGAAGGGGATCAAGCTGGGTTTCGGCTTATTTCCCCCAAACCATTTTGGGATAAGCCCATGACTGAACCCCTCAGACATTTCCCTGTGGGAAATTCTCCATTTCCAGCAGCTCCCAAAGCTCCTGACCGGACTGAACTTGGGAGCATCGGCCAGAAGAGTGGGAATCCAGCCCCAGAGGGGGGTTTTTTTTTCCCTTTTTATTTTTTTGCTGCCCTTTTCCAGGAGGAGCATGAAGAGGAAGGCCATGTTCACCTGTCCCTTCAACGGGGACTGCCACATCACCAAGGACAACCGGCGGCACTGCCAGGCCTGCCGGCTCAAGCGCTGCGTGGACATCGGCATGATGAAGGAATGTGAGTGCACAGCCAAGGAACGGCCCTGGCTGGGCCAGGGGAGGCACTGGGAACATCCCAGGGGATGCAAAGGGCAGGGGAGGCAGCGGGTAATGATTGAGAGGAGTTTAATGATTCCTTCCCGTTCAGTTGTTTTCTCGTGCGTTTTCCTGGGGTTTTTTTTTTTTGAGGAAAATCAGCTCCATGGCTCCCAATGGCTCTGTTTATTCTCCTTTCCAGCATTTTCCATGCTCCACGGGGAGAGCTGGATGAGCTTCCCCGTGCCCGTGGAGCCGGGTTTGGTTTTCCTCTTCTCCCTCTGGGATTTTTTTTTTTTTTTTCCCCCGAGCCTTTTTTCCATGTGGGATAAAGCAGGAACTTAAGTCAACAGCAGAGAGAATTAAAGCGGTTTTTAAGCCCAGTCCAAACACACAAATGTGGCCCAAATGTTTATTTTCTCCGGGTGTATTTAGAGATAAGTGGCTTTTAAAAATAAAACGTGTTTGAGGTGCTGGGGAGGAGCTGGGTGCTCCTGGAGAGCTCCAACCAAACACTTTCTGCTGGGAGATTGTGGCCAGGGTGTCCATGGAGCTGGAAATTCGGGATAGGGAAGCAGGGCCCTTTCCCTGGTGTGCTAAACAGGGAGCAAACAGAGACTGATGTCACCCCGGGGCCTCCAGAAAAATCAGAATTTGGAGCTGCTTGTGGGGGAAAAAATGCTTAAATTTTCAATGATTCTAATGGAAATCCCTGGATTTTATTCTTTGGGATTAGCAGGTTGATGAGGGAGTAAAAGGCCACATCCCAAATTTTGGGGAGCTGTCCCTGGTTTTTGAGGAGCCTCTAATGAGGAAAGTGCTTTAATTTGCACCAGCAGCCAATTAAGGACCCAGGAAGGCTGAAAAGTTCCTGGGTAGCAATTCCAGGGGCTTTTCTCCAGGTTTTCTCCATGTTTTCCCCACAGGAGTTAACATGTAAACAGCCCCGTTAGCAAATCCTGCCCAGATTAACCAAAACTGGCCCAGAGAGGCTAAAAATAGCTCAAAATGGACTTTGCTGTTGGAAAAAAGTAGAGAGGACAAAGGGCTGGGGTTATTTTTAGGTGGAAAAAGGGAATCAGAAAGGTTTTGAGGCCCTGTTTTCCCCAGGGTGTTGGGATTCAGGGCTGGGATGTGGGACAGGGAGGAAGAGGAGCTGTTCACTCAGAGTGGGCTCTGAGCCTTCCCCAGCCCTGGAATTTGGGGTTTGGGCCATGAGCGAGTCCCAGAGTCCCTCCTGGGCTCCCAGCCCCAGTTTGGGGCCAGGAGGAGCCAGGGTTTGTCCAGCCAAGGGGTTTTGTGCCCCTGGGGCTCTGTGCCCTGAGCAGCCCTGGCAGGGAGGGGGTGGCAGCCACGGTCACCACGTGGCACTCCCAGCCCCAATTTGTGGTTTTCGGCCTGTCTGGGGATGAACAGGGCAGGCCAGGGGTGGCAGGCAAGGAAAACCCCCCTCCAAGCCTTGGGATTTGGGAATTCTCCTGTTACAGCCAGGTCCTGCCCCCTCCCCACTGCTTTCTGCCCTCGGGTAGCAGGGTGGGAATCTGGCCTTTCCCACCTGCTGGGTGGCCAGAAAATGTGGAATTATCCCTTCCCTGCCCTTTTCCAGCTTCTTGGAGCTGAGGGGTGGCAGGGGGGGCAGTGTCTGTCCCCTCAGGGATGCTGGAGCTCCCTTGGATCCTTCCCCAATAACCCCTAAAATGCTTCTCCACGTATTTTTAACAGCTCCTGCTCTTTGTGCAGGGCTGGGTGACCCTGAGCAGGCAGTGCCCAAGTGGCTCTGATGCTTTTTGTGATAAAAACTGGGGGAGGGAACGGCAAAATCCTGATTTTCCTCCCCAGGCAGCCACAGAGCTGCCCGAGGTGGAGGTGGGAGCGACCTTTCAGCCTTTCTGAGGTGTCCCAGGCCCCTCTGAGATTGTGCAAGGCTGGAGAATGGAGACTGGAGAATGGAAAATGGAAAATCGCCCTCGGCCAAAGGAGGGGAGGCCGAGGGTTCCTCGAGCTCCTCCTGCCGCCTTCGCCGACCTCTCGCCCTGAATTCCACCTTGACCCTCCCAGCACCTGCCCCCCTGCACCCAGGGAACTCCAGAAAAACCCCTGGGGGGCTCCAGTCCCTGGAGAAAGGGCTGAGGAAAGTGAGCCCCTGCTTTTGGGGGATCTGTCCTGCTCCCCTCGGGAGTCGGGACCCCAGAGATTTGTGCAACTCTCCGGCGCTTTTTTTCCCCTTCCAGCCCCTCTGAGGCTGCTCAGGGCTTGCAGTTGTCGATAAAAAAAGTGAAGATTTGAGCCCAAATTGCCCCTGGCTGCTCCTTTTCCCTAAATAAACAGGCCCAGCCTTGCGTGGAGCCCAACCTTTGGCCACTGCCGAGCACCGCCACCCCAATAAAAGCCATAAATCCCTGGCCCTGAGGGCGGGGGAGCTTTGGCTGTGCCTTGACCTTAAAAATCAGATTAAGAGTGCCCTGAAGCAGTGCTGGACACCCCTGGTGGCAGCTGGGAGCCGAGAGGAGCTGGAGCTGGGTGAAGCCAGCGGCCCCAAGACATTGGGGACCGAGCAAACAGGGAGGGGGCATGGCCTCAGGGACCCTAAAGCCTCACCTGAAAGCACCAGAAACCTCCTGGGCACAGCAGGACACTGCAGTGGAAGGAGAAAAGGGGGGAAAAGGGATTTTCCAGGGCCTGGGTGTGGCGTCCAGGGATCATTCCAATCTCTAATTCCACCCCTTTCCCAGTCATCCTGACAGACGAGGAGGTGCAGAGGAAGCGGGAGATGATCCTGAAGAGGAAGGAGGAGGAAGCACTGAGGGAAAGCCTCAAACCCAAACTTTCGGAGGAGCAGCAGAAAGTCATTGACGTCCTGCTCGAGGCCCATCGCAAAACCTACGACCCCACCTACGCTGACTTCACCAAATTTCGGGTACTGACACCAAAAATCTCTTTTATCCCTCAAAGTGCCCCTGCAGAATCCACAAATCCCTCTGCCAGCCCTGCTCCTCAGGGAGTTTTCTGTGTTATCTCCCCCAGCCCCCTGTGAGGAGCCACCTTGGCAGCAGAGGGGCCACAAAATCCTCGTCCCTCCTCACCCAGGACCTGTCCTCGGAGGATTCTTCGGATCTCTTTGGCTCCGAGGCCTTCAGCACATTCCCAGGTGTGCCCCAGCTCCTCTTGGCCCCAAACTGGGATTGGGGGCCAGGGAGGGGCCTCAGGACTCGGTTTGGGCTGGAGGTGATGCCTCAAACCACCCCAAATTCCAGGGGTGGGGAAGGGTTGTGCCGGAGCCCAAATTAACCCCACCATGAGGGTCTGCCCTGCTCCTCCTCCTCCTCCTCCTCCTCCTCCCACATTCGCAGACTCGGATCTGAACCTCAACGCCCTGTGGGAAACCTCAAAACCACCCAGGCCCCCTTTTCCCGGCCCTGTCAAGGTCACAGCAGCAGAAATACAGCGGTTCCACCCAAATCTGCTGCTCCAGGGCCCTTTCCCCCCTCCCAGGGGCTCAGTGAGGTGCAGACCCCCTGGATCCTCAGAGCCTTTCCCCTCCGCAGATTCTGCGGAGCCGCCGCCGTTCCCCGGCCCGGAGGAGCAGGACGAGAGCTCCTCCATGAACCTGGAGTTCTCACAGCTCTCCATGCTCCCACACCTGGCTGACCTGGTCAGCTACAGCATCCAGAAGGTGATTGGCTTCGCCAAGATGATCCCGGGATTCAGGTGAGGCCCTGGATCCCAAATCCGGTGTTTCCCTCTCCCGGTAAACCCGTGCTGCCCTTCCCAGCCATTCCTCAGCTCTGTTCCCTTCCCAGCTCTGTTTTCTGTCTCTCCCGCTGCCTGGGGTTCTCCTCTTTTCCCAGTACCCTGGAAAATGCACACGAATTCCACCAGGGAGCTCCTGCAGCACTCGAGGGGTTCGGGAGGGGCCTCAGGTTCTGTCCATTCCAAGATTTGGGGCAAAAACACACCTGGAAAAACCCCTGCAAGGGGAATTTCTGGGGAGGGAGCCCCAGCTGAGGGCCGGGTGAGCCCCTTGGGGGGTGGCAGCACCTCCTGGCCCTGTCCCTCCAGCTCCCCTCTGTCCCCTGAGCACCCAATCCCCACCCTGAGGGCAAATCCTCCCGCAGGGACCTGTCTGCAGAGGACCAGATCGTGCTGCTCAAGTGCAGCGCCATCGAGGTGATCATGCTGCGCTCCAACCAGTCCTTCACCCTCGAGGACATGTCCTGGACCTGCGGCAGCAGCGACTTCAAGTACAGGGTCAGCGATGTCACCCAGGGTAAGGGAGGCCCTGCCCAAATCCAGGAATTCCCCAGGTTTGCTCCGTGGGGCCTTTCCTCTGCACCTGCTTTTGTGCTGAGAAAGGGGGGCCCACATTCTGGGGGTTTGGGGGGTGACAAGTGATGCCTCAAGGTCTGCAGTGGCACCTCAATGTCCCCAGTGCCACCTCAGTATGTCCAAAAACATCTTCTTCTGGAGGAAACAACTTCCCAGAGTGAAAAATCCTATTCCAGAGGAAAACAAATTGCCTTCCAAAGGGAAAAATCACCTTCCAGAGGAAAGGAGCCTTTTCCAGAGCCCCTCTGAGGCTCCGTTCTCTCCGCAGCTGGGCACAGCATGGACCTGCTGGAGCCGTTGGTGAAATTCCAGGTGGGGCTAAAGAAGCTGAACCTGCACGAGGAGGAGCACGTGCTGCTCATGGCCATCTGCATCCTGTCCCCAGGTAGGGACAAACCCACCCCAAACCCTAAAAAACCCACAGACGGGAGCAGAAAACCCCAAATCCTAAAACCCACAAAAGGGAGGAAAAACCCCTGAGCACAGCTGGCCCTAAAAAGGGACAAAAGGGAGGGAAATCACCCTAAAACCCCTCGAAAGGGAGGGAATCACTCCAAACCCTAAAACCCCTCGAAAGGGAGGGAATCACCCCAAACCCTACAAAGGGACAAAAGGGAGGGAACCACCCCAAATTCTAAAGCCCCCCAAAAGGGAGGGGATGGCCCCAAACCCTGAAACCCCTCGGAAGGGAGGGGATGGCCCCAAACCCTGAAACCCCTCGGAAGGGAGGGGATGGCCCCAAACCCTGAAACCCCTCGGAAGGGAGGGGATGGCCCCAAACCCTGAAACCCCTCGGAAGGGAGGGGATGGCCCCAAACCCTGAAACCCCTCGGAAGGGAGGGGATGGCCCCAAACCCTGAAACCCCTCGGAAGGGAGGGGATGGCCCCAAACCCTGAAACCCCTCGGAAGGGAGGGGATGGCCCCAAACCCTGAAACCCCTCGGAAGGGAGGGGATGGCCCCAAACCCTGAAACCCCTCGGAAGGGAGGGGATGGCCCCAAACCCTGAAACCCCTCGGAAGGGAGGGGATGGCCCCAAACCCTGAAACCCCTCGGAAGGGAGGGGATGGCCCCAAACCCTGAAACCCCTCGGAAGGGAGGGGATGGCCCCAAACCCTGAAACCCCTCGGAAGGGAGGGGATGGCCCCAAACCCTGAAACCCCTCGGAAGGGAGGGGATGGCCCCAAACCCTGAAACCCCTCGGAAGGGAGGGGATGGCCCCAAACCCTGAAACCCCTCGGAAGGGAGGGGATGGCCCCAAACCCTGAAACCCCTCGGAANGCAGGACGAGCTTTGGTTGCACGCCCTGGGAATGGGGGAGTAGGGGCATCTCCAGGAGACACCCCCACTTCGGAGC
>VYXF01001192.1:0-14422 GCA_013397295.1 Polioptila caerulea
CTGGAGGACGAAGAAGTGAGTAAGTCGAGACTGGGGGGTAAAACACATCCATACTTGCAGCTTTACGGCTGCTGCTGTGTGCCCCATTAAGACTTTGAACAGTCTTTAATTAATCTTTAATTAAAATTCGACTAATGAGGCCACACCTGGAGTGCTGTGTTCAGGTCTGAGCTCCTCAGTACAAGAAGGGCAAGGAGCTGCTGAGGAGGGGTCCAGCAGAGGCTGTGAAGATGATGAGGAGTTTGGAGCATCTCTCTTTTAAGGAGAGACTGCAGGAGCTGGGCCTGGTTGATCTAGACAAGACTGAGAGGGGATCCCATTAATGCATATAAATATCTCCAAGGGGTATCAGAGGATGGTGCCCGATTCTTTTTGTTGGTGCCCATCTATAGGATGACGAACAATGGCCATAAACTGAAATCTTAAGTTTCATCTCAATATGACAGAGAGCTCCTTTCTGTGGAGGGTGGCAGAGCCCTGGGATAGGTGCCCAGGGAGAGCCTGGAGTCTGTTTCTGGTCACTTCAGGGTCTGATCTCAATTATCTCCCTTCCCAGACTGACTTCAAGGCGGCCGAAGCGGACGTGAACACGGACCAGGACATTGAGAAGAACTTGGTGGGTATCAAAGCCCTGAGCACATTCACACACCCAGGCCAAGGAGCCGGAGCTGTTCTTCCCACTTCTTTCCTGTCAGAATAGAATCATAGAATCATTATGGTGGGAGAAGACCTCCAAGACCATCAAATATCAGCCTTGGAGTCCTTAAGCTGTCCTTGTTACGGAGGAGTTTTGCTCTCCCCTGCAGGACAAGATGATGTCCGAGCGGGCCTTGCTGAAGGAGCGCTACCAGGAGGTGTTGGACAAACAGAGGCAGGTGGAGAATCAACTGCAGGTCCAGCTCAAGCAGCTCCAGCAGCGGAGGGAAGAGGAGATGAAAAACCACCAGGTATGTGGGGAAGAAGTGTTTTTGTTTAATCTGCCCTGTAATTAATTTTAAATCTTTATGAAGAGACGGGAGAACTTGCAGTCTAGACCATCAGTCTTCTGAGTTTCTTCTTAACCAGTTTATATCTTGACTGGATCTTCTAAAAAGAAAGAGCTTGCTGTGTAATCTCGTTAATCAAGTGATCCAAAAAAAATAAGGGATTTTAAATCAAAACCATTACTTGGTAATTTTTCTCTGTGTATGTGTGATGCTTCTTTTACTCCAGGAGATCCTGAAAGCGATTCAGGATGTTACGATCAAGCGAGAAGAGACTAAGAAAAAGATGGAGAAGGAAAAGAAGGAATTCCTGCAGAAAGAGCAAGATCTCAAAGCTGAAATTGAGAAACTCTGTGAAAAAGGAAGAAGGTATTTTTATGGAAAAGAGAGTGTTTATTTTTGGGGAAGAAGACCTTGCTTAACCGTGCTGTGAACCTGATGGAGCAAAGAGCTTTAAACTTTTAGGAAGCAGCGAGTATTTAGGTCAGACCTGTATGTGGATGAACTTAGGATAGACCCTGTATTTGAATTGTCACTTTTATGGAGCCATTCTGTCATGTCATAGAGGTCTAGTTTTTATTCTGAGGGCTCGGCGATGTTTTTGGGTGAAACCCCTCCAGTGGTGGCTCCAAGTGCTCAGCCCTTATCCCCAAGTGACCAGGGCAGAGGATGTGCTGGGGGAGCAGCACAGCTGCCTGCAGCCAGCCTGGTTCTGTGCCACAGCCTTTGTGCAGTGTCATGAGACAGCAGGATTTGTGCTGTCGGTGCCTGTTGTCCCACACACGTTGCAGGGAGCCATCCCCAGCCTGTGGTGTGTGGGGATGTGCTGCCAGGAGGTTTTGTTTCAATGTGGGCCCTGCCTCGTTGGGATTCCAGCTGTGCTGTCCCTTTTCTCCCGTGCAGGTTGCTGAAGGAGCAGGAGGAGAAGGAAAACAAGATTGCCTCTCTGATCGCAGAGCAGTCTGATGAGAAGTAAGGCTCTTATCCCTCACCTGATTAATGCTGCCCACTGCACTCTTCCTTCCTGTCATTTTGCCTCAGAGTGAATCCGATGCCCTTGGCTGGGACAGAGTAGAGCCAATGATCCAGCAGTGCTGGCCAGTTACGTGCTCTAGGGGTTTTATCTCCTCTTTCAGCATCAGGGCTCTGGATTAAATCTTCTTTGATCCCAATCACAAGCAGACTCCTGCATACTTGTGACATAAAGATCCCATAAGATTAGAGTTTGTGCTTGGTGGATTGACTCAGCTTGTAACTGCTACTTCTGATTGAATTCCAGCTCCCCAGAATTAGGGCAGACTGATTTCCCTGTCTGTTCCCCACAGCTGTCCAGCTACACTGAACTCTGGCACTCTTGGGTATTTAAAGCTGGGCAGGGATGCTCCAGATCCAGGTATTCCCAAAGCACAGGTGCAAATGCCCAGCTTTAAACTTCTCCAGGATCAGAACAGCATAGCTCTGCCTGCTGCTGGGGTTGATTCCTGGTTCAGATCTTCCCTGGGACTGGGCTGTATTTTGCCGAGGGGAATTCCCCTCATTTGGCCCAGCGTGTTTGCACGCTGCTTGTTTGTGTGCTCTGGAACAGCTCACTGCTGGGACAGTGACTCAGGCAGCCCAGGGAGCTGGGGCTGGTGTCACAGTCTGGAGGCTGCTGATCTTCCATCCAGAGCTCCTGGGATCGATCCCTTTGCAGCCATTCCAGTGCCTGAGCCTAAGGGGACTCGTTCTGTTCTGTGTGCAGGCAGCTGTGGGAGATGGAGCTGGACAAGCTGAAGAACCAGCACAACGAAATCAACAGGAACATTCTTGAGGAGACAGAGCGGGCCTGGAAAGCAGAGGTGAGCAGCTGACTCCTGCCCTGCAAAGTGGTTGGTGTGAGATTCCGGGTGGTTAATGGACAGTTCTGTGAAATTAGGAGCAGTTGAGGACAAGGCCAAGTCCCACTTTGTGGGATAAGAGGAAAGATCAGGTATCAGTGCAGTGAGCATTAGGGGGAAGCAGTGCCCAGTGCCTGGTCTGGCAGCAAGAAACAGGGGAGTACAAAAACTGAGCCTCTCTCCATAGATCCTGTCCCTGGAGAGCCGGAAGGAGCTGCTGGTGTTGAAACTAGAAGAAGCAGAGAAGGAAGCAGAGCTACACCTCACCTACCTCAAGTAAGTCTGTGTCGTGTCAGAAGTGGCAGGGAGGGTCACTCAGGTGTCCCTGTGTCCCATCTCCTATTCCACTGCTTATGCTGGAGATTGGACTGGACTATTTCAGGATTTCCTGTGGTTTTCCTGCTGGATCAATGTGGTTCAATAATGTCACACAGCAGGGGTATGTGGGGCTGTTTATCCCCTGTCACTCTCATCTGCCAGGCTCAGTCAGTGCTGGGGACTGTGGTGTCCCTGTGTGTCCCCCAAGATCAGTCCCTCTCCCTTGTGGGGTGCCTCACCTGGGGGTGAGCCCTTCCCACCCCGCTGGAGAAGGGGAAGCCAGGAGGGTGTGGGGGGTTGCTTGCTCCCATTTTGCTGCCAATGAGAGCACAGTTGCAAGTGGGAAAGTTCAGCTGTGCTTGCAGGTCTGCGCCGCCCACGCTGGAGACCATGAGGCCAAAGCAGGAGTGGGAGATGAGGCTGAACAGGATACGAATGACCAAGCAAAGTGTCCGAGTAAGTTCCTGCCGACCTCTCCCAGCCTAGCACTGAGCAGTTTTTCACAAACACAGTGAGCAGTTCTTCACATACAGTGTTTCTCCCTTCAGCTCCTCTTCCATTCTCCTGTGGAGGCAAACAGAGCCACTTTAGGGCCTGCCACCCCTGGCTTAGCATGCCCTATACTTGCTCAGGTTTGATAAATGCACCCATTTTTTCCCTCCCTTCTAGGATCAGTTCAACGACCACATCCAGATGGTGAGGAATGGCACAAAGCTGAGCAGCCTCCCCCAGATCCCGACGCCGACGCTGCCTCCTCCGCCTTCAGAAGTGAGTGCCTCTCCAGCCCCACTGCACGGGCATTCTGTGCTGCCAGGCCCTGGCACAGCCTGCCTGGTGCTGTGCATGTGTGGGATGGCCCCATTCTCTGTCTGGCCTTACTGGAGAGGAGGGGAAGGGTCTCCTTCCCTTTCCAGCTGCCAGTGCCTGCAGTTCCCACCTCGCTGGCTGGAGAAGAGGGCACCTGGCTCTGCTTCCAGGTGGTCTTACTCTAACCAGCCTTCCCCTCTTCCCCTGTTTTTCTTTCTCAGACAGATTTCATGCTGACGGCATTCCAGCCCAGCCCATCCCTGACTCCCCGGCTCCCCTTCCCCATCGGGCCTGTCCCCGTCCCCATGGTCATGCCGAGCGCCGATCCTCGGGCGCTCTCCTTCCCTCTGCTGAACCCCGCCATGTCCAGGCCCAACCAGCCCTCCCCACCCCTGCCAGCTTCCCAGGGGAGGAACAGCCCTGTCATGGCATCGCTCATTGGCACTCACGGCCCCCACATGCCCCCCGCCGCCTCCATCCCTCCTCCGCCCGGCCTGGGCGGGGTGAATGTCGGCCCCGAGTTCCACAGGCCCCAGCCCGCTGACAAGCTGGAGAAGCTGCTGGAGAAGCTGCTGACTCGGTTTCCACAGTGCAACAAGTAAGGGGCTGGAGGTGTTTTTCGGGAGGGCGAGGGCTTGTGCGTGGGTCAGGGCAAGGGGGGCTCCTGGTGAGAGTGGGGTCTGTGGGAAGTGAGGCAGGCAAAGGTGGTAGTCTCAGGTTTGCTGCCATGCTGGGGATGGGGATCACTAGGAGCTTTGCAGGACAGCAGGGATATCTGGGCACAGCCAGGAGCCCCCCAGCCTGTCTCTGGGGGTTCCCTGCTCTTTGGTCAGTGTTTTGGGGAGAGAAGCTCCTCAGCATGTAGCTCACCTCACTTGGAGGGTGGAGGGGAAGCGCACGGCTTCCCCCTGGCAATGGTGGCTGAGGGATCCCAGTCTGTGAGGACTGGGAGCTCTTAGCAGGCTGCTGTCCATGCAGGGCCCAGCTGACCAACATCCTGCAGCAGATCAAGACTGCCCGGAGGACCATGGCCGGGCTGACCATGGAGGAGCTGAACCAGCTGGTGGCAGCCAAGCTGGCGGAGCAGCAGGAGCGGGCAGCGGCCGGCGCTCAGGTGGGACAGCGTGGGGGCTGCTGGAAGGGGGGCCTGGGGTGCAGGGAGGGCTGCCCCTGCTCCCTGGCTCCCCACAGAGCTTGGGCTGTGCGTCAGGGCTGTCCCCTGGGTTCCCTGTCCTGCTGACTGCAGCGTAACCGGGGAATGGTTTTCCCCGAGGTGACCGGGGGTGACTCCTCTGTCCTTTCCTCCCGGGCTGTTCTGATGTGCCTCCTCTGCCTTGCTGCAGCCTCTGGGCCGGATCAGGGCCCCCATGTTCTCTGGTCCCCTGCCTCAGATCAGCACCCCCATGTTCCTGCCCCCGGCCCAGGTGGCTTACCCGGGAACAGCGTCACACGTAAGGCTGCTTGGCTTCCCTGGGGACGGGGAGGGAGGGGGGATCCTGCTGGGATGTGCCTGAAGGGATGAGCCTGGGAGCTGGGAGTTCTCTCCTCAAACAGCTACCTGGGCTGCTGAGGTGAAGGGGAGGCCTGGGGGCACTGATCCTTTGTGTTTCACATGGGAACAGAGGGACGTGAGACGTGATGGTGGCTCTCAGGGTGTGATGGCTGTGGGCAGAGGGGACTGGGCAGCCGTGGCCTTGGGCTGCAGCCGAATCCATGATCAGAGCCATGTGTCTGACTTCCCTGCCTGCTCCTCTCTTCCCCTCACTGCCCACCCCAGACCCCAGCTGCCTGTAAGCTGTGTCTGATGTGCCAGAAGCTCGTGCAGCCCGGTGACCTTCACCCCATGGCCTGCTCACACGTGCTGCACAAGGAGGTGAGTGTGTTCTGCTGCTCAGGGCCTCCTCCTGGTCCTTCCAAGTGACCCTTCCCAAGTCCTTGTGGTCCTGACACATTGCCAGGAGAAGGGGGTATGATCAATAAACAGCTTCCCTGCATCCTGTCATCCCAGCCTTTCTGTACTCGTGGCTGGGGCACCCTGGCCAGTGGGTGGTGGCTTTAGGAACAGGCTGCCCTTGTGTCCCTGAGCCTGTGCTGTGTCTGTGAGGGTTAGGTGCTGGAGCAGGACAGTCTGGAAGGATCTGGAACACGGGGAGGGGAGAGCTGCCACTGCTGCCCAGCTGTCTGGGCTGGGGATGCCAGACAGGAGCTCTTGGGAAGAGGAGGGCCTTTGCTATCCCATGGGTCTGGCAGTGTGAGCAACCCCCCCATCCCAGCAGCTCTGGGGCCTCCAGCTGTGGCCCTTCAAGGAAATGGAAACTCGTGTTGAGGAGGGCTTGATGGTCCTGCAAGGGTGACAAGGGCTCCTTCCTTCCTTGTGATGGAATCTGCAAGGAGCAGAGGAAACCATTCCTGAACGAGTGCTGTGGACAATGATGGCACCTTTGGGTTAGGCCAGTGGCTCTTGATTAATTCTCTCTCTTCCAGTGCATCAAATTCTGGGCACAAACCAACACAAATGACACTTGCCCCTTTTGCCCAAGCCTCAAATGACAGCTGCTGGGACAACGCAGGCCCCCGGGAGGAATTGCTGTGAATAGCCAGGATCAGTTCTAAGATTTCTACAGTTCTATATTTATACGATCATGTATACACATGTACATTTTTATTATATAGGTAATGTGTGTATAGAAAGTCTGTAAACATACAAATTCATAAATAAAGTGTGTATATTATGCAGTGATTTGCTGCAGCTCCTCATTTCTTAGTCCCCAGCCTTGCTGGCTTCTTCCAAATGAGGGTCAGTGTTCCCTGCTTGCTGGGAACTGCCTCAGCCACCTCTTCCCACTTGAATCCCATCATCTCCTTTCCTAGGGCCATCCCTCATGACCAGATGCCTCACACCCCCACACCCCTGCCAGTCATCACCTGTTTTTTCCCCTCTTGCCAATGAACAAGTTGCAGAAAAAGAGCAGATTTCTTGTGGTAGTTTTTGTTTTTTTTTTTTAATGTCATAATAATTTACCGTGTTAACATTCATTGTTCTTACATAGACACTGGGTTACAGAGTACTGGAGCCTCCAGCGACAGCCCATGGTCCCGTCCTGTCCCATCCCAACCCCTGCTGTCACCGGGCCCTGGGGAGGGAGCGGACGGACGCGGCTGCGCTGCAGCTCGGGATAAACCAACCTGTCAAAATTCCTGCGTTCCCCTCTCCTGTACCTCCTCCTAAAGCACGGGCTGGCGCTCCAACCCTTTCTCCATGGATTTCGGTGGGATCGCGAGGTGCTCAGCACCACTGAAAATCTTGCAATGACTCTCCTAAAAATCCCCCCCCGCCCCGTTCCTGGCGGTCTGCGGCAGGAATTCGGCCCCGCTGGCGGCCCCTGTGCCCCGGGAGGGCAGGGGAGCACCGGGGCGCCAAACCCGCCGCGGGCCGGCTCCTCCGACGCGCACGCACACGCCTGGGGCGTGTTTTAAGGCAGTGGTCCACAACAGAGTCTCTGGGGTCCTGGGGGGTCCTGGGCAGGCACGAGGGTGGGGGGAGAACGTTGCCCTCTTGCAGGGAGCGGCTGGATGCGGGTTTGGAGCGAGGCTGGGGCCGGGGGGCTCTGTGGGGGTGAGCAGGGGCAGTGTGGGGGCTGTTGTGGCAGTGCCCCATGCGAGGGCTGGCTGGTCTCCTACGCTGCCTGTGTTTCCTGGCTCCCTCGCTGCTTTCCCAAAGAAACGTTTGGCTGCAGGATTTAGTTAACAAGCTTTATGCTCCGTGATTGCTGTGGGTCCTCAGTCTGTCCCTGCCTGAGCTGGTGGCTCAGCAGGGCAGCTGCCAGCTCGGCCCTGCACTGCAGGTGTCCCCTCTTTGTTCATGGAGGAGTGATGCCTTTTAATTGTGGAATCTCCCTGTTTGAGCTCTTTCCTATCCAGGCTGGAGGCAGAGAAGCAAGGGAATACAGCACTACAACTGCCTGCAAGGTCACGAGTGTCTGCCCTGGGGAAGGGACAGTGATCCTGCAGCACGGGCAGGAGGGGTTGTCCTCACACACCGGAAAATTCTCCCCGTGCTGCAGGAACACCACGAGGACAGAGGTGCCTCCTGTGCTCAGGGTCCTTTGGGCTTGTGAGCCACTGCTCTGCGTGCTCCAGCCCTGCACCCCCTCCTCAAGCCAGCTGGGACCCCCTCCCCATCACGTGCTCCCACCAAACACGCGGCTGTGGCGTGAGCCCTGGCCCTGTGTGGTGGCCACAGTGGCCGACGACTGAGCAGAAGGCTAAAAAGATTAAAAAAAACCCCAAACCGAAACAGGACCGACCCCTAATGTTGGAACAGTGGCTTTCAGGGCTAGAATTAAAAATAGAGATATATGGATATATTGTACAGGTGAGAGGCGGCCGTGGTCTGTACACGTGGGACCGGCTCTGTACACGCTCTCAACGCGCAGCTGCGCTACCAGTGACACGCTTCGTAAAAAAAAAAAAAAGGAAATAAATACAACCATGTGTTTAAAAAACAATAAATGCTGCAGTTCCCGCAGCTGCCGCCTGTCCCCAGGATGCCAGGGCGTCCCACAGCCGGGCCTGGACGTGTGGAGTGAGCAGAGAGGAGCTGCTGTGCCGTGGGGTGTGCCAGCGGTGAGGTGGGGGGGCTGCAGGGGGGGCCCAGGCTCCCCTATGGCTTTCGAAGGGCTGGGTGGGCTGGGGAGCAGCCAGTGCCAGGGCTGGGAACTTCACTCCTGGCACTGGCTTCTGCGTGGCAGCTGCTGCTGATGCTGGAAGTGAGGGCAGGGAGCTTCCCATCCCCATGTGTGACATGGAGAGAGGATGGGTGCCTGCTCCTGCCTGTCCCGGGAGGGTGCAGGGCGTCCTGGGGCTGGTGGCAGCAGGAGCACAGCTCGGGAAGGCAGGAAAATGCAGGGGAAATGCCAGAGTGAGCCGTGTACGGGCAGCAGGATAGGAGGGAAAGCCCTGTCTGGGCAGCCCAGGCTGGCCCTGCAGGACTGTCTCTGAAAAGCCCGAGGCTGGATGGCTCCAGGATGATCCCTGGAGTCTGGCTCAGTGCAGGGCATCACAGGGGAGGCAGAGCTGCAGCACAGCTCCCTACAAGAGAGCCTGGCCTGGCAGCTTCCCGGCGGGGCGAGCAGGAAAGGGATGCACAGGGATGGAAGGGGACAGGCAGGGGATGGCTCAGCAGCGTCACTCCATCGAGCCAGGCAAGGCTGGGTGGGAGAGCTTGGTCCTGTCAAGGTGCTGGAGCAGAGAAGCTGCCCCCAGCTCCCAGGATGGGGTTGCTGAGCTCTCCCCCAGCCCAGCTGCCACGCTCTTGCTGCAGGTCCCAGATGGATGGAGCCTGGGCCTGGGGCTCTCCCAGCTGCTGGCCCTGAAGGACACGGAGCCCCCAGGCCCCAGGCACAGGCTCTGAGCTCCCCACGCTGCTGCCACACTCCAGCCCCCGGAGCAAGGCCCCTGCCCTGCTGCCTCACCTGCGGCCCCGGGGCTCTGCCATCACTTCAGCAAGGAGATGTCGTCGGCGAAGTCGTCGTGGTCCCGCCGCAGGCAGCGGAAGCAGCGCCACTGGAACACCATGAGGCAGAGGGGCAGCATGAAGAGGGCGCAGATGGCCGCCATGACGTAGGCGATGGTCATCAGGGTGGACTCGTCCGTCTGCGGGATGTTGTAGCCGCAGTCCTCCATGTTGGAGTGCAGGTGGGGCCCATCCACAGCGGCCGTGCGGAACTCGTCGTGCACTGCGGGCAGGGGAGGCGGGCTCTGGTCACTGCACACCCACGTCCCCTCCAGGCCCCCCTCCCCGCGGGCCCAGCTCACCGTGGCAGGCGCTGACGGCGAAGCCGATGCGCTTGCGGGCGCGGTCGAACACCACGTAGAAACCCTCCATGATCACGGCGCCCATGACGGTGCCGGTGGAGGACTGCGAGATGGCAAACTTGTAGCAGTCGTCCTGAGAGGTGGCCACGTCCTCCACCGGGCGCAGGTATTGCTGCAGGGGGAGAGAGAGGAGCTGTCAGGGAAGGGAGCAGGGGAGGCAGCTGAGTCCACCCGGTGCCGTCCTGCCTGTGCTGCCCTTCCCAGCCCACGCTCCCTGGGCAGGGTCTGGCCAGGTCAACACTCACCTGGGGCAGGATGGTGATCCGGAAGGACTGGTTGGTGGCCTCCCCCATCAGGTAGAGGGACAGGACCGGGAAGATGTGCCAGGGGGTGGTGCCGACCTGCCAGCACACCAGCTGCTCCCCCAGCCAGAAGCCGTCTGGGAACTTCTCCGTCTACCAGAGGGAAAGGGAAAGTGAGCAGGGCCAAGCTGGGCAGGCAGCAGAGATGCCAGGCCAGGGAGGGACAGCCACACTGCCCACAGCCCTGGCCTGGCCCTGGGCCGTGCCCGTGGGGAAGGGATGGGTTCCACTGACCGAAGATGCTGTTTTGATTGATTTCACTGCAGCCTCAAACACCTTCTTTGGCAGCCTGAGGTTGGTGGTCCCGCTGTCCACAATGCTCTTGTCGTAGTTGTACTGGGGGGCAGAAGAGGAGGAGTGACGCAGGTACAGGACCCCAATCCCACTCCCTCCCAGCCTCCTCTGACCAATGGCAGGTGCCTCCAGTGCCTGTGGGGCAGGTCCAGCACTGCCCCCTCACCTCTTTGCAGTCCATGTTCAGGTCCTGCCCGTTGACCTCCAGCTTGACGATGATGACCTCGTAGTACCACTCCTTGCGGATGGGGGTGTACCAGATGTCACCCACGTACAGCGAGCGGTCGATGCCACCGATGATCTGCAGAGGAGACAGAACGGCGCTGCCACCACGCACTGGCAGCGCCATGAGGGAACCCCCCAGGCACCTGTGGAGTGCTCACCATGCTGCCTCCCACCGAGGCCACGGCCTCTGTCTCGTTGGGAGAGAAGCCCGTCCCGCACAGCTGCAGGGAGAAGATGTTGGGCACCCGTGTCTGCTTCACCAGGGAGTCAAAGAAGGGCTCCAGGCTGTCGTCAGGCTGGTGGGAGGAGAAAGCAGAGGCAGGACAGGGATGTGTCAGTGCTGTCCCTTCTCCAAGAGCTCTCTGTGCCCAGAGGATTTGCCCTCAACAGCACTGCTGAGCCCCAGGGACAAACACGGACAAGGAAAACGGTAACTGAAGCGTTTTGGGCTAACATCCAGGACTGTGAGCCAGGACTCACCCGGGCAATCTCGGCATACGCCAGCCCCAGGATCCCTTCCCAGTTGGAGCCGTTGATGAAGAATTTGTCTGACTCTGTGATGGCAGCGATGTTGGCTCTGACAGTGACGTTGGGGCCATGGGGGATGGTGACAAGGTCAGTGCCCAGCTCCCCTTCCCACTTGCCCTGGGTGTAGGGCACATAGACCCCCTTGCGCAGGTCACGGTAGGTGCTGGACCTGCAACAGCAGCAAAGGGAGTCAGACCAGCAGGGTTTATGTGGATCCAGCCATTCCAGAGGCCAGGTCGTACCTGGCAGGGTCTGGCCAGACCTCCAGCAAGGAGAAGCTGTGTGCCTGAGTGGCTGTGCTCTGTGTCCCCCCAGAATACTCACAGCTGCCGCTGGTAGTATCTCCGGAGGAAGGGGTGTGGTGCAGCTCCCACAGCAAAGTTACTGCTCCCTGTGTCCACCAGGATATTCAGCTGGAGAAGGAAGAAAGACAGGAAGGCTCATGAGTGCAGTGGGACCCTCTTTTGTTGTGCCCAGAGAGGAGAGGAGGAGGTGATGGAGCAGGAGGCAGCGACATCAGGGAGTTGCACAAAAAGCAAACACCATCCAGCACTGTGCAAACAGAGCATGAGCTCCTCCATCAGCACGGCCCTGCCTCAGCCCCCAAATGCACAGGCAGGATTCAGGAAGCACTTGGCAGGTGTCACGGGGCCAGAGAGCAGCAGCAGCAGCAACACAGGGTGCACAGGTTCCCCTTGCCAGGAAAGCAGATTTGCTGGCACAGCCGGTGGGAAGGAGCACTGGTGGGCAGCCCCTGCGGATCCCTGCGCCCGCTAATCGCCACCCATATGCCGAGCCCTGCTCCCGATTCATTCCTGCCTGGGCAGGATTACCAGGTTTGGCAAACATCCCACTGGCAGGGCCAGCAGTGGGCCAGCCAGATCCTGCCCTCAGCTGACCCGTGCCTGCAGCCCTGGTGGGGAGCGGGGTGGGATGGCTGGGGTGGGATTGCCGGGGTGGGATGGCTGGGGTGGGAGTGGGACTGTCTGAGCCTCCTGGCTGTGCTGGGCAGCAGAGCTCAGGGTGAGCCCTGGGCCCAGACCCAGGAGCTGCCTCACAGCACCACCCTGGGGAGCAGCACCAGGGCTCCAGTCCTTAATCTGTGGAGTCAGAGGGAGAGGAAGGAGGTTAATGCGCTTGTGTTAATCGCAGGAGCAGAGGCTGCAGCTGCCCAGTGCTCTCCCCGACAGGGGCTGGCATGTCCTGAGTGCCCCAGCTCCACCTCCCTGCCAAGGGGAACGTTTCAGATCGTGGGTAAAGATCAGAGCAGCACGTTCACCCCCCAATACCCACCCTGGGTGGGTGCCAGCTCAGCACCCATCACACAGCCCGACCTTCAGGCAACCTGCGCCATTCCCAGGGCTGTTCCTGCTGCTGTGGGTGGGTCATTAGGGGCCACCTGCTCCACACAGCTCATCTCCAGTCCCCAGGGCACCAGAGGAGCCTGGTTTCCCTGGAGAAGGACCTGCTGAGCTGATGCTGCAGGGAGAGGAGGTAGGGAGGGCTTTTACTCTTGCAGGCTCCATCCTGCTGAAGGGGTCACGCACAGGACCCACGTGGAGAGGACCCAGATCCTTGAGAATCAGCCCAGCCATCCATTCAGGCCAGGGCATGGCACGTGAACTGGGGAGGCCAAGACATGTGTGGCAGGGACCCTGCCTGAAACCTGTCCCTGGAAGTGACAGCCCCTCCAGGCACCTCAGCAGCAGCACTGGCTCTGTGCCACGCGTGTCCCCAGAGCTGTGTGCTGCTCCTGGGGCACCAAGCCTGTGCCATCTGTCCCAAAACAACGGCTCCTGCTGCTCGGCTCACCCCTCTCCCCTGTGTGTTTATGAATCAGCCCGTTCTGGGGAGCCAGGGAAACCAACATGCTTGGAGACACGGAATGTGTGAGCAATCAGCTGCTGACGGTGACTTGGCAGCGCAGCACGGCTCAGAACCAGAATTAAAGCACAAGGGGATACAGAAACTTTCTTGTCAGCATCGGGAAGGTGAAAGGAAAGGTGAGGAGATGGATCACCATCCCCCTGCTGCGTGAGAGCCTTTGGGAAGGATGCACGCACCCCCCAGGGCACACACGCTCCCAATTTCCTGCAGAGGCACAGCCAAACTCTTTCAGATGAATCCTCTCATTCCATTGCAACGCCTGCGGGGATTTTGCTCCAGCACACACACACACACACACACACACACGCATGCACAGGCACCACGTTTGCATTTGGAAGCAATCCAAGGCTGGAAGATGCTGCCCAAAAGGGTGACTGGCTCCAAAACGCGCGAGTGCCTGGGAACAGGTGGTTCGCACGGAAATTATCTGGCAGCTGCGACACGTGGCAGGCAGGAGATGATGAAATCACATCTAAAACTAGATTTTAGAAATAATCTCCTCCCTTTTTTTATTCCCCTAAACACACCCTGCCAGAGCAGGCAATAAGTCCCAGGCACACGGGGACAACACAACAGTGCTCCCTGGGATCCAATTTCCATGGCAGTGATATCACTCCTCCATCCACGTCTTGCTCCCACCACGCACACAGAGCACAGCCAGCTCGTGGGGAAAAGCCAGCCTTTATTTCAGAGCCTGTGTGGGTGCTGGCTGTTCTGGCAGCACCCAAAAAGTGGTGATGGCAGGCATGAGGGAATGTGGCCCTGTGCTGGGAGGAACCTGGAGCCTCCATCACCGAGCTCAACCCCCGGGCCAGACTTGTTGCTGGTGACAACGGGGATCAGGATGGGCACAAAAGGATTTAGCAGCGGGATCCTCCCCGATCTCATCCATAAAAGAGGGGAGGAGCTGGTCGCTCTGTGCTGTGTGACTGGCACCTGGCCCTCAGCATTCAGCCTGTCCCCAGCGCGCAGGCACACGGTGCCACATGAGCTGGGCAGCATGAGAGGGATGCTGACAAAAAGATGGAGCAGGATCAGAGCCTGGTGACGCACCAAGGCCTGCTCTGTGGGCTCCCTTTCCATCCAGGCCATCCCATTTTCCTGCACTTTGCCTCCCCACGCTGCCCCAACTCCTGCGCAGTGACAACCGTCACGAGGTCCCTGGGAAAACAGAGCTCTGGAGGATTTCTGGAGAATCTCCCCCGGCCGGGAGCAGCACGAGGAGCCAGGCGGCAGCTGCGCCCGGGGCTGTGCGGGGAGGAACTGCCAAGCACGGCTCGGCCGTGGGCTCCTCCGTGCCGGCATGTGCCCGCTCCAGGCGGGC
>VYXF01001192.1:15633-51494 GCA_013397295.1 Polioptila caerulea
CTATAGAACAGGGTTTTGGGTTGGAAGGGACCTGAAAATCATCCAGTTCCACCCCCATGCCACGGGCAGGGACGCCTTCCACTATCCCAGCTTGCTCCAAGCCGCATCCAGCCTGGCCTTGGACACTTCCAGGGATGGGGAAGCCACAGCTTCTCTGAGCAGCCTGTGCCAGGGTCTCGCCACCCGAACAGGAAAGAATTCCCTCCACAGATCTCACTTAAACCCTCCTCTTTTAATTAGAAGCCGTTCCCCCTTGTCCCCATCTATCACAGCTGCCCCTCAAGCACTGAAAGGTCGCACTGAGGTCTCCCCATATGCGGCGAGGCAGAGTCTCCAAGAGAGGAGTGATAATCCATCCCCCAGAGCCAACGCCAGGGGTGGGAGAAGGGGCTGAGGCAGTTTTGGGAGAGGAAAGTAGGAACAGAAGGTCCCAAGCGAGTTGCCCACATCCAAATGCTCTAACTGGGGACATTTGGGAGGGGGTGTGGTGCCAGCTCCGTGATGCTGGTTTGGGTGTCCTGAGAATATCCTCGCCTGGAAACTGCCAGGATTAGTTGCTGCTTCTGTGACTTACTTTACATAAGAGTTATAAATACAGAGCGGGCTGAGGACACGGGGAGTGAAGAGGGCTGTGTCACAGGTGGTGATCCTGCTCTGGGTCATTGTCACTGGGGGTACCTGGCAGGTACCACAACCCCCTGGGCCTCATGAGGAAAGCAGAGGAATGCTTTTTGCACTGAAAATTTGGGGGGGTTTCATTTCATTTAGGCTGAAATGTTTGAATTTGGCATTTGATTGTATGTTTGAGCAGCAGTTGTGGTCCCCCAGTGCTTGTGTGGCCAAATGTGGCCACACAGAGCCACAGCTGAGGATGTTTGGGATGAGGTGGGTGGATTCCAACTGCGTGAACTGGTGCTGGATGGGTTGTAAGGGCCCAGCTGTGGTGTGGTCTGTGAGTTAAATCTCAGCAATGCTTTGGGGAAGTTGCTTGCTTTCTCTTTCTTGCCTTTCTCATTTCAGCTTATTCTTTACCTGGATAAAAAGTGCCTGAAGCATCTTTCCTGTATAAACTGGAAGGTCTGGGGGGTCTGATTATAATTTTGTGCCACTTCAGCTCTGCTCCCTGTTTCCACAGCCCCTGGAAGTGTGTGTGGAAGCTCTTTGATTCGGTTTTGCTGTGTGTGCTGCAGTGGAAGGGCTCTGCCATGTGCTGGGGACAAGGAATTCTCTTTCCTGAGGGCAATTGTGACTCTGTGCTGGTTCCTCCCTGCTGCCAGGTGTGAGATCCATGGCAGGAGCCGTGCGCATCGGGGACCAGCTCATTCTGGAAGAGGAATACAATGAATCCTATGTTCCTAAGGAGCAAGGTGAGCGTGGCCATCCTCCCAGGGGCTGGGAGAAGGGATTCAGGCATGCAGCTCACTTCTGGGTGCATTCAGAAAATAGGAATTGATTTCTGAAGTGGCTGGAGAGGGTACAATACACAGAATTGTAGCAAAGGCAGAGGTGAATGTCACTTCGTGCTGTCACTCCCCATCTCCCCAGCCTGGCAGGATGGGCTCTACAGGCACCCAGGACTTTGCTGGTGGCTTTGGGCAGCTTTGTTTTGAGCTTAGGATTTCCCAGAGTGCCCACAGCTTTAGCTGAGGAGGGTGGCTCTGCTCTGATTCCTCTGTGTTTCCCCAGAAATCCGGGATTTTGCGCCGACCATCGGGATCGACCCCGACAAGGAGTCGGAGCTGCTGTGGCTGGCCAGGGAGTGCCTGGTGACCCCACTGCCCCCAGAGTGGAAGGCCTGGTGAGAGCTCGGGCTGCTGCTGTGCTGGGGCATTCCCAGTGACAGGACAAAGGGAATGGCTTCCAGCTGGCTGAGAATTGGGGTATCGGGAGCTCCGGGCTTTTTGGGGTGGCAGAAGAAGGGGAAGAACTCTTTGGGAACCTGGATATGAGCATCCTGGGAGAGCTGCTCCCCCACCCTGGTGCATTTTGGCCTCCTGGAGACATCACAGTCCTTTTCCCTGAGCTTCAGGTGCTCACACCATCAGCAAAGATGTTGTGGCCTGTGCAGCTGTGTTTTTAACGTGCTCTTTCACCTTTTTGTGCAGCCAGAATATCGCAGGGGGTGACATCTATTTCTTCAACTTTGAAAACGGCCTCTCCACGTGGGAGCATCCCTGTGATGAGCACTACAAGCAGCTGGTCATCCGGGAGAGGGAGAAGCTGCTGGCACGGGGCAGCCTGAAGAAGGAGAAGAAGGAGAAAAAAGAAAAGAAGGAGAAGAAGGACAAGAAAGAGAAGAAGGAGAAGAAAGAAAAGAAAAAGGACAAGAAGGAGAAGCAGTTCCTGAAGCAGCTCCCTGTGAGTAGGCTCTGCCTGCAGTGCTTCTGGGGAGGGCTGGGCAGAGGGTGGACAAGTGACACAGAGTGCCTTGTGACCCCAAACCCGGGTGATGGGCAGTGAACCGCCTGGGGTGGGAACACAGAACCACCTTTCATTCTGGCTACCAGACACTCTGTAGTAAACACACCCGCTGGGTGTGTCTGGGAGGGAGAGGAGTATCCAGGACCCATTCAGATGGGCGTTTGGAAAGCAGAATGTGTGGACAAATCAAACCCTGTTTCCTTACCTGTCCTGTGTGCTGGTGCCTGCTGGGTGTGGGGTCTCTGAGCAGGGTTGGTCCCACAGCCCCTGTTTGCCCAGGGGAGCTCCCTGTCCCTGTGCTGGCCTGCCAGTGACTTCCCTGTGCTCCTCCAGCCCCCAGGCTCCCAGCTGGCACCCATCCAGCCTCCCCTGGGCACCCTCTCTCCTCTCCGTGGCCTCACCCCGTCTTCATCCGTCGCCCTTCGTGGGTCCCTGCACCTGGACCTGGGGAATGTGGTGGACTCCAGCCTCATCCCCAAGGAAGGAACTCTGGTGAGGCTCCCTCTGCCCTGGGAAGCACTTCCCAGGATTTGTGATCTTCTGTCAGTTTTGAAATACTGTTTTATGTTAAAAAAACTGTTTTTCTTCTCTTCTATTTCTAAGGATGAGCTTTCCTCTGCTATGTTTAGCAGATTGAAAGAATTGTTTCAATAACTGTTGCAGAGGAAAAGAAGTGTTTTTAAGTTTTAGTAGAATTTGGTGTGCAAATGAAGCGTGGCAAACAATGCAGATAATATAATTTAATAAACTATGTTCACTCTTCTATTTGAGAATAAATTTAAAAGAACTATTGTCCTGATGAATGTAAGGTTTACAACCATAGTGAATGCTTTATTTGTTTATTACTAGAAAGTGAGCTGGGGGACGCAGTACATTTTAACAAATAAAACTTGTTAAATGGTAAGAAATTGATCCTTTTAAGGAAGGCAAAGCAAAATATGTGCAGAGCACAGATGTAAACATCTTCAAAAACAAACATGTTAAATGCTAGGAAAGTGATCTCCCTCCCAGAACCCAGCAGCTGCCCCGTGTCTCAGTGGGTCTCTGTCTCCCCTTTCCTGTTGTCTGACCTCTCACTTCCCTTTCTTCTGGCCTTCACAGCCTGCAGAGATCTCGAAGCCCACCAGCCACACCAAGAACCTGCTGGATTTGATCTGTGAAGAGAAAAGTTCCTTGAACGTGGCAGTGCCAGAGAAATGGAGGAATGAAGATGAGGAAAGTGAAAATGAGGTATTTGTGTGCCCTGGCTGTTGCTGAAGCCTCCTGATGTTCCCCTGGTAATGGCTGTTCCATTTGCCCCTGGGCTTTCATTTGTGCTCTCTTTGTGCTGTTTGGTCCCCAAAAAAGCATCTGATCCTATTTTCACATGGTAATCCCTGTAAATCAGCATCTGCCACGGTGTCATTCCAAGATGAATTGGCTGTAGGTGCATTGCCATGGCTCTGCTGCCTAATTTCACTGCTGAGGAACCCCTCCTGTGGCATTGCAGAGGTCAGAACTCAATTCTGGCCCTTTTTATTTTTCTTTTTAATCCTTTAGAGTTTCCATGAGACCCCAAGACTGTTAAAAAACGTGTACCTGGATGTTGAAGCCCTGGCAGGCAGCTTTGACTTTGAGGTAAGACCATGGTGATGGGGTGGGCAGGGGAGGCTGCCCAGCTGGGAGAGGAGCTGTGGCACTGCCAGGGCATGAGAGTGCAGGAATGGTGCCAGAGGGATGAGTTTCCTGTGTCACCTAGGAGCAGGAACAGCCTGGAGCAGAGTGATGGAGAGGCAGGCACAGCAGCAGGGCTGGGGAGCTGTGAGAAGCCAGGTGTGACCCACAGGGGACAGTGGGGTGGGTGTTGAAGGGAAGTTCGTGCTTGGAGTGGTTGTGGTTTGGTAGCTGGGACTTGAGGAGCCATCTTTGCACAGGCTGGAGCTTTGCTTCATCCTCAAATAGACAAAACAAAGCCAGGTAGGTGAAGAAAGCAAGGGGGAAATCTGCTTTTCCAGGGAACAGCAGCAGGGAAAGGGTCTTGGGTCAGAGGTGCCACTGCACTTGGTGTGGGAGGAAGGCTCAGTGAGGAAGAGGCACTTCCATTCTGCCCAGTGTTTGTCAGGGGGTGTGAGGGAAGGCTCCTTGTCAGCTGGGGCTGCAGTGCTGGCACTGGGGGAGGGAGAGGGGAGCATCCTGTGGGAATGCTCAGGCACTGCCACTCGGTTCCTGGGAATCTTCACGTGGGCTGCACGTGGCCGCTTCGCTGTGGCAACACAAAACCTGTTTTTCTTTCTTCTTGCCCTGCTGATAAATCCCGTGGCTGAGACACGGAGCATTCAGTGCACCCAAGGCCTTGTGCAGTCGCTGTGCTTTCCCTGTGCTTCCTTAGCTGGGATCAGGCTTAAGATGACAAGGGCACAATGGGAAGTGCGTTGTAAGCAGCTCTGGTGATTTGGCCCGACTGTTTGTGCTGACATTAATCCTTTCTCACCGCTTTGAAAATCCTGTTCCAGTATCTGAAAGGCAAATTAATTTCTTTTAAAGTGTTTTAGAGTATTTCCCTTATCCTTTTCACAGCACACGAAAATTAAGCTGTAAAGTACTTTGCTGGAGAACCTATTCACGGTGCTGGGCAGGATCTGCAAAGGCTTATGCTAAAGTGGATGTGACAAAGAGAGCCCTGACTCTCTCATCTCCAGACAACAAGCAGCCTGTGGGGGCCCAATTCCTCCCTGAAATGTTAATGTGTGCAGGAACAAAGAGCTGTCTTGGCATTTCAGTGCCTCGGGGATGGGGCTTTGGGAAATCTATTATGGAATGGCAATTGCTGCCCAACAGCCAGGCTGTTACCCAGATGGGTGATAGCCTAGTCCTGATAAGACAGCAGTGCCCAGACTGGAAAATAGAATTCTTCTGTAGTTCCATGAGATGGCAGTAGAAAAGCATTCCTGGGAGCCTCAGCCTGCTCCAGCTTCCTTGCAAAGCAGGAGGCAGGGGTTTGTGTAGCAAGTCCTAAGGGGGAAATCTAAACAGTAATGGGTGAAATAACGAAAAAACTGGCTTTGTGTAGCCTGTGGTCAGGGTTGAATGCCTGTATTCAAAGGAAATAGGTTTTAGTGACTCGCTGAGCCTGGATGTTGGGTGGAGTGGGGGCAGCAGCAGACACGGCTCGAAGGGAACCAGGAGGTGGGGAGAGTCTGGAGTTCATGGAGCTGGCCAGCAGGAAAAGCAGCAGTGAAGCATCCAACAGCTTGATGTTTGGGAATCTGGGCCTGTGAGCTCCCGAGTTCCCAGGAAAGCTGTTCAGCTGGAGAGCTTTCTGCTCTAGGGGTGGTGACCTGTCCCAGGTGGGTGCATGCTCCAGCTTGGGAAGGTGCTGTGGGGAATTCTGCAAGAGGCTGTGTCCCCCCACCTAGGAGAACAGCAAGGAGGAGCAGGAGGACCGTGGCAGCCCCTCAGCTGGTGCTGCTGATGCTGTTGGAGCTGTTCCCCAGCCCCATGGGAGCCCTGAGGAGGAAGCTGCCAGCCTGGCAGAGGTGACAGTGGCTCCCTGGCATCCCTGTCCTGCTTGCATGGTGCCACCCAGGCTTTGCATGCAGTAGGCAGCTTGTGGTGTTGTGGTGTGTGTGTGCAGCTGCTTGGCTTGTTTCTGTTGTTGGTTAAAGTTTAATGCTGATCACTGGAAGTAATGATTTGATAGGCAGGAATTTCCCATCAATTAGTGCCACTCAGGGCAGGCAGGATGTTACAGCTTGTGAAAAGATCACCCAAAGCCAGTTATAACCCAACTGACTCGTCCAGCTCTGAAATCCATAGAAAATCTATAATCTGTTAATACAGGAAGAAAAACCTCCCTCCTCCTCCACCTGTGTGTCTGCCTGGCACAGCTCTCTCTTCTGCAGAGTTGCATTTGTGGTCATCAAGGTGTGATGCTATCAAAAGGTTTGCCTATAATTGCCATTAAAATAGGATTCTGCCAGCCAAAGAGATTATTCTATTAATAGCTGAGGTGAACTTGCCTGGAGAGAAATCCTTCCGTGTGCACACCATTGTATTGATATATTTTGGTGTGTGTGTGATCCTATGTTCAAACATCAGAATCCTGCTTGGCCTCATTTGGGATACCCTGCATGCTGCCAGGTCTCCTGGTGGGATGTCCTCAGGAGAACTCTGAAGCAAGTTGTCCAAAAGGAGTGTAACTTTCCAGCCACCCTAATTCCCATAAAAGGGGGAGCACGAGGCAGACTAAAGAACTTCACTGTGCCCACCTTTCCCTGGGTCCTGGTGTCCCCAAGGAGCCTTGTGTGGCTGATTGGTGACTCTGGGAACTCTGCTGGACAGGGGCTGTGAGCTGTCAGTACCAGGGAATAGCAGGTGAGGCCCAGAGCTGCAGGATTTTTGGGAAGTGCTTGAGGGTTGGACTCCTCTCCATCCTGCTGGGTGCTCGCCCGGCCCCGGGGAGGTCTGGCGGGGCAGTGACACACACACAACGTGCTCCCAGAGGGCTGCAGCCCTGGGCTGGGAGCTGACAGCACTCCAGAGGCACTCTGATAAAAATACATCGCTAAAATATGCGCTCAGTGTACAGAACACGGCGTGCACAGGATGCAGGGAATGTTTGACAAGACACCGCAGCATTAATAAAACAGCGAGGAAGTGGGATGTGCGAGCAGCTCCCTTTGCATGCTGATGAAGGAGCCTTCTCCTGGCTGTTCCCCTCTCCATGGGCAGTGTTGTGGCCTCCCCACTGCTGGGAGAGGCAGTGGAACCTTTGGGTGACTAAGCTTTAATTTGGGGTTGGTTTTTCCCCCCCATCTCTCAGCCTCCTGTGTTAGTCACAGGTTCTTTCTGAGCTCTGAGTGATGCCTTCAATCAGTGCCCACCCTCCAGTCTGTCCCACTGGAAGGTGGGATGGTGATCCTGCCTGCTCTCCTCTGCTTGAAATGTCAGGCAGAAGTGAAATGTCCTGTCGTGGTTTCTTACAAATTTCCATCTCTCACTGAACAGATCCAATGTGGAAGCATAAGCGGGCCTGCTGTGGGGCACGTCGGGTGCTCGTAAGGGCTGGTGGCCTTGCACAGCCACTCTGGTCCACTGAGACCCTGTGAATAAAAAATCAACAGATCAAAAAAAGTCAGAGCCCAAGAAATGAATGAGATTGTGTCAATGGAGTCCCTTGCCTTGGAACGGGACTGTGTGAAAAGAAGTCAAACAGGTCTTGAAGTCACCCAAAGATTTGTGATTGTTGCTGCTTGCTGTAGGAGAGCCTGTGCTGTTCCTGTCTCCTGCATCCCCCAGAGAGAATATTGGGTCTATAATTGTGTTTGACTTGCTGCCTAGAAGGAGTCTTTAAAATCGAGATATCCTGAAGAAGTGCCAGAGTCTTCCTTGGATTCTGGTGCTGCGTGCCCTCCGTCTCCGGTTCAGATCCTGCCCGGAGATGCTGACAGCAGCCTGTCTGCCCAGAACAAAGAGCAGGAACTTGCTGGGGATGAAATAGTGGGCAAAGAAGATGCTGAGGTGGAAGGAGATGCCTCTGCAGCTGAGGAGCTGCCCCAGTCTGAGGGGGAGAGGAGCGCAGCAGGGCCGGACATGCCCGACTCCCCTAAAAGGCCTCGAGCCGCCTCTCCGGCTGCACAAGGGGATCAGCTGGCCAGCCTGGCTGCCACTGCTGCCACCGTGTCCTGTGGAGAAAAGGTACTGGATGAAGAGAGGGAAGAAGCAGCAGCTGATTCAAAGTCAGAGGACAGGCTGGATGATGGCAAAGTAAGAGACCTGCCTGTGTGGTTTTGGTGTTGGCTGTTCCCGTCGTCTCGTCAGGCCCTGACTCAGGAAAGCTCTTGGAGCACTGTCTGGTTTTTTGTGAAGCCAGTCCAAGCGCTTTCCTGCTCAGCAGGGCAGTCATTCCTGGGGGGGCATGAGTGCTCTGAGTTCCCAGATGGGCCTCTTCAGGACTGAGCTGGGCAATCATTCCCTCCTGCACACACCAAGTGCTGCCCAAAGCCACCGACAGGCAAAGCCCTCGACTGTGCCGCGTGTTTTGAGCCTGGGAGGAGGAACAGTCTCAGCTTCCAGTGCTGCCGTCTGTCCTGGGCGAGCAGGGTTGATAATGAAGCTCCTGCCGAGCCCAGCTGTCCGTGCTGCTTTGTTTCTCTCCTTCTGTTGTTTCTCTCAGCTTGCTCAGAGCTGGGGCAGACGTGTAAGGAGCTGCCTGGCGCCGCGTTCGCGGCTCCGCGCGAGGTGCGAGGTTGGAGCGGGGAAGGACGGAGCCTCAGGGCTGGTTCTGGAGCTGCAGCTGGGGGCACAGAACCTTCCAGTGCTCCCAGTCTGCGAGCAGAACTGGCCACACCGCAGGAGCAGGGGCTTGGGCTGAGTGTCACACGCTGCCCGTGGCCTGGCCCCGCAGCTGGGCTGCCAGACACGCGCTGTCCGCTCGTGCTCACACTCCAGAGTAGGATCCAAGCCAGAATACGGGGTCTGATGAACGATCTCTCCCCAATCTGGCTGCCTTCCTGCTGATTTTGATGATTTCTCAAGTTCACTGATGCGTAATGTCTGTAAGAAATGATAAACTACAAATCCGAGCCTGGAAAACACGCTCTGTCCTGAAGAGCTGAGGGCGTTGCTCTCCCAAACTCATCTGTGTGCTTCGTGCACCTGAGTCGTTCTGCTGAAGTCAGCAGGGCCACAGGGTGTTCCCACCGAGCAGCTCCCTGCAGCTGCAAATGGCTGGGAATGCAGGAGCCCTTGCTGCACTTAGGCACAGCAAAGTGGAATTTTAAAGTGCTTTTATGGCTCTGATGCTGTGCTGTGTGGTGGGCTGGGAGCTCTGAGAGCTGCAGAGATCCTTGCAGATGGAGAGTGCCTTTTATCAGGGATGTTTGAAGAGCACTTCTTTGCCCTCCCCAGCCCTGCCTCCTGCCCTCCTGTGAAGTGATGTTTTGTGCTTGTCCTGTGGGTCACACATCCTTGGTGTCCTCCCCATGATGTTCAGTCACCTTTTCTCCCCTGAGAGAGGCCAGGCTTGTGCTGGCAGCAGCAGTTGCCGTGTTGGGAATGCCCAGGTGAAGCTGCAGGGGTAGGGCACGGACAGGCTGTAATGTGTTTTTCCTCTCAGCTTTCAAAGGCATCCGGGGTCAGCAGCTGCGAGCAGGACTTGCCTGTCTCCAAGTGCTCCGACCATGAGGTGGCTCAGCCTGTGGTGAGTCACCAGAAGCTCCTTTTTCCTTGGGTGTGGGCTTCAGCTTCCTCTGGGATGGTGCAGTGCCCACCTCTTGCAGTGCCCTCGCAGCTGTGTGTGGCACAGGCCAGCAGTGCCACCCTGCACCTCGCAGGCTGGGGCTGTGGGTGAGGCAATATCCTTGGAAAAGTAGGTCATGTAGAGCTGGGAGTGTACTTGGATAATTGCAAAAAAAGGAAAATAATAAGCAGTGTAAGAATTGTGCTTTAGGGGCTCAGCAGCTTTTGCTGACGGGGGGGTGTGTGGATGGAGACCCCGCTCCGGAGGGACCCGCGGGAGAGCAGGAGGGAGGGCGGCCCTGGGCTGGGGGGAGATGCCCATCAGCATCTCTTCATCTCCACAGGAAGCTGCCATTGCCATCTGCCAGTGGGAGCAGAGGCAGCGTGGCCAGCAAATGGCTGAGAATATCATTATTTACTGCGTTGGTACGAGCCTGTGCTGGCAAGGGGCTCTGCCTCGTGTGGGCACGTGTGTGCAGGGCCCCCGGGGCTGCCAGGAGGGGGGATTGTCTCGAAGGGTGAATATCTTGTGGGGGCTGGCTGTGAGGAAAGAAATCCCTGGAAATGTGCAGCAGTATCACAAAGGGGAGCAGTCGAGGCTGGGGAAGATGTGCCCCCTTTGGATGTGCCGCCCTCGCCTGCTAAGGTTGGTGGCATGGGAGGGTGCACTGGGAGTGTGACAGTGTGGCACTGGTGTCCCTTGGTCCCACAGGGAGGGACCCAGGGAAGGGAAATGCTGCTGAGCTGCTCTCAGTGGGGTGGTGAGCGGGGATTCTGAGCTGTGTTGGGATATCGGTCTCGGGATCTCAGGATCAGAGACTGATCCTTTCTGCTTTCTTTTTCAGGGTTTGGGCTTCAAGAGCCAGCTCTCCGAGGAGGTTGTGGATGTGGGGACTGTGTCTCCTGATTTGGACAGCCCCGAGTGCAAGGTCAGTGCTGTGTGAGGGATCAGGGGTGATCTGTCAGCAGGCAGGTGGGATCCTGTGGTGTCATGCTGTCAGGGAAGGCTTGGCAGAGGTGAACAGGGCTTGATGTGTGGGGTGTCAGGGGTCACAGCAGCACCAGCACCACCAGTGCATTGTTTTTTCTGCAGAGAGGAGGTGCAGGGGGCTGCACAAAGAACATAAACCCTGAGCAGAGGTGGCTGGAGGGGTATACCCAGGCAGACTCCCCTGGGTGCTCTCCCTGCCCCAATAGGAGAGCCAATTCCTAGGGAATGGAGGAAGTAGAGTCTATTCTCCTTTCTTCTTTTGTGAGTGTATTTGTCCTTTTCTTTCTCTTAAGCAGATGGGAAGGATTTGTGTGGCAGAGCACGATAGAATCAATGGGAAGAGAAAAGGAGGCTAACTCCCTCTGACAGATTTTGGTAGAGGGAAGCTTATTTTTAAGCATTTGGTTGTCTTGCCTGCTTTAATGTAGGGGGGAAAGGGGCTCCTTTCAGTGAGTCTGTGGCACATGGAGTGTACGTGTGCACATGTCTGTGTCAGCCTGGGATGCAGCACTGGTCAGGCAGCTCTGCCTGAAAATTGCTGTGCATCTCTGGTTTATCCTTGTCCTCTCAGCGTGGTTCTGAGTTGGCTTGCTCAGCCCCACGTTCCTCTGGAGCCTTCCTGCTCCATCTCTGTGTTGGTTGGAGGCAGGCTCCAGGATCCAGCTGGGGTTACTCAGCCTTGCCCTGATTGTGAGCGCATCAGCTGCTCTGGAGGAGAGACCCTGAGTGGCAAACTCCCCACCTGTCCAGCAGAGAGGAGCAATCCTGTTTGCAAGGTTGTGTCTGGAGAATACACCTGTCCTCTTGTGCCTAATAATGAGCATAATCAGATGTGAAGGGAAAACAAAACATATGCCTGCTGTGCTCCCCCTCTCCCTCCCCACAGCGCAGGCACTGTGCATGCAAATGCTGCTTGGAGCAGCCACGTTTGGGTTTATTACAGCCCTGTTTGGGGAGAGGTGGGTGTGAAATGGTGCTCCCTGCAGAACTGCAGCTGCTCTTTTGTGTCTGTGCACAGAGGCTCGGCTGGAACGGCTCGGGGTTGTAGGAATGTGCCTACATCCATGTGAGGAGCTTGCCTTGCTTTGAATGCGTTGGCAAAATATTCTGTTGTTAAAAAAAAAAAAAAAAAAAGAAAGAAAAGACACCTCTGGCAGCTCTGCGAGCACAGAATTGGAGGGGTTTTGTTGGTGTGTTTTGGCAGGAGCTGTGGTGGCTGCAGAGGCTCTGTGGGATGTGTCCTGCTGGACCTGGGAGAGGAGAGGCTTCCTTTCCCCTTTCCCCTTTCCCCTTTCCCCTTTCCCCTTTCCCCTTTNNNNCCCTTTCCCCTTTCCCCTTCCCCTCATGCAGAACTGTGGAATCACAGAATGTCCCAGGTTGGAAGGCACCCACAAACATCATCAAAGTCCAGCTTCTGGCCCCACACAGACACCCCAAAATCCCCCCCTGTGCCTGAGAGTGCTGTTCAAGTGCTCCTGGAGTTCTGGCAGCCTCGGGGCTGTCACCACTCCCTGGGGAGCCTGGGCAGTGCCTGACCCTCGGGAAAAAGGCAAACCTGTCCCAAGTGCTCAGTGCTGGCACCTTGCAGCCTGATCTGAGCTGATGTGAGATGGTCCCCTGGGATCTGGGCAGTGCAGGGGGAGGAGGTGGCCCATTATCTGTTATCCCTGTGTTCACACAGCTGGTTCTGTGTCTTGAGCATGTGAAGTGTCCTCCGGGGATGCAGCTGGGCTGAAAACCGAGCTGCTGGGGGTTCTGGGGATCCTGGGGCAGCGGGAGGGGCAAGGATCTGGTAATTCCACAGACACAGCCTAAAGTCTGCCCTCGTTCCCTGCAGATGGGGGCTGTCTTCACCTTCCAAACATTCCCAGAGGGTCCTGCAGGCCATGATTCCTCGGGAGGCTGGGCAGAGGGGCAGCAGGAGCCCTGTGCATGAGCTCAGAGGCGTTACCCTGTGAGCAGTTACCCTCCTCCCAGGATGTTCTCCTTCCCCATTTGTCTGGCTCCTTCCCGTTCCCCGGCAGCGGTGACAGAGCCCATTTGGAGCGAGGAAACATTTGCTGAGCTCCTCGGTTCTGGGGAATTGAAGTCATCAGTTACAGGGGCAGGAGGGGGCCGGGCTGGGGGCCCTGCCCAGGCTGATGTGATGGAAGGTGACAGCACTTGCAGGGAATCCTTCTGCCGTTTGCTCCGCTGCACATCGCCGTGAATTACTGCGGGTTTAGTTCCGCCTTCTTTTGGCCCTGCTCCACACACAATCCTGCACAGCAGGGGCTGAACTCACCTCCTGGAGTCCCCAAAAATTTCTGAATGGGCCCTCCTTGCTTCCTGTGGGGCCGGCAGGGGTGGAGGGAAGTCCCTCCCCTCTTCAGGTGTCCCTGCTGTGGGGACTGAGGGATCTGGGAGCTGGCAGGTGGGGAAAGGAGCAGCTGACTGTTCCACATTCACATATTTTCTATTCATATTTCAAGTATTTACTATGCCATAAATGAGCCAACTGAATGCTCAGTGTGCTGCCAAGGGGGCTGTTGTATCCTGGAGTCAGAAATCCCTGCACTGATGACTCTGTGGAGCCCATCACACCCTGCCCTAGAAGCTGCATAGCAGGCAGGACTGAGTCCTGATGTGATTTTTGGTCCCAGACAATGCACCCTTTGCTTCACTACCCCAGCACTTTGTGTGTGTGACATTTCTCTTTTAGGAGATTTCTCTCCTATGCTTTTCAGGGAGTTCAGTGTGACTTGGGATTGTAAAACGACCTTCAGGAAAGAAAAGCCAAAGCTATGTCCCAAGTTTGTAGTGCTGGCAGGGAGTTCATCTTTTATCCTGAGAAAGCCGAGTTCCCAGGCCTCCCCTTGTGCTTCTGGAAGGATTCCTGGGATGACTGAGACCCTTGGATACCCTCAGGAGAGGAGCCTGGCACATCCAATGCTCTGGACCAGCCTGCAGGTGCCATGTGGCCCAGCTGGTTCCATGGACCTTCAGCAGAACTCCTCTGAGGTCTTTGATGGTGAAGGAGCCACAAACTCCACCCTGTTTGCTTTTACCTGCAGGCCCAGGAGCTGGGAGAAGAGGAAAAAGACCAAAGCAAAGCCAGTGTAGAGGAAGAGCAAAGGGAAAGAACAAAAGCTGCTGAGAGGTATGGTACAAACAGAGGCACAAGGGGGACGTGGGCAGCTCCTGCTGCCTTCCCTGCCTTGCCCTCCCTGCTGTGCTCCCTGCAGCCTGTCCAGGTGTGCCCTGAGCAGCACCCCCAAATGCTGCAGCCTCTCACAGGGGCTTTCCCACCAAACCTCTCACTTCTGCTGCCTCCTTAGCCCTGTCTCAGCAGGCTTCAGCTTCTGGCTGGGTGGGCAGGGAAAGTGCCTGCCCATCCTTTCCCTGGGGCTGCCCCAGCTGTGGCTCTGGCCTCTGCCTCCCTGGCAGCTCCCACTGCTCTTGCCAGGGTGGTGTGAGCCTGGCAAGGCTGTGTGCTGGGCCTGGGCTGTTCAACAGGGCAGCTGTGGCCACTGGCACTGCCTGATGACAGCCCTACTGGTCCTGCTGGGCTGAGCCTGTAGCTACAGGCTCTCAGGTGTCTATTCCTGATGCCAGGAGAGTTCAGCTGTGGTGGGAACAGTTCTCTTCCTTCCAAGAGGTGGCCTTGACCAGGTGTGAGCATTAAGCTGTTTTATTTTCTGGTACTTGGACAGAGCTGTTATCCCCAGAAGAATGCTGGCTCCCAGACCCTGCTCACCACGAGGACTGGGCTGTCTAGGGGAGCTGTTTTCAGCCTCTTTGTGGGGATTTGTTTGGAGCTGTTCTGGGCAGTGAGCTCTGTGCTCCCTCGAGCTCCTTCTCCTCGGAGAGTCCCAGCCTGGCATTTACAGATGAGTCGTGTCAAAGCTCTTGGCCTCCACACAGTTACACGTTCTCCAGGGCACTGGGAACCAAGGAGCTGCTGCCTGTGCCAGGAAAATTCATGAGCAGAAGCTGCAGTCCATCTTAATGACTGGCTTTGTGGGATTTGCAGCCTTGTTCTTGGAGGAGCTGCTCGTGTGAGGGTCTCCAAAAACGTGTTCTGCCCGCAGGAATTGTCTCCTTATCACTTGGTTCCTGCTTCCCAGCTGAGCATCCTCTCTTTCTCTCTGCCTGTGAAGCTGCTCGTGCTTGCCTTGTCTCTCCTCTCTGTGCTTCTGAGATGAAGTAGGACTGTAGATACAAGCATGCCTGCCAACACTTCCATCTGTAATTTGGACAGCAGTGTGAGTATGGCTGATAGGGCTGACGCACCTTGGGGACGTTCTCCAAAGGCCTGGAAAGAGTGGGATAACCCAGGGAAGGGATCCAGCACTCTGAGGCTGATATCCATTGTACCCTCAGCTGCCTGTTAGCCCGACACGAGATGATGGGAATGGTGTGGAGCTTTCCTGTGGTGTTGGCAGCCCCGTGTTGGCCAGGCAGGTCCTGTTGGCAGGCATGGCTTGGTGCCCACCTGTGTCACCTGCACTCCCTTGTCCACCTGCAGCAGCCACTTGACTCTGACCTGAGCTAATCTGATCTTCTGTCCCCTCTTTCGTGCTGCCAAGTGACAGGGATCTCAGTGCTTGTGAGACACCAGTGGAGCGTTTCGGGTTAGAAAACCCCGATGGGGCGGAGGCTGCCGAGCTGGAGGAGGGAGCCCTGGATAGCCTGGTGGATCCCGAGGAGCTTCCTGTCCCACACAACGTGTAAGAGCTTCGTGTCAGTCCCTGGTGGTGTGACTGTGACAGCTTTTGTCCCTCTGTCCCCCCACGGTGGCCGGAGCTCGCGTGTGAAGCGGGAGCTGCGGTTTGCGGGCACAGCGGTGCCCCGGCAGCTCCGGGTGCACGTGCCAGCAGCTGTTCCCCTGCCAGAGAGCCAAGTGAACAGCCTGTGCTGGGCAGGGCGAGAGCAGCAGCTCAGCCCTCGGGGTCTGTGGCTCAGGACTCTGTGGCATGAGGGAGAGATGTTTGCTTTGTCCTGGGAAAGCCTCCCCCGTGCCGGTGTCGCTGCCGAGGCCGCGAGCGTTCCCCTCCCCGAGGGACACTTCCACACAGAACCTGCTGAGTGATGCTGAGCTGGGGGGGAAGGGCAAAACCCCATCAATTCACCCCGTTTTACACCACTGGGCACGTTGGGGGCCTCGAACTGATGAGGGCAGAGCTCAGCTCCTGCCCAAGCTGCCGTTATGTGCTGTTCCACGGGCGGTGGTGGTGGATTCCTACCTGCAGCTCCCTGAGACACAGGAGCTCAGTGGGTGTGGGTGTGCTGACTTTGCATTCCGTGGCAAATGACGCATCAGCAGATGCAGCTGGAAAAATTAGGCAGCGTGTCTCTGGGGACAGGGTGATGGGGAAGGAGTCTCTGTTCTGATAGGAACAGTGGTGCTGTGTGAACGTGTGTGTGCTGGCTGGGTCTCCTGAGTGAAAACTGGGGCAAAAGGAACAATGTGATAGCCAGGTGGAAGTGGCTGAGTTGCTCTGCAGAGCAGCCTGCTAAAGGATACCTGCTGCAGGTGGTGTTATGGGGGGCACCAGTGGAGGGGGATTGTTCCAGAACCCCACTACTTTCCTCTGTCTTGCTCTTTTTGCTAATGGCTGCAGAAATGACCTTTTCTCTCCTGACTTGAGGCGGAATAACTGAGGCTGTTATTTCCCTGATTCCTGGCAGAAGTCCCTCTGCCTTGCACTGCCAGTCTCACAGCGTGGTGAGACCTTCCTGCTCCAGCCTTCGCTAGCAAAGAACAAAAATCTTTCTTCCTAGACTAATCTCAGTTTTCCCCTCCTTCTCTTTTAGCTTCTCTCAGACCTTATAATTTTGCTGCTGTCTGTCTGAAAAAAGAACTTAATTAGAACCAGATTGGGTTTGAATTTTTGGAGTGCTGAGGGCTTTCTGTTGCCTGGAGCTGGCAAATTCCCAGCACACTTTAAGCTGCAATTGCAGAAAAATACCTGGTCCATGAGAAGCGCCAATCCCTGGGCTGGGAGCAGGTTCTGATGGCATCTGCTCCTGTGCCTGGCAGCCTGGCCAGGGCTTTTCATCAAGTGAGATTTTATTGACCTCACAAGGTGAGCTCTGGTGGGCCAAAATCAGAGTTATTTAGGCCTGGAGTGCAGCTGGGACTGGGTTCAATTTATCAGTTGGAGATGCTCTGGGAGTCACCAAGAGGATCCACCAGTGATCCTCAGGATCCACCTGAGGTCAGCAGTGAAGCTTCTGGAGTAGGTGGCTCTGAGATTTTTGGTTTGGAGTTGATGCTCTGTGGAGGAGGTTCCTGTTCCTTTTGTGTTACTCTGTTTTCTGTCACCCTTTTGCCAAAGGAGCTTTTTCTCTTTGATAGGCAACCTGAGGAGGAAATCCAGCAGTCCTTGAACCAGCCTAAGGATGAATCCCTGGAGGAAAGAGTCAAGGAGGTGGAGACGGAGCTCGAGCAAGAGGAAATACATTTATTTCAAGCAAAAGAGGAAAAAAATCAGCAATTCCAGGAGGAGATGAGGCAGGAGGAGGAGGAGGAGGCTGGAAAGCTTCATCAGCAAAAAGAAAAACCCCTCAGGTACTTTCCTTTTTTACTGCATCTCCTCCAAGCCTCTCCAAGGTGGGATTTCATTGCTGCTGGCCACAGGCTCGTGTTGCTGTGGCCACCACCTGGGAAGTGATGCTGCTTTGCAGAGCTGGGGGAAAGAGCAAGGTCAGGGCTCTCAGGGAGGAGGAGGAGGAGGAGGAGGAAGGACAGCCTTTGGCACAGGCAGTTCTGTGTGTGAGGATCTGCAAACCCTGGGGTGGGCAGTGCCCCACTGGCAGCTCGGGGAAGGGCTCTGCCCCCTCAGGAGGGGCAGGAGAGCACCCTGCAGGGTGAGCTGTGATCCCACACACACACAGAGCTGTCAGCTGTGGGTAACCTGGGAGAAGGTTCCAGATCAGTGCCTGGAGCTCTCCCCCCTGGCAGATGTTCAAATGGTGGGAACAGGACTGGAAATGGGAGCATGAGAGGAGATGAGGTTACCCCAGAGGGACTCTCAGGAGTTCTGATGGGGAGTGTTTTGCACAGAGGCTTCCAGACAAGGCTTCTAGCAATAGGGCAGGGATGGCTGTGGGAAAGCAGGATGTGAGGGCAGTGCAGGGAGTGGGACAGCACTGGGGGCTTTTCCCCCTTTCCCTGGGGGAAATTTTCTCTTGAGGCTTCTATATTATCTTGCTGGACTGGATACTTATGTTCTGAGCAGCCAGAAACAGCATCTTGGCATGAAACATTGTGGGGATGCAGTCTGGGTGTGAAGGAAGATGCAGAAATGGCACCTGAAGGGAAAAAAAAAAAAGAGTTAAGCAAAAGGTATAATATGGAAATATGGAGCTTCCAGGTGTGTTAATGCACCCAGGTGCCTTGCCTGGGAGCCTGCATCCATTTAATGAGAGTTGATTTCACTTACCTGCAAAAAAAATAACAAAAGAAAAAAAAAAGAGAACAAAAAAACCCCCAAATAAGTGATGATTTAGCAAGTTTTAAACCCAAACTGCTCAAGTGTGATGCTGGGGCTGCATCTCCCATGTCAGCAGCAGGTCCTGCAGGTGTGTGTGTGGGGGAAATGAATGTGTCACCACAGCCAGTGAGATCCCCAGCTGAGCTGAAGTCCTTGGAGAGGGGCCTGGAAGACATTGAAGCCTCCTGAACCTCTTTTCTTCCTTTTTATTTTCTGTCTCAGTGCTCCAGAAGAAGATTTGGCAAGATCTGAGGAGGACGAGGAAGAGCTGCTTGTCAGAGAGGAAAAAGCCAAGAGACTGGAAAAGCTGCGAGCCCAAATCGCCTCAGAGATCGAGGCAGAGGAGGAGAGGATGAGGTGAGAGGTCCTGCTGCCATTCCTGGGGCTGTGCAGTGCTGGTTTGGGAGGGCAGGCTCGGGCACATCCCCAGAGGGAGGGCCTGAACCTCCCGGCCGTGGCAGCAGGTCCGAGCCCCGGCTGCCAAGGCTGCATCCCCATTCCTGTGCTCTTGTTCCAAACCTGCCAGGGCAGAGCAGGAGGCCACGCTGCAGAAGCTGAGGGGAGAGTGGCAGTCCCAGCAGCTGGTGGAGAAGGAGAGCCTGGAGAGGAAGCAGCAGCTTGCCTTGGAGGAAATGAAGCTGGCAGCAGAGGAGGCCCGACGGAAGGAGATGAGTGAGCTGGAAGAAGAGAAGGAGCAATTCCTGAGGCAGCTCAGGGAGAGGTTGGACAGGGAGAAGAAGAAGGTGAGATCTTATTGCCAGGCAGGGCAGCTCTCCTGTCAGTGCAAAGTGTGGGGTTAACTCTCACCTGCAGTGCTGTAGTGCCAGCTCACCTGGAGCACCAAGGGCAGATGCCAGCCGGGCTGGTGGAGGCACAGGGAGGTGGGCAGGAGGACTCCCCACGGTTGTTATTACCATGGTGATTAACTAGCAATTATTTCAATGGCCACTCTGCTTCTGAAGACAAGATAAGGATCACAGTGTGTCTGGAGAGCTAAAGCAAGCCCTGTTATCAGATCAGAACTAAACTGAGCCAATTTTGCAGCTCCCAGCACCTCTTTAGCTGCTGCTTTAGTGCTGCAGGGACCTGGGGAGTCCTTCCATGGGGCAGTTTCCAGTCCCTCCAGCACAGCATGAAAGGGATTCATGGAGATCCCCAGGGAGGGAAAGCACAGAGAGAGTAAAGGCACCCTGTAGTGATCCCGTTAGGGAGGGAGGGTTACTGCTGTGCTTGTTGGTGCTTTTGGATGGAATTTAATCGAAAATGCACCTTGTCCCTGCATGCAGAGTCCCCAGCAGACTGTTTTGCTCCTGTTTCCATAGGCAGCAGAGGAGCTGGAGGAACAGTTTGCCAGTGAACTCCAGCAGCTGAAGTCTGCAGCAGAAGAGAAGCACCATGAGGTGAGGATGGTGTCCTTAGAATAAAAATTGTTGTTTTGGTTTTTTCCCCTCACGGTGTCACCAAAGGTGGCCAGGGAGGGTGGCATTCACTTTTTCCCCTCCCTAGCTGTAGTTCTGGCCTGGCTTAGTGTTCAGCCATGCTCCAGGCAGGGGGTGGTGAGGCTGTGCCGTGCTCTGCCGAGGGCATGGAGTGGATCCTGTGGAAGAGGCTGGCGAGTCTGTGTGGGTGGCTTTCCTGGCAGGTCATTTCCAGCCTGCAAGCCCAGCTGGCTGAGGCACAGAGCAGCCAGGAGGCCCAGCTGCGTGAGGAGCTGCAGAGAGCAGATCAGGAAGTGCAGCACAAAGCCCTTCGAGTGAAGGAGTACGAGCGTGAGGTGAGTGGTGGGTTTGTGCTGAAGGTTCTTTACGATCCCTCCTCAGATGTGGGGTGAGCTCTGAGAGCCCACATCTCCTGCCTTAGGGGCAGGACATCCCTCAGATCTCACCTCACTGGGGTGAAGGCTCTGTGCTCCCCGGGACACAATCCCTGATCCCACTGCGGGCTTGGGCTCAGGTGGGAGGCTGATTTTTGGGAGGTGCAGTGCTGAAATTCAGGGAATGCAATGTCACCCCTGCAGCTGAGCGAGCTCATGAGTGACAAACGCCGGGAAGTGGAGAAGGAGCACGAGAGGAGAATGGAGAGGATGAGAGAGGAGCACCGGGAGGCCCTGGCGCGGACCCAGGAGCAGTACGAGGAGGAGGTACCCGGTGTGAGGGGCTGGGTTTCCAGCGAGTGCTGTGTGTCCATGCTGCATTGCTGGACAGCCCTGTGCCTCACAGAGGTGTTTCCCTGTCTCCCTGGCCCGGGCAGGAGCGGAAGCAGAGGTCAGAGCTGCTGGAGGGGCTGCGGAGCGAGGCCGCGCGGCTGCGGCAGCTCCACGACACCGAGGTGAAGGGGCTGCAGGCAGAGCTGGAGGGGAGGCTGACTGCCCTGCAGCAGAGGCACAGGGAGAAGGTGAGCAGCAGGCTCTGCCTCTGGCCCTTGGGACTCCTGAGGGATGGCCTGGAGGCTCCCCACCTTGTCCCCCTGCCACCCTGCACAGCCCAGGGTGACAGACACTAGTGGCAGGTCACACTTCCCAGTTTGTGTTCTGGTGAGGGAGGAGCTTGTGCCATTTTCTTTAACTCAGCTCCCTGTGCAGGAAAGGAAGCTCCAGGATTCAGAGAACGAGCTTGAAATCCGCATGAAAAACATCCAAGCCAGATCAGAGCAGCTCCTCAGCCAGGTGAGTCGGGCTGTTGGGCTCACAGGGGTTCCCTGGTCCATGCCAGTCCTTTGGCTGCTTCCTCACGGGGAGCTGTGCAGCAAAGCTCAGCCAGGGCTTCTGCTGCCATCCCGCTTAGAGGTAAAACTTTGTCACAGGGCTGAGCATTCCTGGTGCTGGTGTTTGCCGTGAAAATCTGAGCTCTGGGTTTGCTCAGGGCTGTGGGGGGCAGTGAGAGGCCGTGATGGGATCATAAAGCAAATCTGAAAACACTCTTTGTGTGTTTTGGAATGGTCTTGAGGCTCAGGCCTGGGGTGCTGCTCAGCATCAGCAGTGGCTCTGACACTGCCCTGCCTTCTCCCCTGTCCCAGGAGGAGTCCCTGCGAAGGAGGAGGCAGCTGCTGCTGGATGAGGACCAACAGATGCAGCTCGAAAGAGATGTACGGACACCTGGGCTCTGGAGAGGGGCTGTGCTGCTCTGGGGCTGTGGGCAGCACCTCAGGACTGGGGCTTTAGGAGAGCAAAGTGCTGGGAGGTGGGTTAGTTCTGAGCTCCCCAAAGGGAAGAGCCAGCCCTGTTCTCCCAGGATTGGTGTGTGGTTGTGTAGCTCTGGGAGCCTGTGAGCTGTGTGCCCCTTGGGGAATGGCTGTGAGGGATTTTCTGGGGTTCTTCTAGGAGGCTGCTCTGGCCTCTCAGCTGCGCCTGGAGGAGAACAGGAAGGAGCATTCCAGCCTCCTGGAGTCCATCCGGCAGCTGCGGAAGACCCTGGAGGAGCTGCAGGACCAGAAGGCTGAGCTGGAGGCCCAGGTGGACTTGCTGCAGAGCCGGAGCCAGAGGCTGCAGAAACGCATCAGGTGTGTGTGAGAGATTTCTTGTAACACCAAAAAATGCACCCTGTGCCCCTGGCAAACCTCTCTAACCTAACCCAGGCCTCTCCCTGACCTCTGAGCTCTGTGCTGGGCCGTGTTCCTCCAGAATCCTGAGGTGCCCGTTGAGGGCACAGAGCTGCTGGGGGCTGGTTCCAGATTTTTTATTAACTCAGGGTGTGAATTTGAATTTGCTCCTTTGTCTCTGCATGTCAGGTTTGTTGGTCTCCTCCACTCCTGCCTTGGGAGGTTAATGAGGGGCTGTGAGAGAAATGCAAAGAGGTTTTCCTGAGGAAGGGTGGGAGGCAGTTTCCCTGCCCAGCCAGGGCTTGCACTTGGTGTAACACCACAGAGCCAGCCCTGATGTTCCCTTGCACACTCGTGGCCCTTTCCCTGCGGGAATCTGGAGGTCACTCTGGACACCATTGCAGGCTAATCAAGTGCCTCTGCTGTTGCTTTTTCCTGTGGCAGAGAGCTGGAGGAAGCAATCAGGAGCAAGCAGGAGGCTCTGAAAGAACTGGAGACAGAAGAAAGTGTAGAATCTCCAAGAAAGAAAGCTGAGCTGCGTGTTGAAGACCTGAGAGAAACTCCTCAAGCTGTGAGTAAAGCAGCCTGTGAAGGTATTTGCCTTGTGAGATCTGAGGCTGAAACTCCCTTGAAAATCCCTTGAATTTGTTCCTTCTGTGTGAAATCATTTGAGATGCAGAGATGGATTTCTCTTTGCTGGTGTGTTCAGTAGCATTTGCAGATGTCTGCCTATCATTAGTGGGTGGAGAGGAGGGTAGGATACTCAAATCAAAAGCAGGGCTTGTGTTGGGATAGAAACCTTCAAAAGTCACATTGAGAACGCCCCTGGTGCTGTGCTTGGATCTGGGCAGTGCCGTGGTGATGCCATTCCCAGCTTTTGCTCATCATTGCATTCTTAGGGGCTTCTGTTTCCCCCATGCCTATTCCTTAGTTTTTGCCATGTGTCACCCTCTCAGCCCTCGTCCAGAGAGCCTTCCCCAGCCTCTCAGAGCCCTGAGGACAGCGACCTCCAGTTTGACCGGTGAGCATCCCCGTGCCTGGATCACTTCCCGCTCTGGCTTTGCCGGCCGAGGTTCCGGCCTGGCTTTGCTCACCGGGCACTGCCCACCCGTTTCAGGGGTGCTGGGTGAGCACAGGGAGCCAGCACAGCCCTGCCTGTCCCCGCAGGGTCCGCAGCTACCTCTCTGCAGAGGGGCAGTCCCTGAGGAGCGCCAAGGAGTTCCTGCTGCGCCAGAGCCGCTCCCTGCGCCAGCGGCGCTCGGCGCTGCGGGCTGCCAGCCTGCAGTGGCGCCAGGACCTGCGCAAGGCCCAGGAGGCCGTGCAGGACCCCGACAGCTCCCAGCTGCTGCAGGGAATGCAGCGCAACCTGGAGCGGGTGAGCCCTGGGCGCTGCCTGTGCTCGGGTGCTGGGCGTCACAGAATTGCTGCGGCTGCCGTGGTGCTGTTGGTGTGGGCTTGGGGACCCTCTTGGGTGTGGGTTTGGAAGTGAAACCTCCTTTTCCTTGGGCTGAGGCTGAGCCATGTGCTCTGCTCACTGTACACACTCCTCCCCGCATTCTCCAGGATTTGGGAGCGATTTTGTTCCAGCAGCACTCCCTGTGCTGAGCAGAATGAGGTGATGGAAGTCACCCCAGCTGCTGACAGGGAGTATTTCCTGTCATTCCTGTTTAATTTCCCTCCTTGGCATGGCTGTTGGTCTGTGCAGGAGGCAAAGGAGTTGGACAAGATGAAGTCAGCCATGCAGAAAGGACAGGTGCTGCTGAAGAAGAAGGAGGAGAAGCTCAGCCAGCTGGAGTCCTCGCTGCTGGAGGAGGTAAACTCCAGCATCCCTGCCCAGCTGCATTCCCCCTGCCCAGAACTCTTGGCCTCTTCTCCCCGTGAGGGACTCGTGGTCCCTGTCAGGGCTGTTCAGCTGGTGGCCAAAGACTGGTGTTTGCTAGCAGAGCTGGATTTTGGAACCACTTTCTGTGAGAATACCGGAGATTGCGGAGCATGTGGCTGCAGAAAGCAGCTTGGAAAAGCTGCTTGGTTTGAGTCTGGGGAAAACAAGGGCAGGTCACCTCATGTGAGCTGGGACAGAGCTGATCTCCTGACCAAGGCAAACCTTGGAATCTTTGTCTCTGCCTGGGACCACGTGGCCTTAGACAGGGCAGCAGCAGATGCGAGAGAACCAGACCTTTGATGGTCAAACTCTTGCCCGTGGCACAGAGAACCCAGCCCTGCAGGAGTTGTGAGGTTATTTACAGCACAAGCCACGTTGGCTCCTGCTGGAAGGGCTGGTTCACGTGGCTGCTGCGTTTGGCCTCTTGCACTTTGAGAGCTAAAGCAGTCTCTGGACATTCAGACTTTGCTGTCAGGGGCTGGAGACAAGTTTGCCTTCACTTGACCCATGCCTGACGGCAGTCCAGCTCTGTAGACAAGCTGTAGGCAGATTTCCAGTAGCTTTTGTGTTCCAGGGATGATACAGCAGGTTTTACTGGCATTGTTTTCCTCCTCCTGACCAGCTCTCAGATGAAGATACACTGAAGAGTTCTGCCTGCAAGAAGGTGGTGACTTTTGATCTGAGCACCTCTGAGGACACAAACAGCACGTCCAGTGTGAATCTGGGCCAGTCTAGATGTAAGTGAGGCTCTAGGTCTGTTCTGCCTTTCCCTCTCACCTCTCTGATGTCCCTGTTCTCGTTTGTGCTCAGTTTTGTCCAGGGCAGGTCTGGGATTGCTCTGTGTACCACACCTGGTTGCAAAAACTTGTTTCCTGCCTGTGGTGGCAGACAAGAGGGAAGGGATCTGTGAATGAACCTGCCTTTTAAACCTCTGTGAATGACAAAATCTCTCTGATTTCCCTCTGATCCTGCAGAGCTGTAATGCTCTTCTGCAGGAGTCTGGGCTTCCCCTTCCTCACATCCATGGCAGGAGAAGCTGCTGCAATTCCCTCTCTGCTGCTCGTGCTTTTTCTTGGGCTTTGTTTGCCTGGAACTGGACTTGTGCTGGGGGCAGAAGGGCAGGCAGACAGGAGGGCTGGGTTGCTTGCACAAAGGCTGCCCCTCTTAGGGCTTGTCCATGATCCCTTTCTTCCCCTTTCTTCCTTCAGTTGACTTGAGAATGGATTTCTGGCCTGTCCTCCAGCAGGACAAGATCCAGCACCTGAGGGACTCTGTGCAGAGCATCACCAGTGAGCTGAGTGGGGTCCTGGGGCTCCTGGACTCCCTGAGCCGTCACCAGTCTTCTCTGCTCACCTCCACAGCCCACGAGGGCATCCCTCTTCCCACATATCCCTCCTTGGGAGGGGGCAGCTCCCTGGGGAACCCCCCCAGGGCATCCACGCTGGACCAGTGGGCCCGGAGCACCAGGCTCAGCTCCAGTTATCCCATCCCAGGGCAGTCAGTGGACAGCATGCTGACAGAGAAATGGCACAGGTATTTCCCAGGTGAGTCTCCTGCCCTTATTCCTGCTTTGCTGCCTGGAACTTGTGGTTTTGTCCCAGGCTTCCCCTGGTGCTGCTGGTGGGAGGGGTGCTAAAGGGGATAAGGGATGAGAAGCTCATTCCAGGAGTGAAGCACATGGCTGATCCTGTCATCCTGCTCTTTAACACACACCCAAGGAAGCAGCAGAAGAGGAGCCAGCCCTTTCCACTGGGAGCCCCCTCCCAATGGCACAGAGGGATCTCCATCTGTTTCCTTGGTGTCCTTGTAGGGACAGCGTGTCCGTGGTGCAGCAGAGCAAACCCAGACAGGAGGATTTTGTGGGGTCTGTATTTAATGTCTGTTTTCCAGGTGGGGTCTCGTCGCTCAGTGGGAGTCCTGTGCCTCTGGACAGCAAGCTGGGATATGTCCCTGCAGAGTAAGGACCTTCTTCCTTGAGAGGTTTCACTGTGCTGCTGTTGTTCCTCTGCAGTGATTATTAGGGCATGTAACACGTAGATAACAGTTTAATAATTATTTTAATAATTATTCATAATTACTGTGAACTACTTATTAAGGAGAAGAAGTGTCTATCAGTATATATCTTAGAGGAGGTGTTTTTTTCTTCAGCAGCCCATCAGTTTCTCATCTCTGGGATAATTTGTTCCCAGACCTTTTCCCCACTTACCCTCTCTCTCTCTCACTGCCACAGCGAACAGCTCCGGCTCTTCCAGTATTCCAAGTTCAGTGAGCCAGAGAAGAGGAGTATTGAGGGGATGATTGAGAGCAACAAGAAATGGCTGAAAGGCTTCAAGAAGGATTCCAAAGTGTATCTTTTACCTGGGTCTGGTTTTTAATTGCATCCTACTTCCTGCAGAAGGTAGGAGGAGGGTGGCAGGAGGGGTGTGAAACGAAGAATTGAGCAGGAATTTGGAGGTCTTGGCCTCTATTCCAGTGCCTGGCTCTGCAGAGGAATGTGGTGTCTAGCAGATGGAGCAGGGGTGAGCTGTGTGCTGCTCTCTGAGCTGCACTTGACTGAGGAAGTTTCCCTTCCTTCCCCTGGTTGTGATATGATGCTCTTTAGTGATGCTGCCCAGCTGTAAAGGAGCAGTTTGGGCTGGGAGTGTGAGGATTTAAGAATATGGACCAAACAGTGCAGAGTGGAGGATGGGGTGGGCAGGAAGGGGGTCTGACTTTGCAGGGCTGCTTCTGGTGCCGTGGCTGGAGCCCTTGGCCACGGGCAGGCCCTGGGAGCAGCCTGGGAGGAGGTGAGGGCACCTGGACATGTGTGGACTGGGCACGTGGGAGGGCACGTGGTGGGGCAGGGAGGGCTGGGCTCCCCCCGAGCTCTCTCCAGCTCTGTTTGAGGAATCCTGTAGCATGGGGCTGGATCCAGGGAGCAAGACCTCTCTGTGCTGTGAGCAGGGATGCTCCCAGGCCGTGTGGTACCAGCCTTGTGCAGGGGCTCTTGGTGCCTCCTCGGTGTACACTGATATTAGCAGCAAATCCCCATGGCCTCTGTGCTGCCCTGAGCTTGGTGCGCCTCTGAATTCCCTAATCCCCCTCTAATTCCATATGACTGGGATGCAGCAGGCTAAATACAGCCTGTGTGTGCACTGGGCTGGCTCAGTACCTGGTACCTGTCCTGTCTGTGCTAATTCCTGCTCTAAGCCAGGCTTTTCCTTCACCCAGCTGTCAGACCTCTCCCCCCACGGGCACCGAAGCCCCCAGGCAGCAGCCCCAGCCTCCTGCAGCTGGGACTGGATGAAAACAGAGAGATCAAGGTGTACCACTACTGAAAGGTGGGATTTTTCTCTTCAGGGATGCAGGGGGGGCCTATGCAGTGTGCCACATCCTTGAAACTGGGTGTTTTTGCAAGAGAGTGGAGGAAGGAGGAAGAGAACTTCCCAGGCGGATTCTTCTAATCCTGTAATGTGTCCAAATATACTTTATAGACTGTTTAATCCAGCAGTGACATATCAGGGCTTCAATAAATCAACATTTCCCTCATTAGTATTCCAGCGATGGCGAGGCAGAGCTGTGAATCACGGAGGACTTTGAGTAACTGGTCAAGGGGGAGGATGTGAATCCAGCTGAGGCTCTGCTGGAGGAAATGTGTCAGGAAACGAGCCTGCCCTGCTGCCCAGCAAATGCTTGGTGGGCCATGTCCATGGCCTCTGGCACATGGGAGCAGTGGAATGGCTACAGAGTCTGGGGAAGAAATCCGGGAATGGCCCGTTCTGGCTCTTGGGGAATGTTCTGCTTGTCTGGGGTGGAAGCAGTAGGAGCTGAGCCAAGAGTGGTGGATCTGGACGAGCCCTCCCTCACGCCAGGCTGGCCAGAGCTGTGCAGCAGAGCAGCTGCTGCAGCTCTGTGCCCCTGTCACGGCTGGCAGCAGGAGGGCACGGCTGAGGAGCTCCTGTGAGTGCTGAGACAGCCCCACCTGCGTCCTTCCACACCCTGGGGACAGGGATCCAGAGCCTGGCTCAGCAGCTGGGATCTCTTTCCAAGCACGGGGCTGGGGAGCCCCTGCCATGAATCCTGGAGCCCAGTCTTGCTGCTCCAGGGATCCTGGCAGAGCAGGGGTGTGGGAAGACTGGAGGGTGGCTGAGGAGCTGGGATGTGCAGCTCTTGGGTGGCAGCAGCTCATGGCTTTGCTCAGGAGCTGTGATGCCCCTCTTGAGAGGCCACATCCAGAGGGTATCCCAGCCCGAGGGGATGCTTGGAATTGGGAGGGTTTTCCCTCTAGCCAGCAGGGAGGAGTCAGGCTTTCATGGGAACGTGGTATTTGATTGTCTTTGTCAGTGTTTCCTCCGAGCTGACTGTAAATGTTTCATGCTTTAAAAAGCTGCCGAGCCACTCGCCCGTTCCGGCTGCCGAGGACGCTGCACTTCAAGGGAGCCCATCTGTGAGAAACCATCTTCAAAGCCACTCTCCTGAGACAGCTGCTGGGGGGAGGCTGGGAAGATGCTGCCCCACACCCCCTGTGCTGTGTGAGCCCCTTGGGTGGGTGAGGGTGGGCACTGGGGGGAGGGAGGGCCCCCCTGCTCTGCTCCCTGGGTGCCGTGTGCTGGCACACGCCGTGAGCCTGGCACAGGGATGTTTACATGCAAATAGAAATATATTTTTGATGAACATCGTTGAAAAACTCTTAAGAATGTATGTATTTTTATTTTTTTCTTGCTGCTTTTCTAGAATTTTTGTAATTGCTCAACCAGCCTTATTACTTCCTAGGAAAGGAGGGGTCAAAACACGGGTATCCCATCTGCTGTTGGATTGCACAAACCCCTTCCTGGAGGGATTTTGCTTTTAGTTTACTGAATACTCAGAGGACACATGGCAGTCATTCCAGTCAGGGGTTTTAGAAGGGACCCCCACAGTTGTGATTGCTGTGGCCAAAGCCATATCCCTGAGTGCATTCTGTGTTTTGGGAGAAGCATGCATTAGTGGAGCAGGGAAATGCCAGCTTTTTTCACAATAACTTGGTTTGAAACATGCTCCTTTTCCCTGTTAAAACCTGAGATAGCAGCTGTATCTGGTTTTGTATAAATTAAATCAACATGAGCCTGTTTTGTATGATGGTGGTGGTTGTCACTCTGTTTTGTTGGAGCTGGATATCCAGCTGTCCTTACCTCTCACATCTCCCCTTGCTTGTCTCTGGGCTCTCTCATGCTTTGTCTTGTCAAGGTCATTTCTGGCAGTTCCCAAGACCACTTAATCCCACTGAGGCTTTGTTACCATTGTTCTTTTAAGTATCTGGACAGGGTAGCAAACGCAGAGGCAGAGAGAAGAAAGCTAAAAACCAAAACTACAGAATGAAAACAAGCTGTCGCTCTGGCAGCCTGGGATCTGTTCAAAATGCCTCGCTGTAGATTGGCTGTGGCTGCTGAATTCCCATGGCTTTGGGAGCAGCCAGGAATTGCCCCAGCAGCGTGCTGGGTGCTGCTGGGATCGCTGAGTAACGCTCTCCCCAGGAATTAGGGAGGGTTGGTGACGTGCTCTTCTCTTCCCATGACTTGTTCCCATCTCCTGCCAGCAGCCTGTGGGAGCTGGAGGGGCTGGTGAGGCACGGGGGGAGCAGGGTGTGCATCAGCAGCTTGTGCACAGGTGGAGGCTGGTAGTTTTGTCCTTAAAAAGAAAGCAAACCACCACCAGGCTTTTTTGTCCCAGTTCCTGCTGTGCCTGAGCTGCACTGGTGTGCCTTTACCCTCGGGAGAGCTGGATAAGAGCTGCTGGAAGAACTCTGGAGGCAGCAGACACTGTCCAGGCAGGCACTGCTGGGGACAAGTCTCCTGAGCAGTTCAGGGCGGTTCTGAGATATCCCAAATCCCAGCTGGAGTGTGGGATCCTCCTGGGGTGCTGTGACCCTGCTGGGATGGGTGCCCTGAGAGCAGGTGTGACCCCGGGCTGGGCTGTGGGGTCTGCCCCTGCTCCCTGCCGTGCCCGTGTGCGTGGAGCAGAGGATTTGCCTTTCCTGGAATGCCAGCACTGCGCCTGTTGGAGAAACTCTGCGATTAGAAGAGCAAAAGGGCAGTGCCTGATTACTTCAGCGAGCAGAGCAGGGGCTGTAAGCTCATTAAGGGCTTGGCCTCTGCCTGCCCAAGGAGGGACATCTCAGTGCTGGCTGTGGAGATCCCGGGGTGCTGCTCGCAGAGCCGAGGCTGCCCGGGCAGAGGGAGCACGGCCGGGCCATGCTGGGCACCCTGATGACAGCGCTGTTCTTTGTGGTGAGGGCGGTCACGCAGGTGAGTGGGGCACTGGGAGCACGGGGTGCTGCAGTGTTCTCACCTGCCTGCGGCTGCTCTCTCTTGGGGCGGGGACAGCAGGCAGCAGTTTCTGCTTGCCCTGCTAGGAATGGCTCCTGTGCCTCCTGAGCCACCCCGGGCAGGAGGGCTGGGGGCTCCGAGGGGTCGGTGTTGGTGCAAGGAGTGGCAAGGGAGGGTTGTGACCGCTGGGATGATTGTGGCTGAGCAGCTTTCTGTTCCTCTTCCTCTCCTGTCCTCTTCCCTGCTGGAAAACCCTCCCTGTGTACAGCTGGGGACCAACCTGTTCCGTGAGGAGCCCCTGCCTTACCTGGTGTACCAGCCCCTGCCCTGGCAGATCCAGTGTGTGTCCCAGAGCCGCCGCACCAGCCGGGACAGCGAGGTGAGGCTGTGCCAGCACAGCAAGGGGAGGGTGCTGGCAGTGCCAGCACAGCGAGGGGAGGGTGCTGGCAGTGCCAGGACAGCAAGGTGAGGGTGCTGGCAGTGCCAGGACAGCGAGGGGAGGGTGCTGGCAGTGCCAGCACAGCAAGGTGAGGGTGCTGGCAGTGCCAGGACAGCGAGGGGAGGGTGCTGGCAGTGCCAGGACAGCGAGGGGAGGGTGCTGGCAGTGCCAGCACAGCTGCCTCAGGGGATAGCAGTGCAGCAGCAGGGGCAGCTCTGAGCCAGGCAGCCTGGAGGTGTAGGCAAGGGAGAAATGTAATGCCAGGATGGCAGGGTAAGCTGGAAAATGTTGGAGAGGTATTTGCAGACAAATTCAAGCTTATTTTTAGAAACAGAAATATCCCCTGGAAGACCTGGCAGCCCAGGAGCTGCAGGTTCATGGTGCAGGAGCTGTCTCCTTACTGGTTTGAAATGCAGATCCAGTGAGGATAGCCTGTGCCAACATCCAGCCAAGGACTGGAGCATCTCACAGCTCTGACTTTGGATGCAAAGCTATTTCCTGCCTCTCCTTGGAGATCTTTTCATAAATGCAGATTAATTAATCAGTACTCTTTAAGGGAACAACAGTAAACATGTTCCAACTTCTTAAAGGGAATGAAGAATGGAAATTCCTGGCTGGTCTGAAAGGGCCTGCCCTCACTGCCTCTGCCTGGGATAGAACTGACTTTTATTTTATTTCTCTACCTTTCTAGAGAGGCAGGAGCTCCCGGCACAACAGCATCTACTCGCTTTCTGGAGAGAAAGGTGAGTGTGGAACAGGAGGCAGTGAAAAAAAACCCAAGCAACACAAGTAATGAGTGGGACTCATGGCTGGGAGTGTGGATGCAGCAGAAGAGCAGGCATTGCAGTACCTGCATGCTTTTTGGCCTCTTTCTCCTTCCACAGATCTGTCTGTGATGTTGTTAAGGGCTATTTGATGATGAGATATCTGTGAATGTGTCAGTGAAGGTCCCAGTGCTGCAGGGTTGAATATATAACCCCACACGTGTGTCTGTGCAGATCCCTGCTCCCCTCTTCCCGGCAAACCTGCCCCACTGACTCTGTGGGGTCATGCTGTCCTGTGAAACAGCCCCTTTCTCCTTGTTCTGGGAAACCCACCTGGCATTCCCCCCCCTTCTCTTTGGTCTTGTCTCCCAGGCTCTGCAGTGCTCAGCAAAGAGGATTTGAGCTGTTCTATTCTGGGTGCCAAGCTGATAACGGGCTGGGGGTGCCATGCCTCCTCATGGCCCAGGAGCTCTGCCCAGCCTGGGTGCTGGGCTGGGGCTTTCCCTGCAAATAGGTGCAGGTCTGGGGGTGCCAGGGGCCGAGCCCCTCGGGCAGGTGGGTTTGTGGCCGAGCTGCACGGCCGGGGCTCGCCCTGCCCCTGCCCAGCAGTGCCTGTGCTCAGCCTCTGCCCTTGGGCAGGATTCACAGCTGGCAGTGTCTCCTTGAGCAGGGCAGGGGGCAGCCCACTGCCTCCTTTTCTTCATCCTTTTACTCTGCAGCTTCTTCCAGGCAGTGGAGGGAAGTGGGTTCAGGTGGCAGCGGTGAGTTTACACAGCAGCATCTGGCCCCAGGATTCCTGATGGCTGCTCGGGGGGTGCTTAGCAGTGACACACTGGCTTAGAGGAGCACTGCTGAGTGGCTTTGATGCAGTTCCTGTTGAATTTCACAATACTTCCCTAATGCCACATTAAGCGGGAGTGGGGAGGGCTCCCATTTGTCAGCGTGAGAGCTTTATTGCTGCGCGGGGCCGGGCTTTTCTCCTAATCTTATTTGTGTGCGCGAAAGTAAGTGAGCATCATACGTGGTGATTAAACGTGGGGAGGCTGCTGCCTTCGGGGAGTGGGGCTGTGTAAATAGAGGGCTTAGCACTGCCAGGGAGGCTGGGCTTTGCTTTGCCTCCCGTTCCCTGCTCCGCCTGCCCTGGAGATGTCCCTGGGAGCCGGTGGAGTTGTGGTTTTGTGCTGTGAGCTGTGCAGCAGGGACAGCTGTCCTGTCTGGGGAATGGGGAGGCCACTGACCCCACGGGGGTGATGCCAGAGCCCTGCTCTGCCTCGTGGAGCCTGCTCAGGGCTGCTGGCAGTCTCTGTGCTCACTGTGATGCTCTGTTGCCCCCCCAGGTGACGGGAGCCCTGATGCCAGCAATGAGAACAAGGTCACTGACCCTTCTGAGAGGGCAGCCATCACCATCCAGACCCACTTCAGGAGGTACCAGCAGCAGAAGCAGGAGAAGAAGTAGCCACAGCAGCCACCTGTGGCCTGCACTGTCCCTCCTGTTCGTCTGTTCTGTACCCCAGAGACATTTGGGGCCGTGGTGACTGTGAACCTGCCCCCAATACATAGCTCCTGGTGCAGGTGTAGGTTCTCTGCCCTTGTGTTGGTGCTCACAGGGAGTTCTCTGCCCTGCTCACCCCTTCCCCAGGCAGCATCACTTTGTGGGCCAGGTTACAGCTGCTGAGGGGCCCTTGGGGACAGGGCACAGGTGTGACAGCACATTTGGGAGCCTTGGCCAGCCCTTGGGTGATGCTGTGAGCCCCAGCAGCTGTGTGGGTGGGAGGGGGTCCTGCACAGCAGAGGCTGGTTGTGCAGGCTGGTCACTGCCCAGCTGGGGCTTGTTTCACCCCAAGAACCCTCCCCTGTGCCTCCACCTCCTCCACTCTGCCTCTGGAGCCAGGTGGAAAAGCTGCCTTTGTGCCCTGCTCTGTCGGGCCAGCAGAGTGGGCAGCAGGGTGTCCAGGGGCCAGCCTGGAGTGGGACATTGCCAAGGGAACGTGCTGCAGGCTGGGAGGGCAGCAGGGAGCTGGTCTTACCTTTCCTTGGGGAGAATGGGTTGCAGTGTCCTGGTTCCAGAGCAGGCACTGGCTGGGCCTCAGTGTCCTGGGGCTGACCCCGCTTTCCTTCCCAAGACAGCCCCTGGTAATGCTGGCACTGGCCTTGGAGCCCCCCAGCCCCCTGGCCTGGTCTTCTGGTGCATTTCTGAGCTTGGTGGCTTCTCTGTTTGCTGTTGGAAGGCAGAGCTGGGCTGGCATGGCCTGAATGGGCTGTTCTCCTTCACATCTGCTGTGGGGAAGGGCAGGGGGCTCCCTGAGAGCAGGGGGGTGGTGGGGGCTCATTGGGCAGTGCTGGAAACTTGTGCTGTGCTAAACTGTGCAAGGCCAGGGCTTGTGCCTGCTGGGGAAGGGAAGGGGGGAATCCTTGCTGAGATGTAGGAGGAAATCTGTCCTAGCCAATTCCAATAAAGTTGTATTAATCTCTGTTAATCTGTTCCTCTTTTTATCTTGCTAATCTGCTTACTCTCACAGCTGAACACGCTTGCCTCTTCTTGCCTCTTCTGTTTTTAATTCTATTTTCCCCTTCTATTTCTGTTCTAAGCCTGGGCTTGGTATTTTGGGGGGGCTGCCTGGTTGTGACCCTGGTTTAAGGGCTGGGCACTTGGTTTTCTTTCAAAGCTGTATTATGTAATGATTTATAAATGTTGTGTGCTCTGATGCCTCCCACCAGCCTGGCTGGGAAGGGTGCCCCTCTCCATGTGGGATGTTCCTTGACAGAGGTTGGCTCTGAGTGGTACTTGAATAATGGCCAAAAATTATAAAAAATAGGCACAAGAAATTATCTTAGCAGCTTGTTTCTCAAGCCCCAGAGGTGAACAGCTGCCAGGCTCTGGCCAGGGTGCTTCCAGCTCTGCAGGATTCCAGGAGTTTCTGTGGTCAGGAAAAAGCAGATGGTAAAGGAGGACCTGCTGACCAGTGTGCCAGCAGGCTGGGAGGGGCACTGCAGAGCTGCACGTGGGAGCTGCAGTAACAGCACTGTATTTGCATGTCATTTTAATTTGGGTACTTCAATTAAAAAAAAAAAATAATCAAGGAGAGAGAGGTTGAAAAAATGACCTCTGCAGTGCTTGATTATAGCTGATGAATTAAACCCTGTCAAGAGTAAAAAAAAAAAAAAAAAAAGAGAGAGAATGGCACAAATCTGCGTGTAGATACTCCAACTGCTTTGAGCTAAAATAGAAAATGTATCTGTTTGTAAGGAAAGAGCTGGAACCAGTTGGTAGCAAGCACGGATGGGAAAGTAATGAAAACTTGAGCTTATAAATTACAGGAAAAAAGGAAATGAAAGTGCAGTTAGTTAATTAGACCTCACATAGCACAGAAGCTCCTCAGAAAGGTGAAGTTTTACTTTGGGTAACTAAAACAAGACTTGATAATGGCCTGAGCTATTTTTTGCCTTTGGAGCAGGTAAGGAGGGCTGGCAGCCCTGGGGCTTCAAGTGCTCTTGCTTTCACAACCCTCTATGAAAGGGGCAAAGTAGAATCTGCATTTCTTTGGTGTGGCTGGTGGTGAAAACTAAGGGGAAAATAAGAACAAATGACGGGGTGAGGTGGTGCTAGGTCTCACCGTGCTTCTCTGTGCACTCCTGAGTCCTGGGGCACCTGTGCCGTGCTGAGCTGCCCCGAGCCCTGATCCACCACGGGTCAGGGAGGCAGGGACACCACAATTCAGAGCTCTGTGCTGGATTCCCTGGGCTCCAGGCTGTGCTGGAGCCACCACGACGCGTTCCAGCTGTGACCCAGGACAGCGGTGCTCCTTCTCCGGCTCCCAGGTGGGGCTGTGACACATCCCAGGGAACAAGACCCTGCTTGGAGGGGTCGCTGTTCCTCGCTGGATGCTGGAGCCACCCTGCACTTACCGTGAGCTGCCAGGGCCGTGCCGTGGCTCACGAGGGGTTGGGCAGCCATTCAACCCCTCTGGATGAGCTGGACCAGGATTCCTGTTGGGCACCATGGTTTGTCCTGGGCTGGAGCTGGACTGGTACTGCTCTCTCAGTGCTGTGGCACAGTCTGGTTATGACTGCTCTGTCCTGCTCCACGGAACCATTCCCTGCTCCAGTTCCTGACCCTCCTCCTGCCCTACAGCTCTGCAGGTGAGCACATGCCTTATTATTCCTTCATATTTAACCCCTTGTATTGGTATTTCTGCACTTTGGCTGCCCTGGGCTGTCCCTCTCCATCCTCCTGCCCTGTGCTGCCCCAGCCCTGCTCTGCCTAATTCCCTGCTCACTTCACAAACGCCCCGTGTATAAACATAACCTTTATTGCACACAGCGCTGGGTTTTTTTTCATAGAAAAAGGTATTAACACATAAGCATTTGCAAATTGAAGCAACTCCTGCTGTTTTCAGAACAGTAAAATAGCATGCAATGTCTCGGAGACGTTCCTTTTTTAAAACCACCAACAAGATCAGGGAGAGGAAAAAAAAAAAAAAAAGAAAAGTCGCTGAGTCTTTCCTTGTGCCCCTTTCAAAATGATGTGAAATATATATATATGTTTACATATATATTATATTTTTAAATCTGTAACATCAAATTCTTTGTGCCCTGGTTTCTTTTTCTGTTCGGAGAAGAAGAAAATAGCTTCATTTATACAAAAGAGTCCGTTATGTACAAGTTTGTTAATTAAATATAAACGGCGCGGGGAAACGAGCAGCATCCAGCGGCGGCCCTACACCAGCGTGTAGGACTTGGAGTAGGCTCCGGCACCCTGTTTTTGAGACCTGCCCACCCCCGACGTGCTCATCTCCAGCAGTGAGTCCCTGGAGCCCCCCACTTTGGAGTGCGTGGGCACCCGCGCC
>VYXF01001192.1:66083-90151 GCA_013397295.1 Polioptila caerulea
CCGACCAGGAGATCACGGCCACGTCCGAGGTGATGGAGATGGCTCGCACATTCTCGGGGGGCTGGCTGGGGACTGGGGAGGGCAGAGAGGAGGAGGACAATGAGCAGGAGGATGGAGATGCCAGGCTGAAGGAGCTGTGTCCCACCCTGGCTGCACCCACACGGATCCCGCCGTGCTGCTGGGAGCCCTCAGCCAGTCCTGCCTGGCAGTGCTCTGCCTCCAACATGCAGTTTTCCTTCTCCTGGGCCAGCGAGGTGGGTGTGAACCCTGTGCTAGTGGTGACAGGGAGGATGCTTCCCAGTGAGGGGAGAGTGGGAGAGCTGGCTGGATGCGAGGTAATTAGATCCCATTGCCCCGCAAGAGGTAACTCTAATTTTTATGAGCATTTAAATGATAATACATCACCGTAACGATCCTCTTTGAAAATGATTATTGTTTCATATTACTTAGGTGCAAAAATATAAGCACCATGTAATTAGGGACAGAGTATAATAAACTAATACAGATAGTCCGTTTGAACAAAATGAAGGTAATATAATTATGGAAAAGACACTATTGCTAAAACAGGGGCCCTTGAATACCCCGGGAGGAGTGCTAATGCAGCCAGGAAACGATTGTGGTTTGACAGGCTAACGAGAGCCTTAATTAAGTATGAAAAACTGCTGAACAAACGCACTGCAAAACTTTTTCCGCATTGTTTTTAAAACAACCAAGGCCATCAGCAACCATGTCCCAGATGCAAACCTGCCTGGCACTTCAGGAGCGCCGAGATCCCCCTCGCACCCTTTAGTTGTGCCACAAACCCAGTGCCATGAGCATCCTGACACCTCTGTGCTCCCAGTTCCTACCAGGGAGCTGTGAAGGCACACAGCCACGGCCCCAGAGCTGCGAGGGGATCAGCTGAGGGTCCCCCAGGTGGCCTTGGGGACCCGGTTTGGTCACCAAAGGGGCCATCCTTACCATCCTCCAGCGTGGTGGCGTTGATCTCGCTGGACGAGGGCCCCGTGCCCGCGCGGTTGAACGCCTGCACCACCACCCCGTACTGCGCAAACTTCTTGAGGTTGTCCAGCGTGTAGACCTCGCTGTCCCCCGTGGCCTTCATCTCCACGATGCTGTACTGCCCGTTGCTGCCCGGGCTGTTCTCCCGGTAGCCAATCTGGTAGCCACGGATCACCCCGTTCTGCAGCTCCTTCTTCGGGGCCTGAGGGACAACGAGAGCAGGACGCAGTGGTGTCACAGGGGTAGGAGGCTCACAGGGCTCCGTGCCCCAACCACCTCTCCTCAGTGGCTTTTCTCAAGGCTTTCAAGTTGTTTTCCCTCCCCACTTTTCACTGAGTGGCAAAATAGTGATAAAAAGGGTCCTCAGAGCCACCGGAGAGGAAAGTGCCGCCTGGACAGCACCAGGCCCCAGCTGGAGCAGGAGAAACCCCAAGTGTGGCAGCCTGAGAGGCCAGACTGAGATCAATCTTAACAATATTTCTCTGAAGCATTAAGAAATCAATAGGGTTGATTGCAAATTTATGTTACAATGCCAGGGCGATCCATCTTGCTGAAATACTCCTAAAATGAAGTGACTTATCTTTCAAGTGAATCTTACTTTTCATTAATCTGTTTTTCAGTGCTTAAGGGGAGGGGGGGGTAGAAGCTGGAACCCTAAATTTATTGACTTAGCAGTTCATTCCCAAGTCCTAACTTTATAATCAATTTTATTTTTCATTAGGCAGCTTTGGAAAAATAAATTTGATTCTAAGTTTTATTGATCTCTGCTCAAACATTTTCCAACCCAGCACCTCAGTTTTTACATATTTATCCTGTCTGCCCCATGGTCCCCCATGGACACCCTCTGAGATAATGAGCTTCTTGTAAAACATGATTGATAAGAGCCCTGAGCAAAAAGGTGAGCTGCTTGGCCAGCCTCCAGGTTTTCCTTTTTCCTGGGGAATTCTCCCTGATTCTTGTAACTTTGATGACATGCTGGGTCTCAGGACAAGCTGAGACAGCATTTGGCCAAGCCTCCATTGCAGAAAAAAAAGCCCACACACCATCCTGGCCTCACTCACCTTCCAGGTGACCTGGATGCTCTGGGACGTGATCGGCTGCAAGGTGACATCCATGGGAGGGCCATCGGGAGCTGCCAAATACGAAAGAGCACATTGAGAAGGTTCCAGAGCTCCTCACCAGGAAAACCCCTGGCTTTAGGGGAGCTGTACCTCAGCCAGCTTCCCCCCAGGCTGCAGCCCCTGTGTTCCCCCTGCCCACCACCCCCGCCAGGAGCCCAGAGCAGCACCTGCTTCCTCGGTGCTGATGGTGAGCTCCTTGCTGGGCTCGCTGCGCCCGATCTTGTTGAAGGAGTACATGCGGATGCTGTACACGGAGGCGGGGTGCAGGTCCACGATGTTGGCCTGGTTGATGGTCGGGGAGATGTTGCGTGTAGACTGCTTAAAATCCCAGGAATCTGGAAGAGCAGCGGAGCGAGGCAGAAGGGTCAGAGCCCAAATCCTGTCCAGGGTCCACAGAGCTGGCAGGGCCATGCTCAGGCAGGTGAGATCTCCAGCTTTTGTACCCCTGGAGAGGTGCTGCTTCCCTCTCTCGCTCTTGTACGTTGGGGTTCAACTTTCTGCAAATATTGTCTCTTTTAATATTCCCTTTCAAATGCTCCCATCCAACAGAAATTACCATATTTCATTAATGCCGCTCTCTCCTTTCTTCATCAAAGGAACCGGGATGCAGAATATTCCCTTGGAGGCACCGGTGGGGCAGTCCCACACCTGCCTGTGCAGGCCAGCCCCCAGCCCCACTGTGGCACGGGCAGGGGACACCACTGTCACCTACCTGACTTGTTCTTGTACTCAATATCGAACCCGGTGATGATGCTGTTGCCGTCGAACCGCTGCGTCCATCGCAAATTCATACTCCGGGCTTTCACCTCACGGATCTCCAGCTCCGGCGGGTCAGGGGGCTCTTGGGGACATGCAGGCAGGTTAGGGAGACAGGCAGAGAGAGCCCCCGGGAGCAGGGGGACCCTCTGAGCAAAGCTTTGCACCGCGGGGCTCACACAGCGGGGACGGAGTACCTTGGACAGTGAGCTGGATCAAGCCTCTGTCCTCGCCGTAGGAGTTGATGGCGTGACAGGAGAAGAAGACGGAGTCCCCACGGTCGGCTGGTTTCAGCTGCCAGCATTCCAGGGAGAGGAGCCAGTTCAGACTGAGCTGCCCCCAGCACTGTGCCCTGCCTTCCCCACCACAGTGCCACTCACTGGAGCTGCAATCCCCTCCCACGGCACTCCTAACACCCCACCCCTCTGGGCTCAGCTTTGCCACTCAGGGAGCAGTGCCAGGCTCTGCGACACCCTCTGGGGCCCACCACACCTTCTCCACACCTTCCCTTCTTCCCTCCAGCACGCAGAGAGACCCCTGGCAGCCCAGGCAGGTGCAGGAGCCCCAGCCCTCACCTTGAGGGTGGAGATGACCTCGTCGCCGTTGTCCTTGGTGGTGATGGCGTAGCGCATGTTGCGGTCGGGGTCGATGACGGTGTCCCCCTTCTCCCAGCGGATGATGATGGGCCGCTCGCCCCGCGCCGTGCAGTTCAGCTCCTTGGTCTGGCCCTTGATGGCAATGGTGGTGTTGGGGTGGGAGGTGATCATGGCCGGGACTGCGGCGAGGAAAAGCGTCACCTGTGTGCCCGGGGGACGGGCAGGTGCCACCTGTGGCTGCCTGGCCCCGCAGAGCCCACGGACCCACCGAGGACACGGCGCATGCGGCTCTCACTGAGAGGCCCCGCAGCCCGAAGCGGAACCGTCTCGCTGCATTATACAGCTCGGGATCATAAAATAATGAAGCAGATAAATTTTATAATGCATAGCATTACACCGGGGTAGACAATAAAACGTGAAAGACAAATAACCAAGTGCACACTATAATGAAGAGAAAGCCTCCAGTCTGAGACGTGCGGGTATGAATTATTGACTAAGGTTTTACACTCCCGAGGATGAGAGGAAGAATGTTTTCCATCACGGATTTGCATAATTCACTCGTATAAACCTGGGCAGAATACAGAATCCCATCAGCAAGGCCGCCTTTGCATTGCAGATGCCAGAGATGATTTTTTTTTTTCATAACCCCCCAAAATGCAAACGGGGCCAGTGGGGACACCCTGTGCCGTGGTCACCACCTGGCTGGGGTGCAGAACCCAGAGGGGCTCGAGCAGTGGGTGCAGCACAGATGGGGGATGGCTGATCCGTGCTGTGAGGATGCTGTACTGATTCCTGGCCTGGCTCTTCTCTGCTCCAAAAGCCAAGTCCTTTGTGCCACCCCAGTGCCACACAGTGGGCATGGCACAGGAGGAACAGGCTGGGGGACCGAGGGCAGGCTGGGTAAGCAGAAAAAAATGTAATGCATAAACAAACAGCAGTGCTGAGTCCTGCAGTAATGTATGATAATGACAATCCGCAAAGGCAACACACACTGTTCTAATGGGACACAAGAGGCTCTAATGAGCTACGACTCCTCGGCTTTCCGTGGCAATGTAATTCAATTAACAGAGAAGGAAACCTTTTCTCCTGAGCTGCTGGAGTTTGTGGGGTGCAGGACAGTGCAGTGCCCAGCCTGGTGCCTGTGTGACAATCCTGCCCCAAGGGGAGCACGGCACCCATGAGCTGGCAGGGGATGGCAAAGAGCAGGAATGTTATGGCAGTGCAGCCTGGGGCACCAAGGGTTAAAAGAAGCAGCCCAAGACTTCTCCTAACTGCCCTGTGCCAACGCCATGTGCCTGACAACTCTGCCTCAGCCTCAGGTCAGGGACACACCAGGACACCAGCCCCAGCATCCCATGTCCCATCGGGATGAGGACAGAGCACAGGGNCCCATCCCCAGCTGCCTGACAACTCTGCCTGCCTCAGCCCCAGGTCAGGGACACACCAGGACACCAGCCCCAGCATCCCATGTCCCATCGGGATGAGGACAGAGCACAGGGACAGCTGGGGGCTCTTGCACTTGCCCCAGAGCAGGGCTGACTGCACAGCACAAGGGCACACACAGCTGGCTGAGGGGCTCAGCACCAGTGCTGGCACGATGGCAGGCCTTGCCAGGCTCCTGCCCACTGTCCCCTGTTCCTGCCATGGAAAACCATCGAGGGGCCACCCTGCTGTTTCGCAAACAGGGACACTGGGGGTGTGGCCCCTGCACTCAGCCCTCATTCAGCCCAGGCTGGAGGACAGTGCAGGGTTCTGAAGGGGCAGGACAGCCCCTCAGGGCTGCAGCAGCCTTGGCTACACCGGCCCCTTCCCAGTCAGCAGAGGCCCCAGGAGAGGAGCTCCATCTCAGGCTCTGCTTCACTGAAATGCACTTATTGATGTTTGATTAAAAGCAGCTTCTTGGATGTAAACATATCAACTTCTCTCAATTGCCAGGGTCCCAAGGGAGCTGCACGTAGTCCAGAGCAGGAAAAGAGCACAACAAAACCCAAGAAAACCCCAAGCAGCTGTGAGGATAGCACAGATTGGGGCACTGGTGCCCAACACCTGCTCTGCAGCAGCTCTGCAGCTTGCAGAGGGCCCACATTGCTTGGGACTGGCTGCAGGGACATCCAAGGGTGGCTGGGGGCTGCTCCTGATCAGTCTGTGATCCCTTCCTGGGTGCAGGAGCATCAATAATGTGGCATCAGCCACAGCTCACACAGCACTGCGGGCAGACAGGCTTCCTTCGAGGAGAGCTCACCTCCAACGCGTCCTGAGCCCTCCATTCTGTGCCCACCAGGGCCAGCCCACCCACCCAGCCTCTCCCGGTGCCCACGGCCTTGTTAACAAGGCCACAACTCGAGGCTGGTCCTGCTGGCTGGGCAGAGATAAGCCTGGGAACAAAGGAAGCCGACAGCAACCAGCACGCTGCCATCCCACACCCGGCTGGGGCAGGAGCCGCTTCGCAGAGCGCTGGTGACAACTGAATGAGAACAGTGACAAGGGTGACAAGGGCTGTGCCTGCCTCCCTCGCCCCCCTCTTTCTTGTTTGGAGCTGGCTCTGTGATGTTAATTTGATTGCACCCGTCTCAGCTTCCTTTCTACACTGATTAGCTGAGTTTCACCTGAAGCATGAGATTAATTCAAATTGCATGGAAGCAATCAGTTATGCTCGTGCTATGTGGCAGCGAACTTCCAAAGAGGGCTGTGCCACGACCACAGACAGAGACCCCTCTACCTGCCCCCCGGCTGGACCCCTGGCATCGAGGTGCTGGCACGGAGCAGGCAGAGGAGCCCCCTCCCCAGTGCCCAGGGTGCTGCCGCTCCGGCACAGCCAGCAGAACCCCCGGGGACACGACTGTCCCCATGCCACACGCTCCTGACACCCGGGCAGGTGTGCAGCCATGTGCTAAATGGCATTTCTCACGCGCTGCTGGGCCCCTCACCTGCGCCCAGCCCAGCCCGCTGTCCCCTCGGGCACACGCTCAGATGCTCCAGCACTCCCCCCCTTCCACTCCACGCTGCAGCCCGCTGGATGCTGGTGAGCTCCTCCCCAAAGCAGGGGAGGACAGGCTGCCATGCTGTGGGGGCCCAGGGGCCGTGGCACCCTGGGACAGGAAAGCCTCAGCCCCACGGGTGACACTCCCCAAGCAAATCTGGTGGCTTTCCCCACCCACCACCCCCTGACAAAAGCAGCATCCAGCTGCTCCTGGCTCCACTGTCCAGTGTGTTACCTGGCTGTCCCAACTCACACCTGGAGCCCCTTGCTGTGGTGCCAGGGCCGGGGATGTGTGACACCAGCTGGCTGTGGCACTGCCCTCTCCCCTGCTGACCGCCAGCACGCTTTGTTTGGGCTCTGATTAACTCTCATTTAACTCAGTCCGCAGTGGCCTGACTTTCAGGGAAAGCCAGTGCTGATCTCCCTTTAATTGGGCTGACATTTCACTAAACAAACAAAAACCCCAAAATGAAACAAAACAAAGAGCCCATCTAATGCTTAATTGGCTGTGGCGCTTCGTCTACCTATTCATCCAAACCTTTTCAAAGGCAGCGAGGGCTCCGGGAGATGCAAAAGCACTCGCATAATAAGGTTATGTGCTATTCAAGTCAGCAAGCAACCTGTCCTGGGATGCAATTACAGGAGATAGCAGGGACACGGCACCAGTTCGGGCTCCCAGACTTCGCATGCTCACTCGGGATTAATCGCCTCGACTTTGTACCTGCACCTCATTGAAGTGCCTTGTTTGAAGTCACTGGGTTTGATTCATCAGTTGGAGGGATAAATTAAACAGCTGACAGGGAGGGGAGCAGGAACCTGGGAAGGCAGAGGCTGGGTGGGGAGGGGGGAGAAGCCCCTGAGAGAAACAGCTGCTGGTGTCAGGGATGAAAGCACCAGGCTGGGGAGGGGAGGACAGGGCATGGGGGTGACCAGAGAAGGCTGCACATCCCCTCTGCCCACAGCATCCTGGCTGGACAACCAGGGGGTGGTGGCTCCCATGGCTTCACCAGCAGCCTCCATCTCCTCTGGCACAGCATGCTCACTGCCTCATTCCCAGCATGGTCAAGGCAAAGTTTACTCCTTCTGAGCCCAATCCTGACCCCAGCCCCTCCTGGAGACCCCAGGAGTGAGGGTGATGGCTCTGGACCACCTCCACCACCTCCTTTTGGAGGTTTGAATGCTCCCAGCAGCAACGAGCCCAATAACTAACACAGAGCTGGCAATTATACATTCTGCTGATAGCAACAGGAGAGCAATCCAATAACACACACAGTTCAAACACGGTGTCTAACAACACTTCCCAGCCCATCCCTGTCAAAGCAGCCCAGCTATTTCCTTTCCTCCTGGATGATGTAGATTGATTGCCTGGTTTTATTAAAGACAAAGTGTGTTTAATAGCAAAAGGGAAGCGGGTCCCTGGAGGGGAGGAATCAATGCCCTCCCATGCCCTGCATCGATCGTGGGGATGCGCGGAGCCGAGGCTGGAGCACGGCTGGTGTGGTTGGAACCCTCAGGACAGAGGAGGCTGCAGCAGGACAGGCTCTGCTGGTGACCCCACGCCCTCCAGCCACCCTCGCTGTGCCCACCTCTGCTCCCTGGGTCACTGCTGTGGCCGTGCCAGGGGCAGGTCCCTGTCCCGGTGGCGATGCCCCATGGCACAGCCCTGGGTACTCACTCTTGACGGTGAGGAACATGGACTTGCTGATGTCTGTGCCCACGCCGTTGCTGGCCTGGCAGAGGTAGTAGCCGATGTCCTCCTCCAGCACGTGGCGGATGAGCAGGGAGCTGTTGGGCAGGATCTGGATGCGCCCCGTCAGGGGGATGGGGTGGTACTGCTGGGGGTTGCCACTTCCTAGGAGGGGACACAGAGTTCAGCTGAGGCAGAGCAGCTCTCTTGAGGCTCAGAGCTGGGCTGGCCATGCCCAAAGGACTGTCCCCAGTCTGACATCCCCACACACTGCTGTGACCTATCCCTACCTTTAGCATGCTTCCACATGACTTTCGGAGGGGGGTACCCATCAACAGAGCAGTTCAGCACCCCAGCTTTTCCATAAATGCCATCTTGGTTGTTGGGTTGGACCACAAAACGAGGAGGCACTGAGGAGTTTGGGAGAAAGGATGGTCACTGCAGGAAAATCCCCATCAGATCCCTGCAGCGCCCCACTGCCTGTGGGAATGGGGGTGCCATGGCTCAGCCTTGCTCCTCGCCCTCCCAAATTCCCTCTGCCCTCCCTCCCTCCCTCTGCCCCCGGGCAGGATGCAGGTGGCCGGGCTGCCCCCAGGCTCACCCCGCACGATGAGCTGCCGCTCCCGGCTGACGGTGGCTGCGTCGTTGCTGGCGATGCAGGTGTAGTTCCCGTTGTGCTTGAGGGAGACACTGGAGATCTGCAGGGAGCTCATGAACTCCTTGCTCTCGATGGTGACCCCGGAGCCAGAGAGGATGACGTGCCCGTCCTTCCTCCAGGTGATGTGGATGGGCATGTCCCCGGAGGAGACCACGCAGGGGATGTAGAGGAGCTGTCCGATGGAGGCTGGCGGGAACTCGAAGGGCTGGATCAGCGGAGGGACTGTCGAGGGGAGAGGCAGAGAATGCTGGAGAGCCCATCCCAGGAAAGCCTTCCTTCAGGGGGCATGGGCTGCAGTGGGACTTGGGGAAGATGCTGTCCCAGGAGGAGAAGCAGCCCAGAAAATGAGACAGGCTTTTGATTCCTCCAGGAACAAGGCCAGGGAACAGCAGGAGGTGCCATCCAGCAGAGAACAGCAGGAAGACTTCTCCCACCTGGCAGGGCCACCCTGCTGAGAGGGGGATGGAGAAACGCCGACCCTGCACTGGGGAAAGCCCCGGCCACCCCCAGCACGTGCCACCCGAAATTCCACCTCAGCATTTATCCACTCCCAGAAAAGCCATTATTAGATGGATGTTTCTCTTAAAGGCTCTGGATTCAGAACCAGCCATTATCTTTCTGATAACTTAATTAGGCAACTGCAGCATCTCTGGCAATGTGGGAGGGGGAAGAAAGCAGAGAGAGGGAGACAATTAGCTTAACAAGGCTCAGCACCTGGTAGATGAGATCCTCGTTCTGCAGTCTCCATAATTAAATTAGCAGCCTGCCAATTGTCCCTTCGGCAGTGGGGACCTGCCCTCTCTTGCAGGCACAGGGGCAGTTCCCTGTACCCCCACACACTTCCCTGGGCTCCCACCTCCACCCTGTGCCCATCCCATCGCTCAGGTCTCGGCGCTGCTGCCTGGTCCAGAGCACAGCCAGCAGAGGCTGTCACTGTCCCCCAGGTGGGAGCCACTGCTGTGGGGCAGGCAGGTACCGGCAGGGCTGGCCCATCCCTCTGCCGGTGACAGCAACGTGGCTTGAGCTGCCAGAGCCATGGACCCAGTGCTGCCTGTTTTCCATAATTAATGAATAATTAATTGGGAATGCACTGCAGTCTATTGCAGAGCGGGGATGGGCTTGTGGATCTCTCCAAACACGCCCCTCCAGCCATCAGACAAGCTCTCCCTGCTCCAGCTTCCCACAAACAGAGCTCGCAACTCCTCTTTCCTTCCCAGAAAACTTCCCACCGTGATTCTCCTTTCTCCAGAGCTTCAAGGCTCTCACTTGGCCACAGCCTGGTGCACCCTGCCCACGGTGCCACCACAGAGCCCATCCCAGCAGCTCCAATCCAGAGGTGACCCCGTGAGCAGCCTCTGCCTTCCCATGGGGTGAAGCATCACCCCACAGTGCCCTGGCCTTGTGTCAACCCCGTGCCCCCCAAAACGCTGCAGCCACCCGAGCAGAGCTGTGTGGGAGCCCCAGGATGGCACCAATCCACATGGGATTAATGAAAACCTTCAAAGGTGTCTGCAGGAATAAGGAGCTGTCAGGGCACCCTGGAGGAGACTGGATTTTGGATTGTGCTGCTGGGGAAGCGCAGGGAAGAAGCCCCACCAGCACCCCCAGTCAGCAAAGCCTCGCAGAGTGGAGAGGTTTGAAACTGGGATCCTGGGGCTCCCTGGCTAAGCAGCAGCAGCTCCACCTGGGCAGGAGTTTCCCTCAGCAAGAGATGGAGATGATGCCTCATGAAGAGGGCTGGGGCAGCCTGCACATCCCTGTTCCTGGGGGGAACAGTGCCAGAGGGAATTGTAAAGCTTTTACTGCTGTCTGATCAGAAGGACCTGCATAACTCACCGGTGGCATTTCATGTGGTCACCAGGCACTCGGGGCCATAAAAGCTTTATGGTGCTCCTCGCCACCCCGTGCTCCTTGTGCTACACAGTTATGTTTATTCACTCTCTAACTCTCTTCTTTGCTATTCTTTTCCACAGGCCTTTCATCCAAGGGCCAGAGGAAATGAGGAATTCAGCCAGAGGGGCTGGGTGTAAATCTCCAGTAGGGGAATGAAGACGTCTGGCCCGTGCTGCACCATGCTCCAACCTGCTCGCCCTCCTGAGCCCGTCACCAGCCACTAATCGAGGCAGTAAATCCACAATGGGAAGGGTTCAGCAGCAGCTGCCTCCCAGGATACACAAATCCTCACCTGAACTTCAGCATCCTGCACCCTCTGAGGGCACCTCCCAGCGAATCCCATTATTTAACTGCTCACAGACACCCTGAGATGATCTCCCCACATCAGCCCTGCCTGTCCCAGTTGTCCCAAGACAAGACCAACATCTCTGGCCTCTTTCCAAGCCCTGGGGCTCCACATGCACAGGGATTTGTGTGAGGTGAGGAAAGCCGGGCTGGCCAAGCCCTGCTGGCCCCAGGGGCAAGAAGACCACCCCGCACTGCCCTTAGACAGGTTATCCACAGCCTCCTCTCCCCTTTGGAAGCCCTGGAGAAGGGCATTAGCTAATCAAGTGGTAGCATCTCTAATCAGCTTGATGCGCTCTCTCGCTAACCTTATTCCTAATAAGAAAATGGTGGCTGGGAGGGGAGGGAGGGGGATCAGAGTAAATCCACTGCACGAATCCCCCGTTGGGTGAGAGGCAGGATGACAATTGGCCGGCTCCGTCCCCAGCGCCGCCGTGTTTGTCTGAATGATTTACTGCAAACACCGAGCTGGCGACGGGCGGAGGCGACCCCACAACTCCCGAGGACGGGAGATCCGGGAGCGCCGCGCGCTCCCAGTGCAATCTCAGCCAGTCACTGGGAGGGAATGCATCCGGCTCAATTCATTAGGACTGATAGCTCCCTCAATGGGGCTGAATAATTGATGGCCTGGAGAAGCTTTTAAGATGTTCTGTGCGCTCGGAAGACCGAGAGTATTATTTTTTTAAAAGCTAGCACACACAGAAAAACATCGGTGAAGGTGATCCAAGCAAAGGTTAGATGTTTTAATACGTTATGTTTACACCATAAATCCTTGCTCCACCACTTGTAAGGGGAAATGGATACGGCGTGGCTCGGGGCAGCTGCCGGCAGCAGGCAGGACCAGGTAGCCAAGCCAGCTCCTGAAGGCCAAGCTCCCATGCCTGGTGAGAGCACAGCCACCACCTGGCCATGCAGTTCCCCGTGTGGTGCTCCTCTGCCTCCATCCCACCGCAGGGAGATCCCAAAAGCAACCTGGATGAGGTGTCCCTGCCATCCAGGGCAGGCGTGCCCACCCCCTCACCTTTGACGGTGACGTGGACGCTCTGGCTGATGGAGAGCTGGGGCTGGATCAGCACACTGCACAGATACTCTCCTTCATCCATGCCTTTCTGGACGTCCATCAGCTTCAGGGTGCCGTTCTCAAAGACCACTTGGCGGTGGTTATCGGGCAGCAGCAGAGAGTCCTTGTACCACTTGATGGAGTAATAGGGGTACCCGATGACCCTGCAGTTGATGAAAGTGTCCCTACCCGCGACCGCTGTAATGTTCTTCATGGCGCGGATGCTCGGGGGACCTACATATTCGGGAGGAAGGGAGAGGCAGGCTAGGTTAATTCCGAAGGGCCATTTGCTTGCATGCAGATCTGCTGCTATTCCGGAGCGAGCTTCACAGGCAGAGGAGGTGACCAGGACAGCTGGGAGCCAGCCTGGCTTGGGTGAGGAGGCGGCACGGGCTCCCCTCAGCTTGTGTGGGCACAGCCTCTCTCGGCTGCAACCTCCAGCTACAGCTGCTCTCCCTCACCTACAACAGGGCTGTGCTCCTGGGGCACAGCCACACTTCAAATCCCACCCCAGTGCTGAGGAAGCTGAGCCCACACACATCACAGCTGCCCACTGTGGGAGGTTGGATGGTGTCCGTGTTTCTGGGCACTGTGGCTGCCCAGGGTGCCTCCACCTTGGCTCCTCTGGCAGCACCAGAGATATGGGAGAGATGGGGAGAGCTGCCCCACCACCACAGCTTCTCTCTGCCTCTCCCAGGAAGAAGCTGCCTGCATTGTGCCAAACATCCTTGGCAAGAGCTGCTATGGGAACCTGATTTTCACGGGCAAAAACACTTCACCTTCTTGAACCCCACCTTTCTGTGCCCTCCACTGCCAACCCGTGTGTCACTGAAAAGCCAGACAGCCACCAGTTTCTGTCTGGCTTTGGAGCTGCCTGAGGACTGGGAGAATGCTGCAGGTGAGCCTTTAAACGAGAGGTTTCATGCATCAATAATTACATTGTTCTCCGAGCCGCTGCATAAAATAGCGAAGTAATCTAAAGATTAACCCTGTCTTGACTCCTCATCCTGAGGGTGTAGCAGGGTAACAGCTTAACAGGCACTCAGAATCAGCTGATGGACGGTGTTTCTCATTCTAGGACACGTTAAGAGAAGGAGCAGGAAAAAAGGAATTAGCATCTCGCTCTGTAACCATGTCTTGGGCCTGTCTGAGGGACATGCTCTGTGCCACTGAAAAAGAAACCTGAATCTTATCTAGTGACAGCCCATCAAGAGCTGGGAGAGGGGAAAAAGGGAGACAAGGGAACATCCTCATTGAAAACGCTGCTCTGGCTTCTCCTGGCTGAGGGATGAACTTCCTCCAAATTCAGCAGTAAACGGCAGCAAAATTCCGACTCTCCTGGGATCCCAGCCAAAAAGCCACTAGATCCATTTCAAACCTGAGACACAGACAAACACAGCCCTTCAACCCTCATTCTCAGCAGACAAATAAACGCTCCCTTATCTTGTCTTGCTCCCACCTGTAAGCCTAGGAGCTTTAATTGGGGATTATTAATGGGCAGGGGCTTACACCATACCCCGCGCCTGAGAGCGCTCCCCGGAACACACCGAGCAACGCACTGCAGCCGTAATAACACGGTGATTAACGCGGCCATGGCTTTTAGCAGACAAAGAAAATACAGACATGACAAATCAAAGCTCATTTTCCACGATTTCACGTGCTGCCTCATCATCGTTTGTCATGGAGATCCTGCTGCCGCCGGGTGCAGTGGCTGCCAGGGAGTGGGGCTTCTGTAGGGAACGGGGGCAGCTGGAGGAGCACAGGGGACCTGGGACACTTCCAGGACTGCCAACCTCCTTCTCCATGCATGGAGTCCCTCAGGGGGTGCCTGCCCACCCTGTGCAGACCCCAATGCAGGGCTTGGCAGGGTGAGAGTGGATCCCAATGCAGACAGTGCTGCCCTTTGACTCCTGCAAAGCCAAGCTCCAGCTCTCCAAGCCTCTGGAATTGCTTTCCACTTTGTCAAACTCCCTGCCTTCAGCACCAGAGAAGCTCAACCCTACAGATGTGCGAGGAGCAGGGCAGGGCTCAGGGAGCCAGGCTGGGGTAGCCAGGGAGACCCACACGGCCAGGAAGAAGAGGGAGAGGCGAGCAGGAGCGACCAGCCAGGGAACAGAACCAAAACCAAAAAGCCCAGTAAAAGTCCTATTCTGATATTTAAAAGTAGACAGGCACCTCTTACGTTTATTCGCGCTTGGTATTCGGCGCTGCCCACCGAGTTCCGCGCGGTGCACCGGTACACGCCGCCGTCCTTGATTTGCGGGCTGGTCACGTTCATGTGGCTCACGGTGGTGCCATCAGACATGGTGTACTGGTTGGAGCGGTGCCCGCTGTCCCGCGGGATGGGCTCGTCGTCCAGCGCCCAGGTGACGGTCGGCGGCGGGGCCCCCTTGGCGGCACACATCAGGGAGAACTGCTCCCCGGGGTTGACCACCTTCTCGCTGAAGGAGGAGACGATGCGGGGGGTCCCATCTGGGGGGCACCCAGCGGGACGGGGGTCAGGGAGCAGCAGCCACAGGCAGCAGCAGTCACCCGCCAGCAGGATGGCACTGAGCTCCCACCCCAGGCTCAGCAGGACAGGAGCCCGGCTGGTGACACACACACGGTTGTGCTGGTGTCCCTGTCTGCAGATGCAGACAGGGGCAAGGGGACACGGTGGCTGACACAGGTGCCAGCTTGCGGGGGCACCTCCCTCAGCAGAGCCCACCCCTTGTTCAAACACTCAGTGGGCTGGATTGGGGAGGGCTGCCTGGTGAAGTGCCCAGGGGCTGGGGATGGCAAATTAACACTTATTTTGGTCCTTCCCCATCCTGGCCATGCACAGAGCCCAGGAACAGGCTGGCAGCAGCCTCAGGACCCCCACCCCAGTGGGTGTCCCTGCCCCCCAGCCATGCACAAAGCATCCCCTCAGAGAGGGGCAGAGGAAGGAGCTCCCATCCCGGGAAGCCAGCTCACCCTCCAGCGTGATGATAGAGAAGTCCTGTGCCGTCTGGGACTTGCGGGTGGCGAAGCACTGGTAGGCCCCGGAGTGGCTCTTCTGGGCGGCCGTGATGAGCAGGGTCTCGTTGCTGATGCCCCGGATGGAGATGTAGTCATCCACCGCCACCAGGTCCGTGTTGCGGTACCAGCGGATGACGTACTCGGGGGACCCGCTGAGGGCACAAGAGAGGATGACGGTGCTGCCGATGCCTGTTTTGAGCTTCTTTGGTGTGAGGGTCACACGCAGAGGGTCTGTGAGAGAGGGGAGAGGCGTTGGCGGTGCAGTGGGAGGCAGCTCATCCCCGCTGTGCTCCCTCTGCTCCTCCTGCCCCGGGAGGGCCAGCCTGGCTGTGATTAAATGTCACCGCACAAGAAGGCAGGTGGCCCTGCCACTGTCCTCGCTGCTGACAGCCCCTGCTTTTAACGTCAGCCCCAGGCCCCTGGCCTGTACTGTGGGGAGGTGGCAGGATGGCTGGAAGATGTGATCCGTGTGACAGGGACAGTGCTGAGCTGGGGACACACCAGGCTGGCTCCCAGCAGGCTGACCCTGCTCCAGGTAAGGCAGGCACTTTGGCTCTGGTACTGCCAGGATCCCAGTGACAGGAGGAACCCCCAGGAAAACAGCACATGATAAATACTTGGCCTGCCCAGATGGTATTTACTGTTTGGCTAGAGCTTATTTTATGTAAATCGACATAAATTTTATGTAAATCAACAAAGCAAAGCACAGAAGCACCCAACACGTCGGACACGTGCAAGACAGTGGCTTCCAGCGAGCCAAGCACTGTGCCAAAACACAAGGCTGTTGTTTTTACAGCTGTACAAACCCCTAAAGCTGTATATTGATAAAGGCTTTACATGTCAGAAGGCAGCAGGACGAAGCCCCCCACCGCTCCTCCCCGCCGGCTCTCACCTATGACCGTGAGGGTCCCCGTGACCTCTGCGGAGCCGAAGGTGTTGGTCACCTCGCAGATGTAGGTGCCGCTGTCCTCCACGCGCAGGTCGCTGATGGTCAGCCCCGTGATGCGCTTGGTCCAGCGGCTGTCGGCGGGGAGCGGCCGCCCGTCCTTGATCCACCGCACGGCAGGGTTGGGGTAGCCCGAGGCGATGCAGGGCAGCTCCACCAGCCGGCCCGCCTTCACCTCCCTGGACTGGAAGCTGTCTAACATCGTGGGGATGGACTCCGCCGGGTCTGGGTTGGGAGAGGAGTTGGGATCACCCGGGGAAGGGGAGGAGGTGAGGTGTCTCTGGGACATTGGGAAAACCCCTGGCATGGTGACACTGCACCCAGGCAGCACCATCCATGGGACACTGGCTCTCCCCGTTCCCCTGAGCTGGTGGCTCTGCCATACAGGATGGCAGGGTACACCCCATTATCCTTGCTGAGCATGGGGTGCCCTGTCCCACCCTGCCAGCACAGCCCTTGGCATCCAGGACAACAGGCACGTGGGGAGGTGGGAGGAAAAACGCATCCTAAATAGCTGATGGGAGGAATAAACTCAGCACCGGAGGAATTACTCAAGGTGACACCTAATTGGTGCAAAATACACAAATTTTGTGGCACATTTCAAAATTTACAAGCAAAAGGGCCCATCAGGCAGCTGGGAAAGGAGAAAATTAATCACTAAGTCTCAGGCGTGAAATTAAATTCCAGGGGAAAGAAACCTCTTTCATTACTCCCAAGCAGAAGTAAAACGCCGTGACGTGTAAATAATGACAGCGACCAGGAGGGGACCGGGCCAGATCGAAGCGCGCAGATTGGGGATGCTACACCCGGCGACGCGCACGCACCGCCGGGACGTGTGGCAGGAGGGACACGATTGTGACCGGGGGTCCCCGAGAGGCAAGATTAGGCGAGCCCTGCATCTCTTCCCTGCCCTCCGGGGGCTTAACTCGAGGAGCCGGTGCGGGAGCACCCGAGGATGGGAACAGCATATGGCAGGGAGCGGGCGCGCCGCACCGAGCGGCGGGAGCGGCGCCGCGGCTGCGAGTCGGGCGAACTCCCTCCCTCCCGAGCGGAGTAATTTGGGCAGTCAGCGGAGCCGGGAGCGCCCCGAGACACCCGGCACTCCGGACTGCACTGCCTCCGCCGCAGTATCGCTTGCATGTTCGTCACATCGCGTCAGGCTGCTCACATCGCGGGCTGTCACATCGCATCGCAGCGCGCCCCGTCGCCTCCCGCTCCGGGTGACGCGCGGCACTGCCGGCGCCGCGCCCGGCTCGGGGTGGGGGCTGAGTGCTGCGGGGCACGGCCCGGGCACTGCCAGCCCCCTGCGCAGCCCCACGGCACCTCCCGCCCCGTGCCGGGGTGTCCCCTCGCCGCGATCCCTGTGCGGGATGGGCAGGCGGGGAAGCAAGCAGGAGGGTGGGCATCGGGCAGGGCTGGGCCCCCTCCCGGGCACCGGACCCGCCCCTCGCCCACGCTGGCAGCCGCACGGGCTCACCTGAGACGGAGAGCCGGGCGCCGTTGCTCTGCCGCGTCTCCCCGCTGTACTTGTGCTTGGTGATACACCTGTAGGTGGACAAGGCATCTTCCTTCTGCACGTCCGATATGTACAAACCTCCATAAGAAGTAATAAAAAACCTATTTTCTGGAGACACAAAGGGAGGAGAAGAGTGAGCGAGCCTCCCCTGGCCCCAGGCTGAGCATCCGGGTCAGGCAGAGCCCCTGCACTCCGAGCTGGCACCGGAGCTGTGGCAGAGAAAGAGGGACCTTCCTCCACCTCTCTGCGCCTCCACCACATCGGGGTGCAGCTCTGGCTGAAGTTTCAGGCAGGCTGGTGAAGTTGGGTGAGCCACAGAAACCTCGTGTGTGCAACAGCAGCCCCGGCGTTTGTGGGCACCGCCTCCCTCCATCGCTCACCCTGGCCAAGCACGCACACCTGCCCAGGTGTAAAGGTGGGTTTGGGGGGTCTTTACACGCGCCTGGACCCCCAGAGGCTCGGATTCAGGCAGGCCGTGGCTGCAGAGGGTGAGCAGAGCGTGGGGCAGGAAGCTCTGGCACACGCTGCTCCACCGCGGTGCCACACGCTCCATGGCAACGCGGCAATTAAAAGTGAATCCGTCCCGCTGAGTTAATAATTAGCTTAACTTACTTAGAATCATCTGAAAACAAATAAGGGCTTGAGCTGATGTTTGAGCCCCGGGAGGAGGGTGGCGGGAGAGCAGCCAGGGCAGCACGGCCCCGGCAGCACGGCTGGAGCAGCCCCCTCAGGCCAGCAGGTTTTGGAGCCTGGCACAGGGGAGAGGAGTTTTTGGCTGGCTCCTGACCCCTGTAATTCATCATGAATTATAACAGTAATTAACACGAATAGAAAGGCTTGTGTAGTGGCTGCATGGAGAGCAGGATAAGCTGAGGCTCTGGAGAGGCTCCCTGCCCACCTGGAAAGCATTTTTGCCCTGCCCCTCTGTGCCAAGCAAGGCTTTCACCCCCGGCTCTGTGTGACTTTGGGGTTTATTCCAGCGCCAGTCTCAGCTGGGATGGGATGCTCCATCTGCTCGGCTGCACCGTGCTGCCAGCCAAACCACCCCCTACCAAACCGCACGACTGCAGAAGGTAATTTAGTGCAGCTGAATGCTCAGAGTGAAAACCTTTAAACCCAGCCTGTAAATCAGCAACATCTGCAAATGGCTCCCTCAAGTCCTGCACAATGCCTGCTAAACCAGGATCTAGCTGATGAGGCCAAACGACTGCTTTTACTTCCAGCACCTTTTGGAAGCACCTGGATGTTCTCAATTTAGGCGAGAAGAAAGCTCCGTGGTCAAAGTCAGGAGTGCAGAATAAACACGAGTGAGAGAGGACAAGAGGCAGATGCTCCCAGAGCACTCTGGCTCCCACATCCTGGGCAGGACCCCAGGCCCAATTCCTGCAGATACTGCAGGTGACAGAGCAGCAGAAAGCAGGGATCCTCACCCAGGGAACCAGGGAGTGTCCCTGGCACGAGCCAAGGCAACGGGAGTGCCAAGCTGTGCTGGCATCACCCATTCCAGCCGTGGCTCAGCCAGATGTGCGTGTTTGACTCCAATGCTTGATACAAGACAGTGAGAGACTCCAAACAGCAAAGAAACAGCAAATAATCAATCATAATGCCAGTCAAGCGAGGCTAACAGAGGCACAGGCACCCGCCAGGCTGGCACCCTGCGCTCATCCTCCCTGGAAGCAGCGGGAGCACGAGCTGGCACCCCCATCCCCACCTCGCCAGCAACACCCCTGTGACTCCATCCCTGCTGGGAGGGTTCTGGGGTTCGCCAGCCGAAACCTCAGCCAAAACCTCCGTGCTATGGCATGTCAACGCCGGCACGGCAGCGCCTGCCCCGCACCAGCCCGCAGCTGGGACCAGAGGTGCGGGCGTTGTGCTCCACGGCCAGCGGGAGCCGCCCCGGGATCCGTGCGACCCCCGCGGAAGGGCAGGGGGAGTGGTCCCACGGCACCGCAACAACATGCAAATCAAACATTAATTTTTCATCTCCCATCAAACCAGTAAGCGGAGAACATTGGCTGCACTGGAATTTGAGATGGGGGGAGCCGGTTTCCATGGTAACGGGGCTGTATTTTGCGAAGCGCCGGCAGCCCCAGCCCACACCCTCACAGGATCCTGCCCGGGGATCCACAGCCCTGTGCTGCCGTGCTCTGGGCTGGAAACAAAGCCTTGTGCCCGAGATCCGGGCTCCGGGATGGGGCTCCGGCCATAACAACCTCCCCAAGGAGGAACGGGCAGGAATCCGGCAGGTTTAGGATCCACGTCTCCACCGCGGGGTGACAGGAGACATCTGCCCCTTGCACGCTGTGGTGGCACTGTTCCATCACGTGCGAGATCCACACAAGCTGACAGCGCAGCTTTTTTGTCCGGGAGGGGACAAGTGACTCTGTCGAGGAACGTTCTGCTGGTTCAGGGGAGATGCGGGGCTGTAACTGATGGAAGCCTCACCCGAGTGACTTATTGCTGAGTTTGCCAGGCAGATTAACGTCGGAGGTCGCCAAGTAAAACCAGATCTTTCTGCCTGCCAGGAGGTGGAAAGGCTTTACAGGAAGCAGAGGATTAAGCACATCTGTGGCCAGGCTGGAGTGATGTGCCTCTAATAACTCTTCCAGCTTGACTTGAGCTGCTGCCTTTGGAGATACCTCACCAAAGCCCTTGGATCAAACACAGCCAAGAGCCCATCACGAGTGAAATTTTACATAAATTCCCAGGATCTGGCCCCTCACCTGGGGAAAAGAGTGAGAGGGGGACTCTCCTTCGTGGTCTCACTGAGTACACACACACCTCTCCCACATCCAGCTGCCAGTGGTGGTCCTGGAACCCCAGCATCATTCCCAAGGGCCTCCCAAGAGAAAGATTACAGTCGATGCAGGTTACCAGCTCCTGCTCTATCCAATATGGATTTATCCAAACAACGGGGTCAGGGCTTCAGGAGGGAGCACGTTTTATAGTTCATAAGACTAATGAGATAACTTTCCCCTGGTACTGCTGGAGAATCAATAGGTGCCAGCGTTTATGAATTAGCCATACTCAGAGCATGTACATCCCAAGGCATCCCAGAAAAATCCAATAACCGTTTGGTGCTATTTCTGTCCACGTTTAAAGTGACAAACGCCTCCCGGGGGGCAGGCACGGAGGGGGAAGCCCCAAAGAGCAAAGCCTGTAATTTTCCACCGCTGCCACAGCGGCACTTTTCTGCTGTGGCTGCTGTTCCAGGATGCCATTTGCCCGGCATGGAGCTCGCCTGGGGACAAGGAACATCCACGGAAAACCCAGCCAGGAGGGAAACTCCTTCCCGTGACACTGATCACCACCTCCCTCCCTGGGGCAGTGCCCAGTGGGGCAGGGGACACGGGGCACAGGAGGGGCTGGCATCAGTGGCCGTGCACCAGAGCTGCCTTTTATCTCAGCAGGCTGAGCCCAGCTCATGCCACAGCAAATGCTGAGAGCAGAGGGGGCACTGAGATTAAAGCTCCCTGCATCCCTCCCCGGCGGAGATGTTAAAGACGAGCTGTAACTTGAGCCCAATGCAAATTTCATAGGACCTGCACAAATCTGACAGATTTATTTACGTGTTTTCCTGCCGTGGGGATCCCAGGGGAGCTGGAGGGCCGTCGCTGCTCCCAGCCCTTCCAAAGGCAGCAGAGCCCTCCCGCAGAGCCGGGGCAGCAGAGCTGTGAGCTCAGCCAAAGGTTCCCACCTGGAAGAGTCACGGGCATTTGTAACGCGAGCGATGCCAGCTGAGCCAGCAGCTCGGGCTCTGCACTAAGGGGCTCCTCCTCTCCTCCTCATCCTCCTCTCCTCCTCCAGGAGCAGTGGCCCTTTTCCCGACAAAAGGACCTGGCGGTTTCTGCGGGAGTCAGAGCAGAGGAAACAGCAGAGGAGGGGTGGAAATCGGGGAGTCGTGACGGGCTTTCCACCTCCCCTCCCTAATCTCCTTTATAAGCATGGCTCCATCTCCTCCCGTTACAGGATTAACACCCATCTCTCATTCTCCTCCCGCAACAAGATTTTATTTCTAATTACGCTGTAATAAAACTGGGCGCGCTCCCAGGGCTCCTTCCAAATGACTTGTCGGCACTCGGCGAGATTGAATCCTACTCGGGCCGCTTTCCGGCACCTCTGCCGGCTGTTCATTAGGCATGCATGAGGGAGAGGGTTTAAGAACAAAATTACATTTAAATGTCTTTTCTGAGAGGGAGACGTGAAACAAGAGAGAGAAGCAAAAAGCAGGAAAGGTTTACAAGGAGGGTGTCGCTGTCACCTCCCTGTCACACTGCTGTCCAGCACGTCTCCACTCCTGGTGCTCCGGGGACCAGGACAAAAAATCCAAAAGGAAACACTGGAGGGGATTTCTGAGCATCAAATTTTTTGCAATAGGATGGCAACCAGGGACATGTGTCACTGAGCGCTGTCACCCTGCCCAGGACACTGCTGTGGTAGTGGAGAGGCTTTCCAGCAAAACCAGGGATTTTCTTGTGAGGGCTTAGGAAAACACACACCAGAAGAAATACGGGATGGACACAACCAGGAGCTGGCACTGCCAATCCTGCTCCCTGCATCGGGGTGTGAGCTGCCAGCACGTGGCTCGAGTGGAGCACCAGGAGCTCTGTGTTTTCCAGATGTTTTCCATCCTCACTGGACTGACTGGCAGAGGGCAGTTTCTGCTGCCTGGATGCTGCTTCCCAGATCCAGGCTCACGACTCGGCAAAATTGGGAAAACAGATGTTAGGAAAGATCTCTCTCTATTAGCTCCCTCGGAAGTGAGGTATCCTGCAGGGCTGGCAGGAGTTATTAAATCAAGAGTCATTATTTACCCAAGGGCCAGTCTTGCAAGTCATGTTCCTAGAAGTAAATCCGGAATTATGCTGCCCACGGAAATGGATTCACACGGGTGTGAGGGAGAGCACAGTTTGCCTCTCCGGGTTTTAATCCACCTCTGAGTCACAGGAGCGCTTGGCAGTGAAACCCAGCAGTGTTTGGGGACACTTCGGTTTGTTTGCGTAAGCGACTTTGGGAGTGACACACTTTCACTGAACCAGAGCACGGAGGAGGAGGAGGAGGAGGAGGAATCCCCTGGGTGGGGGCCCCGGGGGCCGGGCTTGCCCGTGGAGCAGCCCCCTGTCACCAGCAACGCTGGCACTGCCAAAGGAGGAGGAATTAATCTCCCGAGGTGGTCCGGAGCCGCCTAATACCAGCAGAAAATTACAGAACAGGATGAAGAGCATTACAAAATGAATAGGAGGGGACTAGAGATTTCCATGGCTAATCCTGTTAACGAGACAATTTCTTATCAAACTCATTATGTGGCGGAAAGCAGGGGGGGAGGGAGGGGCTGGGCAGGGAAGCTGGGGAGGGGGAGGGCGATGCCAGGCAAAAGGCATTCCCGGAGCATCGGGACTCGGGCTGGCAGGGGAGCAGGGCAGCTCCCGAGCCCTGCTCACCACTCCGCACGCCAGCGAGGGTTGTATTTCTATTTCCGAGCAGAGCTGAGTATTACTAGAGTGACATTTACCACAAAATAGTGCCGTCTGCTCCGGCTCTATCACCAGCCCTCTCCCAGCGCTGAGCTGCAGAGGGCTGGGATTACGGCAGGCATAAAAACGTATAAAATCCACCAAGAGAACACTCAATTCTAAAAGGGATTTTTTGGAGCGTCAATTTTGGCTTGGGTTTTTTTGTTTGTTTGTTTTTTTTAACCTCCTGTTACGAGTCTCGTTTTCCTGGAGGAAGCAAAACAAAATACTGCGGTCCAGAGGCTGAACATGTGTCTGCCCCAGCACAGGATGGGTGGGCTGGGAAGGCAGCCCGGGGTGCTGGGGAGCTGGGCAGGGGCTCTGCCCGCCGGCTCCTCCATGCTGATCCCTGCACAGGCAAAGTGGAGCAGCCTGGCGTGGGAAAACGCGGCTGTGGCTGAGTGATTCCCAAAAATCCTCACCAGCCCCTCCACCTACTGCCCCCGAGAAACGCGGTGGAGGGGGGGGCTTCACCGCTACTTTGTGCACAGCATTTAATTTTTTTTTTTTTTTTCATTTGCTATTTAAAAAACCGCGGAACTAGTCAGATTTCATGCTAATGAGGAGAAAATCTGGATCGAGGACTGTGCAAAAATTTGCATCTCAAAGAGGAAAACAGGAAGTCGCTAAGAAAGGAAAATCCACGCAGAGGTAGCGGGTATGGCCATAATTAGGCTAATGCTGCCTGTGTTCTGTCAGCCCGTTCGCGTCAGCCCCGGGCTGGCGGGGGACAGCAGACCTCGCTGCCACCACGCCGTGATTCCCTGCCACGGCTCCAGCCCGGGAGAGGGATGGTGAGGGATGCTGGGCACCAGGCTGGCAGTGCGGGATGCAGGATGGCACGGGATGGAGGATGGCACAGGGTGGAGGATGGAAGAGGATGGAGGATGGCACGGGGTGGAGCATGGTACGGGATGGAGGATGGAACAGAGATGGAGGATGGAAGAGGATGGAGGATGGAACAGGGACATGGAGTGTGGAACAGGGATGGAGGATGG
>VYXF01001192.1:90747-130178 GCA_013397295.1 Polioptila caerulea
TGGGATGGAGGATGGCACGGAATGAAGGATGGAACAGGGATGGAGGATGGCACGGGATAGAAGATGGAACAGGATGGAGGATGGCACGGGATGCAGGATGGCACAGGATGGAGGATGGAACAGGATGGAGGATGGCACAGGATGGAGGATGGCACGGGATGGAAGATGGAACAGGATGGAGCATGGTACGGGACACAGGATGGAACAGGGAACGTGGTGGCCCCGCCGCCCTGGGAAGGACGGCTCACAAAGACGCACATCTGGAGATTCTCCAGCAGCACCACCACTGCCACGGGACCGCCCACACCCAAAGGAAGAAACCCCCACGCCCCCAGCCCCACCTGCCCAGGCTGAGCCCACCAGCACCGCCTGCCTCAGCTCAGAACGAGCCGTCGCTGTCCCCCATCTTGAGAGGGGCTGATTTGCAGTTTTGCATCAATTTTCCTCTGATTTTTTAATTGGGTTTTGCTGCCGCTGCAGACATTACTGTGCAAACAATTCTGAATGGCTTGAACCAAGATATTTGCTCATAAAAATCCATCACCAACGCCGAGAATGACAGAAATGGAAAATGCCTAATGAAAACAAAGGGGAAAACAACAGGTACCCTGGTCCTTCGCCATCCATCACCAACCTCGGATTATTGATGGGAAGGGAAAAAATTCTCCCATCTGCAATCAAATCTTGAGAAATCCTGAAAAGCCAAACATCACATAGGAGGAAATTCTTTGCCCCCACTTCAGTCTGCAGGAGTTTCGCCATAATTATAATAAGAGTGAGGCTGCTGGATAACACGAGAATTATTTTCCCCACTTACATTGTCAAATGATCATTTTGCCCTGCAGTGAAATCTCAATAATTATAATGCCGAACCGTGAAAGAACAAAGAAATAAAAAAAAGCAGTGTTTTCTTCCAGGGAGCGGGGGGAGGGGGGAGCCGCCATTGCAGAACTCAAAGTGCATCCTTCCTCTAATTATCTTTTCCAGGGCTGTGCATCCCTCACCCTTTCCCCATGGCCTGAGCCCCCCGATAACTCCCTCAGCTGGAGGGGGTGGTGAGGATGGGAGCAGCCACTCCATGCCCAGGCATGGCAGAGCTTCCCCACTGAGGAGTGAAGTGGGGAGCGTGGTTTGGGTTCTGTGGCATCGCCCCCCAGCCCCAATGCCAGCCCCCAGCTCTGCCAGGAGCTCCCCACCAAGGCTGCCCGCGGGGTGTGGGGAGTGCCCAGTTTAAGCCACTCATGGCTCACCGTCCCTTCACACCCATCCCAGCACCGACAGCCCCTCAGCATAGGAGAAGCAAGGAGAGAGGAGAGAAAGGGGACAGAAAGCAGAGGGGGGCACGGGAGGGGGGGTAAAGGAGGCGAACAAGAAAAACAAGACGACAGAACGCTTGCTCCACAGCCCTCGGCTAAATTACAACCAGTTTACTGAGGTGGAAAGCTGCAGTGAGCTGAGGAGGAATATGTGGAAACCATCTGCAGATTTAAAAATAATCTATTTTACGATCACCCTCGAACATATTCTTTTGCAGAAACCAAATAGGATTTGTTGTTGTTGTTTTGTGCAAACTGTTAGGGAAAAATTACTAGAAACATGCAGGGGGTTTTGCCTTCTTGAGTACTGAGAGGCTAAATATGCCCTTCCTTATGTTTAGAATAGTAACAGTCATCTTAAAATTAACTTGGTCTGCATCAGAGCTTAAAACAGTTGCAATTCAGAGCCTGCAAAAGCAGGACAAACCTGCGCTGGGATATCTAGTGCTTCGAGCTGACAGATGTCTTCCTACATACAGTAAATATAGGTCGTCTTTTCCTACCCAGAGAACTGTAGATCTTAATTAACCAGGCCACTAGCAGCATATGTAATGATTTTTTTTCAGCTTGCTAAGTAAACCTTCCCGTGATGAGATGGAAGGAAAATCAGATGCACGTGAGAGGGACCCCCTCTCTGGCCGCCGCGGCCAGCGCAGCCCTCGTGCCCGCCGTTATTTCACGCCATAAAATCTGGCTAACGAGATGGGAAGGGTGTGGAGTGCCACATCCCCCTCCCCGTGTGCAGCCCAGGGCTGTGCCCAGCCAGCCCTGAGCCCTGAGCCCAGCTTGGCTCACGGTGGCCAGAGGGACTGTGGGGCTAAACCGCGCTTTGCCTCGTAAGCCACTCCGGGATTAAATTATCTCCGGGCTCAGAGGCAAATGAGCTAATGAAATTCATGCTGCATTATGATAAAGCCGTGCTGAGCCCTCGTGGAGGGGCAGTGGGCGCTGTGGTGGGTGAGGGAGGGTGGCAGGGCCTGTCCCCCCCAGGCACAGTGTCCCTGTGCTCAGGGGCTGAACCTGGGCTGGCCACGTCCCAGCCCTGGCCCAGGAGGAAGGCAAGAGCCGGGTGAAGTTTCAGCAGACCCTGCCTAAACAAGGGCACCCAGTGAGCCCTCTGCCCTCCCACCACCTGCAGGATGCCCTGAACTGGGTTTTAAAAACACTGGGCTGGAAGGAAGGGAGAGCAGAGCCTGAGCCCATGGCCACATCCTCACACAGTCTGTGTTTCTACAGCCAGAAGTGTGCTTGGCAGGGCAAGGACAGCACACAGAGCGCTGTAAAGGGCAAGACTGGTGCAGGAACCCCAGAAAAAAGCTCCCCAGAGGCTGTGGGAAGAAGTCAAGGCCAGGAGCTCCCTCTGCAATGTGGAAAATTGCAAGAGAGCTTTGCATCACTGCCCTGCATCAGCTCTGAAAGAATCCTGCTGAAGCCGAGACCTTGTTTTGATCTGATGAGAAAACCCAAAAGCCTCACAAAAGAAACTGTGTCCCCTGAAACTCAGGGGTGAAGTGGAAGGATCCCACAGTCCCACTCGTTGCCGTGGTCCCACGTGTCCACGAGACACGCGCGGTGCCTCCCATCCCCTCCTCCCCTCCCTGCTACTCACTGGGGAAAAAAATTCAGTGAACGCGACTCGAACAAAGCGTAGAACTTCCTCCCTGCTCATTAGTGCTGGAAAAGCAACAGAAAAAAAATCCCCAGGACATAACCTCCTCTTCAGCTCTGAAGTCTGAGCGGCTTGGAGAGGGTGGTTGGGTTTATTCTTTGCCTTTCACCTCGCTCAGAGTTGGTCTGCACGCTTTGATTGTGGAGGCACAGAGAGGAGCCCACGCCGAGGAAGGGACCCCAATCCCTCCTGCTCCGAGTGCTGGCTCTGCACACGCACCCTGGGGCACACAGATTCCCACAGCCCCATCAGCACCTGGCTCGGAGGCTGGAGGCAGCTTGGGGCAGCTCACAGTGGCCCTGCCCAGCCTGTGGGACACTCTGATCCTTCCTCCCACCCTCTAGAGGGGTGACTCCAGAAGAAAACCCCTTCTCCTTGCTTTCCCTGCAGCCAGGAGTGCTGGTGGTAGGAGAGGAGGGGGTGCAGGGTGGGGCAGGGGCACCACCTTCCCTCACCACCCAGGTGCTCCAGGAGCACCAGCAACAACAGCAAACCTGGACAGAAATGTGGGTGAACCACGGGATCCCTCTGGAAAGGGGCGAGAAGGGAGCAGGGTCCCTGCAGCCACAAAAGCCACCAGTGGGTCACCACGAGCCCATCTCCATTCACCCACACTCCAGTGCTGGAAAGGTTCGGAGAGCGACTGGGGAGCTGCACACATTCCCAGGGGGGAAACAACCCCGGTGTTCCATCAGAGCCACGGCACAAATCCACCCCAGAGCATCTGCCCTGGCAGCTGGGGGAGGAGCAGCCCCTTCCTGCACCACACATGATCCGCTGCAGCTTATCAATAATTATTAAGACAAGGCAAATGTGTGTTGACCTAGTTAGACGTCCAAGAAGAAAACCAGCCCCGGTGGCTTTGTTCAGCAACCTGGCAGTCCTGATGGAGGCAGGCCTGGCACGGGCCCTTCCCATCAAAATGATTCCCTCCCGGCACTGGGGAGCCTCACGTGTGAGCACTGGGGCACTTGTGAGGAACAGTTTAGGCTTCAAAACCAGCGGGGAAATACTCTGGTAGTTCACAACCTGAGCACAAAAATCATTCTGGGCCAGAAGAATTAGTCAGGTGCTGCGGGATGCAGCACCAACCCCAATTCTGAGCAGCAACTTGGACACCACAGGCACAGGGAAGAAAGATGCCATGTCCTCCTGACACTGGCACAACATCCCTGGCCCAGGGGCTCGACTTAGGCAAATCCAACCCTGCAATCAGATGTGATTTCCTAGCAACAAGCGACGAGAGGCTGGGGCAGCTCACCGGGAGAGCGGGCGGCCTCCGCATGACTCCAAGTCCTTAAATGAGATGAGATCTTGTCACACCATGCTTTCACCTGCCTTCCAGGTGTCCAGGGGACAGAGGGGGCTGCCCCAGCTGCCAGCACTGCTCTTAGCCCCTTCAGGTTTAGCCTGGGGAGAACATGGAGCAGAACGTGAGGGCTTGGCACCTTTGGGGACCGCCAGCAGGTTGCCCATTATTTTTGGAGAGGGAATATCCATTTGTCACCACGGTGGCACAGAAATGCACACAGCCCCCACACCCCCACGCTGTAATCCTCTCAGTTTGGGGTGATCAGGGAGAGCTGGGACCCCATAACTGTCCCGTGACTCAGGTGTGACCTGCATCTTGCTCACCTGTCTCAGTTTTATGTGAGACTTGAGCTCACAGTGTGCTGCTCCTGCCTCCTCTCTGCTTCCCTGCAGCGACACTCAGGATGAATTCCCCTCATCTCATGCAAGCACTAAAGGCTCTCGAGGTGTCCCCCCAACCCTGCCAGGTCGGAGCTTGGCTCAGGGCAAGGGACAGTGTGGACACTGCCATCTCCAGCCCGGGGGACACCTCCTCAGCCCCTGGCCTCCTGCCCAGGGCTCCCTCCTGCTCTGCACGGTCCAGTGGTGCCTTTACAGCCTTGGCTGTGCCAGCACAGCCCGAGGCCTCAGTGCCAGCTTCAGCAGGCACGGCTGGGTCCCCTCGGAGGGCAGGCACAGGAGGGAGCCAGGGACACGGAGGTGCAAAGGGACAGCGTGGCACGGGCTGGGGAGTGCCCCCCTGGCTGGCACGCGGCATCCAGCCTCACATGTCCAGCTCCAAAGGTGACAGCCCCCCTGGACACAGCCCTTCTGCCGAGGGCAGGCGCTCAGCTCTCCCCCATCACCAGCCTGGGAACGCTCAGCGCTTCTCCCCAGCCCTGGTCCCTCTGTCCCTGCAGCACTGCAGCCAGATCCCGCCTCCAAGAGCCTCTCAGAACTGACGGGATGCAAATTATTCCTCCCTTTCAGCTGCTATTCAAGCCTTGCTGGCCACCGCTCCGAGCAGCTGCTGCCTCGCACACACGCGCGGGAGGGGCGGGCGCAGGGCTGATTTTGGGAGCAAGGAGGGGTGAGTGCAGCATCCATCACAGACACACAAAGAAGCTCCTCATCCTCCAGCCCTGGGGAAGGCAGCCCAGCAGCAGAGGGCTGTGCAGGGCAGGAGGAGCTTCCACTGCACAAAGCTGAGTTGTCCCAGGGAGGGTGACACGGGGACAGTGGCACAGGCCAGGCCAGGGATGCTCCTTGCTGACAGACATTAGTGGGTGCACAGGCTAAAGCAGCAGGGCCAGCACCCAGCCAATTCACACATGTTTTATTCATAAAAACACTGCAAAGTTCACACGCGTTCACTAATTACTCAACCTGCTCCTCTGTCAGGTGAATAATGAGGGGAAAAATAATCAGCAATTTGTTCAAAACCACATGGAGAAATTCCGAGTGCGTTATGGCAGGGCTGTGCTCGGCATACTGAAACCTGGGGACGATGTGATGCTGTAAAAAAACCTGGGGCACTCACCCAAGGGACCCCAATGTAACCAGTGCCCCTGTGCACCCCCAAAATCCCATCCTGTCCCACGGGCACTTCCAGGTGCTCCAGGGCTGCCACAGCTGCACCTGGGAGGAGAAATGTCTTTAAAAGGCATCGAGGAGCTCCTGCCTCCTCGGAGCGCTCGGAAGCCCAGCCAGGCCTTGCTCTCTGCAGCGCTGCTAATTACCATGGCTTTCCAGAAGGCAGGAATAATTAAAGCACCTTCCCTTTCCCTGGAGAGCGAGAGCAGGATGGCACAGGGAAGGGAAAGCATTTCCCAAACTTCCCTGCTTTCCTCGGGAGCTGAGCCTGGCAGCGGGGCAGAGCAGCCAGGAGCCTCCTGCGGGGATGCTCCCGCCAGCACCCCCAGATGTGGGGGATGGAGCCGGGGAAAACCAGCCAGCACAGAGAGCTGGATTGGGAAATCTCAAAAAAAACAACAAAAAAATAAAAGGCTTGTAGCTGAAGGAGCAGTGAGGAGCCAGCACATCTGCTCCCAAGGAGCCACTTCAGCCAGGGGACTCCTGCCTTGGCACAGCAATTACTTTAAAATAAAATTATCCTCTGAAAAGGCATGATAGAGCATTAGCCCTGGAAGCTCCCACTCGCTCACCCGAAAATCCCAATGTGCTGTGTCACACTGGTGGTTTGGTGGGGAGGGGGTGGGTGTAAAGACAGGGCCACCAAGAGGGAGCTCTGTGGCCACTGAGAGGCCTCCTTTGGCCAACACTGACTTTAGACATGGGCTCTGCAACTGCAGCAAAGTTGCAGTCAGGCATCAGCATCTCCACAGTGGCAAACGGGAGCGTAATCACAGAGAGGTGAGGGGAGGGAGGAAACAAAAAGCAGCAATAAATCACTTCCCTGCTGCTACCCGAGGAGATATAATTAAGTTTATGCTTAGAGTGGCATTGCTGACAGTAGTCCTGGAATGAGATAAACACATGGCATGAGGTTAAGCTGTGTGCTGAGTGGCAGGTGACACGTGTGCTCAGGAATGTCCTTGATTAGGGAGTCCCCAAACACAGGGAGAGCACCGGGAAATGTCTGGAAAGCTGCACACTGCAAGGCTCAGGGCACCACTGCACACCCAGAACAGGCTCTGCAGCCTCTGCTGAGGGCCCACTGCCCCCACCAGCCTCAGCCCAGGTGTCCCTGCCCGGGGTGTCCCCCCTTTCCTGGTGCCCACCATCACCCATGGGCACCCAGCTCGCCAGCCTGAGTCCTGCTTGTGCTTAAGCACAGGCTTAAATTCAAGCACGGGCTTAACTTTAAGCACATGAAATGTCCACTGATCTCCAAAGGATTACTCGTGGGCTCAGCTGCGCACACCAGGGGCTCAGCAGGCGCTGGGATGCTCAGTGTCACCTCCAGGGACAAAGGGCAGAGACAAACCCTGCAAAGGGGGTGTGACCGAAATCACAGGGGGTGCCCTGCCAGCTCGGCACGGGGACAGTCACTGGGGCTGGACACTGAGCTGGTCCAGAGCTCCTCACACAGGCCAAGAACACTGTGGGCACCATCTTCTACTCAAACACACCTGCACGTCCTCAGACGCTTGCCTCGATTCTCTAAAGAAAAATTCCACAAGCCTGTACTAATTTTCACTTACAGAAAAGAGCTTGGTGTGGGTTTTCTGGTAGCATGCAGTAATTGAAGACAATCCTCAAACAGGAGCAAGTTTTCCTAATCTAGCCTTGCAATATATTTTAAACCTTATTTTAAAGTAATTCTGCCCATCCCCAGGGGTTTGATGAACACATTTCTGCAGAGAGTGACGCTGCTCGCTGGGTGCTGTCCCAGGTTTTATTACCTGATGTCCCCTGCACTGAGAGAGAGGCCAGGCCTGCCCACCCACAAAGCTTGGCTTTAGCAGCTCTGCCCAAGGAGCAGAGAAGGACACCCCAAACCCAGCTGAGCATCCTTGGGGTGACAGCTAAGCAAGAGGCTCTTGCTGCCCTCCAGACACTGCCACAGCCATCAGCATCCCACCTCCAGCCCCTGATCCCACCCTGGCCAGGAGGAGCCCCTGAAAGCCAGCGCAGGGCCCAGCTCAGCCGAGAGCCTCCAGCTGCCATCTGGACGGATCACAGGATTTTTTTTTTTTCTTTTTTCCATGCAAATATGAAAGAGGGGGTGGGGGGAAGGCTGAGGAGAAACGAGGCTGCAAAATGAATTCAGCATCAATTATTCTAAAATATGCGTGTTAATATGGGAAGGGCTCCATGGCTGCATCCATCTCCACTTCTGTTCATTTTGAGCAGCAAAATGTGACCCGGGAAGATGACAGCATCTCGCGTCTCACTTACACAAACACGAGCCGGGCAAGGGGGGATATTAAAACAGGAGACAATGCTGCATATTAAAATGCCACAGATGGAGCTTTCTGCAGCCTTTGCAGTCTGCCTCAGAGATTATTGCTGGGCCATATTGTATTAAAAAATGGGGGGTGGGTGTGTTATTTATTTAATTTTTAAACAAATTCCATCTCCTACTCATGCCGGATGGATAAAGTGAGCTCTTGAGCTCCAGCCAGCTTTGCCAGCAAACCCACATGAAAAATGCATTTTCATTAATACAAACTGTTTGCAGTAGGTAAATTAATTCTGGAAATGGTTTTCATACATGGCAAATTATACGTTCAGTGAAAACACTGGATGACACTCCACAGTCCTAATAAAAGCCCCGTGTTTCCCGTAATGAAGCGGGATTGCCAGGTAAAGGCGGCGAGCTGGAACAATTAAACAAACAAATAAGTCAACAGGCGAGTGAAAGCTGATGGGGCTGGGAGGTTCTCAGGCTGCTGCAGCCATCCCAGGATCCAGCCCCACAGGTGGAGCTTCCCAGAGAGGAGGAAGGAGCAGCCTGGGTCCCCTCCCACCACCGGTGTGAGGGCTGAGGGTCCCGCCAGGGAAGGTGCTGTGGATCCTGAGGGCACAGAGGTGACGAGCACAGCAGAGCTGGCCAAGGAGCCAGCCAAGGCCCTGCCAGCCCTCCACCATCTCCCACATGGGCAACAAGCCCAAAGATCCCCTCACAAGTTCCTCCTCTGCTCTCAGCCCTTTGAATGTCTCCTTTAACAGTCCTGGGCGCCTGCTGATGGCGAGGGAAGCGATCTATAATTGATGGAGTGACGCTGTGCCACGGCCCCGGCCCCAGCCAGGAGACATCTGTTCTGCACGTAGCCTCGCTCAGGTGCTGTCACGCCGCATTTGCCGCAGCATATCACAGCCCGCCTGCCTGTGCTAACGTGGGGCCGGCCCTGGGCCCTGGCACCCTCAGCTCGGGGTGGCACGGCCTGCAGAGGTTGCACTGGCGGTGTTCTCCAGCCTGTTTTCAGGCAAATTTCTGCAAATTTCCTTCGGCAGCACCAGGGCTGCTGGGCACTTGTGACGGCAGCACCGTGCCCACCCTCACTGTGCCCTTCCAGCAGCAGCCCTGCACACTCTCAAGCAAGTTCCTACTCTGCCAATGGCCTTTCCCTCCAAATTCTTCAAACCCTGAGTGAGGCAGAAGGCAGGCACAACACCTGGGAAGTGGGGAAACTCGGAGTGATTTGAAGAGCAGAACAGACCTCCATCCCTGCATTTGTCACGGGGAACCGAACGCCACGGAAGGAGGGGGCAGCATTTCATAACAGCCTGCCACGTTAGAAAACAAAGAGTGATAAAGAATCTTTTAGTCACCTCTTAATTACATATTCTGGGTGCATTAAGAAAGGAGAAATGTATCTCAGGTCACTGCCTGTCACTGCGACAAAGGCCCGTGATGAGTTCTGTATTCAAAATATTTGCACTAATTATCAGCACAGCTCCCCTTTGAAAGCGCTCGCAGGGAAGGCTGGTGTTTCACCCGAGGGAATCAGCTCGCAGCCTTCACTGCACTACACATAAATATACTCGTGCACGGGTATATTTTTACCAACGTGCCCAGCTATGTATCCATGGAGAAAAGCCTATAAATGCCTAATGCTCGTCTTGTGGGGCTGGGGAGCAGGAGCAGCACAAGAGGGGCTCTGTTCCCCACTCCTGCAGATGCTGGCTGAGCCACGATGGGCTCTGCTGGGTTTCCAAAGGTGGGAGCAGAGACTCTCACCCCCGGGCGACGGCTCCAGCCACGGCTTGGTCAAATGGAAAACAACCCTCTGCCAATGCAAATGCCCAGGGAAGGAGAGAAGCGCTCTGAATGCAAATGGGACTGACCTTTAATTAGTGCATAAGGAGGCACAAGATGGGGGAAAAGCCAGAACTTCCCTAGGCACCTTCCCTTTCTCGAGCACAGCAGGAATCGCTGCGTCCCCACAGCAGTGACTCTGATTTTCCAGGCAGGAGCTCCCACAGAACATCCTCCCCCTCTCTGCCTGCTCTGCTGCTGAGCCAATGTCCCAGGAGGGCCAAGATGAGGGTGAGGGATGGGCAAAGAGAGGTCCCAGGCTCCCACCAGGAGTGCCTGCAGGATCTCATTGCATGAACCTGGGGCTGGCCTCTTCTCCCAGGCAGCTACTGACAGGAAAAGGGGACACAGCCTCAAGCTGCACTGGGGAGGTTCAGGATGGACATCAAGAAGAATGAAAGGGTTGTTAAACACAGGGAGGGGCTGCCCAGGGAGGTTTGGAGTCCCCATCCCTGGAGGCGTCCAAGGAATGACTGGACATGACACTCAGTGCTCTGGGCTGGGTGACAAGTTCGGGATTGATCACAGGTTGGACTCGATCTTGGAGGTCTTTTCCAAACAAAACGATTCTGTGATCCTATTGTGAGGCAAGAGAAGGGCCACAGGCACCCAGCAGGTGCCACTTGCCCCCTCATGGCCCCTGTCACCCAGCAGGACACAGCACATCTCCCACCCGGGGATATCGTCCCCATTTGACACAAACTGACCCACATCAAAATCTGAGCAGAGCTGCCCTCGACAACCCTGGAGCTGCTTGGGGCCAGCAGCATCCTGTCCCCTCACCCCTGGGTCACACCTTGGTGTCACTCTCATGGAATTCCACATTATTTCCCTGTTTTTTGCCATCCCATAACCCAGAGAGCCTCCCCTGAGCGCTCGCTCTGACCCGGCCGGATGCTACAGAGCAGCTCCTTCTCCTCAGCCAGCATTTAATCTGAGTGGACAGCAGCAAAACCACGCAGATATAAATGGGGCAAGGAGAAAATAGCACGCTTCAGGTTCCTCGGGGAAGCATATGGGACCGGGAGACTTATTAATAAATTCTTCTTTGTTCTGTATTGTCTGTGATAAATAGCCGCACTCAGCATCAATAACCACAAACATCCTTGGGAAAGGGAGACATGCAGGAACCCATCACGCTGCTGAGAGCAGAGAATGGATTCAATTTCGGGGCTGAAGGCAAATTTCACAGCCCTAAACAGAATTATCACAGGGGGCTGCTGTGGCCACACATGCAATAAATGTAAGGTTATGGCCACTGAAGCAGCAGAACATCTCCCAAGAGTTGTAATGCCTTAAGTGAGAGGATAAGAAAGAATAGCCCCGTTCAGGAGGGTGCCTTTGGAAAAATAACATTTATGTTTCTGAATCAAAAGTGTTTTTATTAAGGGAACACAACACTTCTGGAATGTTATTGCCCTAGAGATTACTCAAACTCCCACCCCTTTGCTGGCATCCAAAAGTAAATTTCCACGAGATTTTAAACACTGCTGAGACCTCAATAATTTGGGAGTAGGAGGGAAAAGAGAGCAGTAGCAAGAGACATTCCTAATGGTGAAGACATGAAAAACGCAGCTTTATTTTTTGATGATTACATTAGATTTTTTTTTTTTTTTTATCACGGAGATGAAAAATGAGCAGCTACCACCTCCTAATTCACTGCCTGGGGACTGGATTCCTCTCCGCTGCCATTTGAGGAGAGGCACTGGAAGCAGCACTGAGCAGGAAATGAGTTATACTGGGGAAGAGCCTGTTCCACTGTGGGAAAATAGGGGGAAAATACCCTGGTGTAAAGTGCATGTACTGAGGGCAGCAGAAAGCCCAGGACTGCGCTTAGAACGCAGAATCACAGAGTTGTTAAGGCTGGAAAATCCATCCAAAACCATCTGGAATAACCCAGCACTGCCAAGCCCAGCCCAAACCACATCCCCAGGCGCCACATCTTTTAAACACTCCCAGAGATGGTGACTCCAACGCTGCCCTGAAAACCTTTCTGGTGAGGAAATCTCCCTAAATGCCCCATCTAAACCGATTCCGGCACAACCTGAGGCCCGTTTCCTCTCGTCCCTGGCCCCTCGTGGCTGCACCCTCCTGCCGGGGAGTTGCGGAGAATGAGGAGGCTCCTCTCGGGCTGGTCAGCACCGCGGACAGCGCCCGGCCGTGCCGCGGGAACGCTCCGTCCCCAGCGCGACCCTTAAAAGCCGGGCTTTTGCCTTATTTATTTAATTATTAAAACTAAATTATTAAATTATTTAAACACTAAAAATCATAATTAATTAATTATTTCCAAGAGGGCAGAGGGTGCCCCGCGCCCCAAACCCGCGGCGCGCCGTGGGCTCCGAGCGGGGCGCAGGAGGGATCCTGCTCCTCATCTCCTCCTCCCCGCAGAAACCTCGCGGCTGCCAGCGTGTGTTCTCCCACCCACAGATCCGGTGACTTCCCCGGGAAGCTCCGAGGAGTAGGCAGTGCCATCCAAGGTGGCCCGGGGAAGCGTACAACCGCCCGGAACACGCGCGTGGATGGGAGGGGACGCGACCAATAATTCTCATTTCCCCCAAACAGCTTCTCCCCTCGAGATATCACCAGCATAAAGGACAAGGAGAAACGGTTTTAAGCCAGAACGGGGTCAATTTGGAGCAGATGTAAGGAAGAGTTTTTTGCAGTGAGGGTGGTGAAATGCTGGCACAGGTTGCCCAGGGAGAGGTGGCAGATGCCACATCCCTGGAAATGTTTAAGGTCAGATTAAGGGCTCCGAGCAGCCTGGCCTAGTTGAAGATGTCCCTGCTTACTGCGGTGGGCTGGACTAAATGGCCTTTAAATGTCTCTTCCAAATGAAACATTTCTCTGATTCCAAAAGCCCACGAATGGCCACAAGCCCCAGGCCAGCTCTGTACCTGCAGGTACAGAGGACCTGCCCTCCTGTCACTGCACCGAGTTTGTGTGGGCATCTGGGATTACCAGCCCACTGTGACCATATCAGCTCTTTTCCAACAACATTAAAAGCTCAACACTGCTGCTGATGCCCTTTGGGCAACACGAGCAAGTTTCAGACTGTTGTCACAAAAGTGAACACATCTTGCTGAATTTGAACCCGACTGAAAGGCACAAGTGCTCCAGGAAGCAATTTGCACAGCAGCCTCACATCAGGGCATCCCCCTTTTCTTTCTTGTTAATCCTCTGCTCTGTAACCACCTTTTTTCCCTCATGCTTTGACTTGGAGCACCACGAGTTTGAAAGGATAAAGTGCATTAAGAGTTTTAATGCTGAGGAAGATATCAGCCTGACATTTTAATAACACTAATGCTCTGGAATTTGCAGCATTATCACTGTAGTGCATATCTCAACACCAGTCCTTCCACTGCGGCTCATACAAGCTCTACACCACATTAAACAGCACCAGTAAAGAAATCAGCCCCTTCCATGCTGCCTGAGACAATGATTTTCCAGCACCACGTGCAGAGACATCCCAGGGATTACCACCTTCCCTCCCATCGGGCTGTAGACAACTGCTCCTCACCCTCTGCCTCCCGAAGAGCTGAGCTGTGACAACCGAAGCAATGATGCAGAGACACAAACACTGCTTCTAACAGGATGTTTTTGTCTCAGCACAAAAGCAAGCCCTCTCACACGCCAGTTTCCCAGCCTGCATCTTGCAGAATCCCTCCCAATCCTTTGCTTCTGCATCCCACAGTTCAGTTCAGCGTCACCCGATTTACTCGGTCCTTTGCCTGTGTCAAGGCTGAAATTCATCCTAAATTCATCCAGTGCGTGCAAGCCACGAGGATAGGATGAAGTTTGGATGACGCAGCGAGGGACAGACGAATGGGAGGGACTCTCTTAAAAACAAAGAGGGCCATTCCTGTCCACAGAAACAGGGTGGAAGGAGATGGACCCCAACGAGCTCTGCTGTGAGGGACGGCCACTCCAGTGCCCACCACAGCTGCACAACGGGCCTGGATGGCTGCAGGAAATTTTGGGAGCTCAGGGAAAGGCAGCAGCTGCCTCATCCCTGCATGTCCTGAGTCCCTGAGTCAGCAGCACCCATAGCTTCACCTCCCCCTGCTCTCACACCTTCTGTCCAGCAAGAGGAGCGGCTAAAACTGCAAGAATCCAGCAGAGAAGGGAAACCCTCGGGTTCAGTACTGGAACATCCCTGACCTGCATCTTCTGCTGTCTCTGCTCCAGACACCAGCAAAGCTCTGGCCATGAAACACCCACTCAAGCCCTGGTTCTCCTTCCTCAGAGGAAACCAAATTCTGGCCCTTTCTGCCCCACTTTTATGTCTGAGTACAAAAAAAATACCTAAACGGGCTACAAGCATCAATCAAACCCGATGTAAAAATGTAGATGCCTTAAAAAGTTACAAGCCCACAAGTCTGTAAAAAAATACAACTAAAATGCAGCCAAAGCCCAGGCGTTTTGGGAAGTTCAGACCTAGTGATGGGAGGGCAGAAACTGCTTCCTCTGCTGGCTTTTTGAAACACACACACACTGTTCTGCAAAGCCTAATGGCAACAGGCACCAGGGGACTTTTCTGGCTTCCAAAACCCCTCTCCTGTGCATGCAGCCCACACACTGGGACTGGGCTTAATGAGCAGGAATTTGAAAGCCGACTTCGACAGAGGCTAAAAACGAGCCTAAGTTTCATGGGCAAAGTCAAACGCAAAAGTAAGTAAGTGACAGGAAGCCCGAAGAGTAAATGAGACTGTTACATCTCGTGTCTAATGAGTGACACCAGGTAACGCTGGCAAATTGCTCACCTAGAGACAGCATCAGTGAATTTCTGATGGATGAACAAGCCTTTTTTTTTCCCCCTCATCAGCGCACATCACAGTGAATGATGGAGCATGTTTTCCTGATGGTGCTGGAGATTGTCACAATCATTTGCTAAATCCGGTTCTGCCGGTAACACTGTGGCAGGAGAGCAAAGTGGTGCTAAGTCAAATCCTCAGCTGGCATAAGCTGGAAAAGCTCCCCAAGGGTCAGCCAAGAGCAGCTGAGGGGCTCCCACCCTCGGCTTTCCACAGACAGCATCCTGAGGATAATCAAGGTGCGCGAGACAGGGCGGCAGCACAAATGGGCAACGTGAAAACACTGAAGAGGCTCAGAGAGAGACGGTTCCACACGGAGAACCAAGCAGATTGCGGCCAATCTGCAGCCAGAATGAGGAGAAAACCACAACGTTTTGTGGGTGCTTCGCCCAAAAGAGGCCCTGAAAGCTCTGCCATGTCCAACACTGGCACGGCCCCTGGCCGGTGTGGCCGGGCCAGGCAGCCAGCCCTGCCCGTCACGTGGGGAAGCCTCACGGCTGAGCTGCGATGCGTAAAAGGATTTACAGATGTAAAGCCACATCTCGATAACGCTTGGAACAAATCCCTGACATTCTTCACACAGCTCTGCACTAACAGGTTAGGCTCTAGCAGAGTGGAAACGGCAGCTCCCCGCTATTTCCACGTCTCCATCCCCGTTAACTGTTTGAAGCCTTCTCCCCTCGGAAGCAAGGTGGAGCTGGCTCGGTGGAGGCAGGACTCTCCGTGCTGACAATTATTCTCCATTCAGGACTAGCCATTTGCATGCAGTTCATTTGTGATGCAGAAAAGCTTGAACCTGTCATTATTGCTTGGCATCAGTACAGTGCTGTGAAAAGACACCGCTCGGAACATGCGCACAGCGCTGCACCCTATTTTCTTTAATCTAGGCTAAAATGACAATGAGGAAAAGCAGGAGGGAGGGAGGGAGGGAGAGGAGAGTGGGGAAAGCATCGTTTCCACAAACAGGAGCGATTCTCAGACAAGCCAGGCATGGGTGCTGCAAGCAGAGCTCCAAATGTTTGTCCAGGGATGATCCTGGCCGGGTTGAAAGTGAGGGGCTACCCCAGTGCCAGGGCATGCAGGTGACATTGGTGTGGTCCCCTCTGTACAGCGGCACTACCCCCCAGGAAGGCTTCAGGAGTCACCATTTTGCTGTACAACACCCTCTGGCCAAGCAGGAGATGCCCAGGGTTCCTCCCTGACACGTGCCCAGCACAGCCTTCCCCCTGCTGTCCCCAAGCACAGAGAGATCGGGGTGGCAGTCAAGGCAGGGGAGCAGATGGAAAGCAAAACCCCCTTGAAAGCTCTGCTCCCCATGGCTGTTTCCTGCCTCTTCCCAACAAGCAGGGATCACAAACGCTTCCTCTCCAAGGGCACACTGCTGCAGTGTGTGGGGAGGGGGCAGTGCCCTCCTTTGCTGAGGGGAGGCCTGCCAGGGAACAGGGATGGAAAGGCTGACACCCTGGGGAGGCCTGGGAGACAGTGGGGGACACTGCCAGGCAGCTCCAGCCCCCAGCCTCTTCATCAGCAAGTAGTCCAGACCCCCCCACGTATGCTGATATTTGTGGCCATCTGTGTCCCGGACCGTGCCAGCGCCCAGCCCCTCAACACCTCCCGCCTCTCCCCGCTCCAGCACCCGACACCAGGCACAAAAGCACAAAAAATCCCAGCCTTGGCAGACGTGGACCAGCCCGAATGGTCAAAGATCAGCTCAAGCCCTGCCTGTAGCCAAGGCTTTAACAGCTCTGTCAGAACGTCTGTCAGGAGCTGTTCGCGCTCCGCAGCGTCTCCCTGTCATGTCAACATCCAATTGCTTTTGGCTAACAACTCGACCTCCGTGACTGCTTGTGGCGAGACACTCCAGATCCCCACCACAAGTGCTGTGGAAAAGCATTTCCCGGTGCCAGCTCCGGCCTGGAATCGGCCCTGTCCGTGCTGGGCCCTGTTCTGCCTCACCGGAGGAGACCTTTCCGCCCCCAGCCCAGCCCACTCCGGCAGGAGGCAGCTCCGCGATGCGCAGGTGATTTAGGAGCCCAGATCCCATTACGATTCATTGCCAGCAGGGAATCCAACTCCCTTGTTACCTTTCAAATGAGCAGAGCTACACATGAATATTAAACACCACCGCGTTCTAGTCCCAGAGAAAAAAAAAAAGCCAGTCTTTGAGAATCCCTCATTAAGATGCGCTGGACGCCTTGCACAGGGAGCCCGAGAGCCAATTAAGCAGGACTGTAACAACCCTAAAACGAAGCCGTGCCTCATTGGGTTCCAAGCACTTGGCGGGGCTGGCGTGGGTGCTCTCCCCACCGCGCCCTGGGTGCCCCCAGTCCATCCCAGAACACGACACCACTCCCTGATCTATCAGCCAGGAGCTGCTTCCTCCCTCCCTGCCGGGGGTGAGGCTCTCCCCAAACCCATCCCTCTTCCCGCCACCTCCTTGCCTCCTTGCTCTATTTCCAGCACCTTCAGCAAAGTTTATTTGCTGACTTTCAAACCCCTTTATTTCCACGCTGGATCAAGGTAACACGATCGGACAAGCCTGACGTGTCTCCTGACTTTAGAGGGACTCTCTCCTTCTGCTCCCCATCCTCATCCTCCCTGCTCCTGCTCAACCCCTCCTGTCCGTGCCAGCAGCCCCCGCTCAAAATCAATTTCTATATTTCAGATACAAAGGTTGTTTTGCTTGAAAAATGCAGCTGCCCTTCACAGAGGTAATAGAGAGATCAATACTAGTTACATCGAGTTTCCTCCTGAAAACAAGGAACTGCTGGCATTTTTCTCCTCCTGATCCAGCCAGGTGGGCTGAGCCTGCATCCCACCCAGCTGGGTGCCATGCCAGAAAGCCCTGGCCCCCACAGACCTTGGGAGTGGCTCCTCAAGGTCCCCTCTCCCTGCCAGCGACAGGAGGGGGTGGCGGGAAATGGAAGAGAAAATTGTGGATATAATTTATAATGCCTCATTAATTTGACAAATGCCGCTTCATGCGTGCTCTCCGTCAGCCCGTCACTGTCCCAGAAGCCACTAGATCAGCAGCTACTTCAGATGGAAAATCTACCTGCAAACCCTGCTGTTTAGAGGATGGATTAATTGCCGCCGATCCTCACGAGGCAGCTGGAGCTGTCCTGGATGGTGGCTGCTGCTCCTGCCCCCGGGCTGGGACCCCTGCACGGGGACAGGAGCTCCAGCAAGGGATGCGAACGGCGATGAGGAAGGCAAGTATCACAAACAGCTCTCAGGGAAAGCGTTTGACCAGCTGTAATAGCTCCTTACCGAGGCTTTTGTATGGAAGCAATCCCATAGGAAATGCTTCTTTGCCAAAATGAAGCTTTTGTGGAAACTTCTCATTTCAGTCACGCACTGAATTCAATTTTGTCTCCATCTGAGGGAAAGTTTCCTTTCTTCAAACCTCCCCTGCCCACAGACTGTTTGTTTCTCTACTGGAAAAGCAGTGAGATGGAAAGGGGAAAAGACACTGGGATCAGGTGGATCCTGCCTAATTCACACCTTCAGCTGCCCCCTTCCTGGGAGAATTCCATCAGCTCCCACCAGAGCAACATTTTGGGCAGAGCCAATGGGAGATGCAGGGGGCACCCAGGAATGGAAGTGATCAATCCTCCCAAAGCCAGGCAGCCCCAGCTGAAATCCAGCTGAGCCAGACTGAGCTTGTACCCACACGAACGGGCGCCCAGGATTCTAATCCCATGAGGAAAACGGGAAGAGGAGGCTGGAGAAGATGTATGTGCACAAGGCACCCTTAGCACAACTCCACTCACTCTGTGTTAAATAACTCTTCCAGGGCATGAGTTAAATGGCAGCACAGAGCAATCAGGGGACAATAAATCCCTGGTTATAAATTCTGGCACTAGGCTGAGATGAAAATCATCATCCCTGGCCGGCCACAACTGGTCCTGGCTCGGGGAGCAGGAGCCTGAGGAGCAGGCCAGGAGGGAGGAATGTCTGCTCCACTGGGAACCTCCCAGCCCCACTCAGCCTCCCCAGGGGCTGCTGCTCACTTTGTGCCCCACTCAAAGACCCCCAAACATCCCCAGGTGCTCCCTGGGGTGGCTCCAGCACAAACAGGGAATGATGTTCAGCTCAGCCCCACGGCAAAGAGACTGAATTCCCTTTCCAACCCCAGAGCTCCTGGGGTGTCCTGCTGGCCTTGTCCTCACACCCCTTCACAAACACCAGCCAAAGGGTCAGCACATTCCCAAAGGGCTTCCAGCAGAGGGAGGGATACAAGGTGTCACCGATTTACCTCGCTGCGTCTCAGCTCTGCCTGCTGCAGCCGTTATTTCCTGCAAATATATTGCACTGTGGGATGCCTGCGATATTTTATAAAGTTAATAACTTTTTTTTAATTGGATGAGTTTATAGAATCGTGCAAGCAATTAACAATAATTACGTTTAAGACACTTAAATTCCAGGATGCACCACAAACACTGGAATATTAAGCTATAAAAACCCTCAATTGTACATTCAAATTACATTAAGGGTCTGTTGGAAGGAATACACTCTCAAGTTTCAAGAGCCCCACTCTGTTCTGTTTATACGATGAGCTTACATCAGACGTCGCAGCAGCAGCCCTGGCCCCATCCTCATTCAAAGCTTGGGCACCACATGGATAAGCATGGATCCCACATGGATAACACTGCTCAGCAGCCCTGATCTCTCGGGGTGGTGAGGCCCAGGATCCAGGGAAAACACCCCCTTGGCTTTCGGCGCAGCCACGGACGCCGCCGCTCCGGGAAGGGAGTTGGACCAGCGCTTATTTCATTTTAATCACCAGGTGCCAAACTAAATTATTGATGTCGGTTCTCAGTGACAGGTAAGGCATTTTATCACCGTGCCTTTAATAATGCAGGAGCCATGATCCTCGGCGCTGAAATGTCAGGCAATTCTCAGGTTGCCCCCGCCACGCCGACGATGTTTCCCCACCCTGCCCTTCCTCGCAGCACCAGCGCCCGTCTGCTCCCCACCAGACGGCACCCGCAGCTCCCCGGTCACCCTGCCCTCCCTGAGGGACCCCTCCCCACCGCATCAGGAGGAAGCAGGGACAGCAGGAAGGTGGCCAAGTGAGGGAAGGGATGAGCAGAGCTTGGCATCTCTGAAAACCAGCCCTGCTGCAGAAGGGAAACCCCTGCCAAGCAGGGCATGTGTCCTCCCTGTGCCTCCTGCCGCAAACAGAGCCATTTCACACACCCTGGCCACCGAAAGGGACAGTTTCAGAGCCACCAAGGCTTCGGGCTGAGGAACAATAGCTGGCTAATGTCTCCATTTTGAGCACACGCAGCTGGCGCCTGCCTCCAGCAGGGAAAGGGCCTCTCCAGAGCCGGCGTGGGGAGGGGTTCTGTGGGAGGCAGGATGTGCTCAGGACGGGGACAGCAAAGATCTGGACATGGGCAGCCCTGCAGAGGGAAATGGTCATGATTGGCAGGGGCAGCTCAGGAGCCCAGGTGGGAGAGCCCACCTGAGACAGGCTCTGATCCAGCTCAGGGGACGAGCAGCAGGGCCAGCAGCCAAGCCCGGGTGACAAAAAGCAAGGGGGGTGACAGACCCAGCGCCAGGGATGAAGGGACACTGCCAGCAGGTCCCGTGCCCGGTGCAGGTGTGTCCTGTGAGGGTCAGGGGCTGGATGAGAAGAGGTGGCCAGCACCCTGCCCTGCCTCCAGACCCCTGCTGCACCCAGCACGGGTTTGATCCAGCCTTTGTATTCCAACAGCACGGCCTGACATTTACAGGGGGAAGTTTTATTCCTGCTGTAAATAACCTCTAATAGTGTAGGTCATTACACTAATTACAGAAGATAATTAATTTTCCGATTCTTGTTAGGCCGCTGCATATTCCAAGAAGAGTGCTGTTCATTATTTTCCTGTGCAATTATGACCTCCCTCTCCTTCCCCTGCCAGCCCCGCCTTCAGGATTTCAACACTTTGTCAAGTTGTTTATCATGCAGCCACGGAGCTGTTGTGAAGCTGAGGAGGCACAGGGGCTCCTCTCTGCCTCCCACCCCACCACAGGGACCACGAGAGCTCTGTGGCTGTGCTGCAGAACCTGCTCTCTGCCTCAAACGGGCCCTCAGCAAACTTCCTTGGCAACGACAGGAGCATCCCAGCAAGATCCCACGCCCTTCCCGCAGCTCCAGCCACGTGCTGGATGCAGGAGCGGCCACACACCTCCCAGAGCCATTGGGACTTGCCAGCGGCCAAGGAGGGCACAGCCCCATGGACAGCAGGAAAACCATAATCAGTTGCTTGGAAAAGCCCCCTCCAAGAGCCCGACCTGCTGGTGATGATTAATCTGCAGCAGATTGATGATGGTTCTCCCAGTGCAGCGCTTGTTACCGATCTCAGCCTGGGAGCAGAACATCTGCAGGACCTCACTGCACCACAGGGCTCGGTGTGGGGGCAGCCACCGCCTCCCACACACAGACAGCACAATAAAAACAACCTGGCACCAGCAGCTCTGGCAGCTTCATCATCCTCACCCTGCCCAGGATCGTCAAACACGACAGCAAAACACTGCATGGGGAAGGAGCTGCGGGATCTGCTCCCCTGGGAGCCAAGGAGTGGCAAGAGAAAAGCAGCTTCTCCTTGGCCAAACACCTGTGGAGAGACAGCTCTGGCTGGAGGAGTGTGGAGATCCTGGCTCTCCAGCCACGCTGTAAATCTGGGTATCAGACGGGTTTTAGTGATAATCAATTGTAATAACTAACATGGATCCCTTGGCCAGATAAGTGGAATATTATAAGTCCAGCTGCAATTAGCAGGGGCAGATGGATGGGGGCTGAGGCAGCAGTCCGGGTGTTTTCCCATCCCACCAGCTGCTCAGTGGCCACAATGCTGTTCCATTTGCCCCCCCCATAAGTTCACCATCAAACCCCCGTGGCTGCGGTAACCCGACACCCAGCACCTTGCCGGGGAGCCAGCAGAGAGGGAGGCTGCCTTCACCCGGCTCAGGTGACACGGGGAACTCGCTGTCACAGGACACTCAGCAGGTCTGAGGGTGCAGCCGGGCCTCGGCAGGGCAGCTGATAACACACACACCTGCTGTTAGAGCAGAGAGAATGAATTTTTAAAAGGCACATAAACCCCTGATGCTTCAAGGCATCAGCTGAGCGCTAAGGAGGATTAGCGGGAAATATCTCCCATGGAAAGCTTATTCCACATGAATTCCACTGAAGGGATCCTTTCATCTCCCCCTGGAGCATCTCTTCCCCTGGCCTGATGCGCCTTGGCACTTGCTGAGCTCCTGGAAGACACTGGCGGGCCGATGGCCGCCCGCAAAGGTTGACAGCTGTCTCTGTTATGATGCCTCCCTGTGACTGACACCGATGTGACAGGCAGTGTGACATGGCCCAGACAGGACAGTTATCCATCCCTGGCAGGACAGAGACGTTCCTGATGGGACAGCTGTCCCTAGGACACGCAGACACTGTGCCTGGCCCCGGGCAGGTGAGATGTGCCGTGAGGATTTGCAGCTCAGCACGCAGGTGTCGATGCAGCCCCGCACTGGGGGCTCCATGGAGCCCCACACTTCCTCACCATCTGCTTGGAAAGGGAATGACCCCCTGCCCTGGGCATTCCCTGGCAGCTTTTCCTGCCCAGCACCTCTGGGAACACTCGCCCTGCACCGCTGCGCCTACAAGGAAGCATCAGCTGCCCCTCAGAGCCAGAGGAAGGGAAAGGGTTAAAAGGAATGCCAGCTCCCCTCTCCTTTGCCTTGGAAGGAGAGGCACTGAGTGCATTAAAATCTGGGTTAAAAATGGCTCTGCTCTACCTATCTTATCTTCTTTGTACTAAAAGCCCTCAAAGAGCGGCAGGTTTTCACGCAGAATTTTCCCGTCTAATCCCCTTTTGTTAGCTCTGATACTGGCATTGCAATACAAACCTCGTCCGGGCGATTTAGGAGGGATTACACGCCCTCAATCCTACAGCATGTGGGAGAAAAATGTTTCCTCAAATCAAATTTTACACAAACCAGTATTTGAAAATAATCAAAGCGCAAATCCCCGCCGTGGGGATTTCTGGAGGGAGGCGAGTGGGGGGCGGGAGGCAGCAGGAGCTGGTGCCACCTGCACCAAGACACTGTGCCAGGGCACCCACAGGAGCTCAGAGAACTCCAAAAAATAACCCACACTGTGACCCTGGACTAGAGATGCGCAGAGACACGAGCAAAGTGAGGGCTCGGGAGCTGCTCCTCACCCCCTCCCCAGGCCAGGTGGGTGGCAAGAGGGTGTAGAAATCCAGTGCCACTCCAGCCAGGCAACACCTCTGCCTTCTGCACGGCCAAATGTGCTCTCCAGGGCCCTGCTCACGCGTGCTTGGCTCGGCTTTCCCCATGAAATATTGCTGGTGCTGCTCCTGTAATATATATGTCACAGATGCAACCTCATTTTATTGATCTCTCCTAGCTGCCGGGATATCCGTGGTGGAATTAATACGTCTGTAACACCACCAAAAAAAAAAAAAAGAAAAAAAGAAAAAAGAAAAAAAAAAAGGAAAAGCCCATCTGACAGTTTCAATTAAGGAAGCGTGAAAAGCGATTTGCGTAAGAGGCTGGGGCTTGGCGGGGGAGAGCGGGGCAGCCCGCGGGCAGCGCGGCTGTACACTCACATCTGGGTAAGTGAAGTGATTTCCTACAGGAAGTGATGGAGGCCAGACCCGAGTCGGGGCCGTGGCCGTCTCCGCCTGACGAGCCCCCCAGCCCGCCCCGTGCCCGCTGTGCCACCGCGGCACCCGCCCCGACAGCGGGGCACAAGGAGCCAGGGAGGTGCCACAGCCCCCGGAACGCCCGGGATAACCTCCAGGAAAGCTGCGTCCAAACTAAGCATCAGAAAACAGAGCAAACACACTTTCCTGCGGAGCTCCCTGCTGCCAAACTCCTTCCCTGCGCCACGCCAGAGCCCCCAGACACCCTGAGCATCCTCAGCGCGCAGCCCCTTCGCTGTGCGCTGGGAAAAGCCAGCGCAGGCACTGGGGGAAGCCCGGCACGCTGCCAGGGGATGCCCAGGTGACACAGCTGTCCCTCCCCAGGCACTCCAGGAAGGGCGGCAGGGAGCGGGAGGGCCCCGGGATCGTGGCACTTGTCAAGCAAAATTATATCCCCACGTCCATCGGCTCCCGCCGGGCCCGCGGAGAGCTGTGAAATATTCATGTTTCTGCCACTCATAGGAGAAGGTCCCTCAGTGCTTCCCCTGCTCTGCCCAGCACTTGGGAGCAGAGTCAGGGAGGGAAGGAGGGAGGGAGCGCTGCCAGCTCCGTGCCCTTTGCATCCAGGTGCCACCAGCTGTCCCAGGTCCTTTCAGGCTTTTCAGCTCCACTCTGAAGCAGAGTGGAAATCCCAGATGAGCAGGGGATTTGGGGCATTCCTGCCATACACAGTCCCCTACAAACCCAGATCCCAGCTACAAATGCAGATGCACTGCATCAGCTCATTTCTCTCCCCTTCCCCCTGATTTGGGGCAAAGCTCCTAACTCCACCATAAAATTAAAAGTCGTGTGTCCAGATAAATCAATTAAGACCTTGTTTGCAACACCTACAGCTCAAGTCCCTCTGATCCAGGGTCTGGCCAGCTGTCAGAACATTTGGCTTCTTCTCAGCAGGACACACAACAACACACAAGTGCTTAAAAGCACTCATCTACCAGAGTAAAGCCCCTTCCTAATCCACTCCCCCGCTGAATGTGGGGCTGCCGGGTGGTCTGCAAAGCTGCTGACCCCCAGAAGAGGGGAGGACAGCCTGCTGCCCCCGGGAAGAGGAGGAGGGGGAGCAGAGGGAGCTGCTGGGAGCCCCTCTCGTCCAGCTGGGTTTCCTTAGGAACCTGCGATTCCCCCCAGCTGCCCTGAGCATCCTTTGCCTCCAGCAAGCTCCTGCCCAGCAGAACTTTGCCACATCTGGATGCTGCTCAGAGCATCACAGAGTGCTGAATGGGTCAGCCCAGACACCAGGGGCAGAGAACCAGCCCTGCCCATCCCCTCGAAGCTGGGCTGGCACTGCAGGCTGCCAACGTGAACCCCCTGTGGTACCCAGGACTGCTCATCACTGCTGCCAGACCAGGAGAAATAAAGATGCAGGTGAATTAGAAATCAAACCTCCTGTGGAGCTGGCTGGCTCTCCTGAGGCACAGCAAATGAAAACTCCCTCCCCAGTTTTCCCTGGACTCCTGCAAACCAGCTGCTGCTCACACCAGCGCTGAGCTCAGAGCACTCGGGTGCCTTTGGCTTCCACACCCCAAACAGGGCCCACACATCTCCCCTCAGGGCATCCTCTCCCTGGTTAATGCTCTGGAGTTGGGTTCAGGCAGAACAAAACGACCCAGAATCACACCTGGAGGTGCCAAAACCAGCCCTGCACCTGGGCAGGGTGAGAGTGGGGATCTCAACATGCCAGGTTTTGGGAATCAGCCTGAAAACCTGGACTCCTACACGAGCCATGAGCTCAAAAGCTCCAGACCTGCTGCCTCCTCTCCTTCCTTAAACCCATGATTAAAACACAGCTTTACAGCTTTAACACTTCCAGGGAGTAAAGCCGATATTCCCTGAATCCGTGGCCATTCCCTGCATCCAGGCACACCTCCCCTGGGAGCCCAGCTGCTCCAGCCTTCACAGGGAGCTCCCCAGCATCACCAGTGCTTTCACACCTCTGCACAGTGCACCCACAAGAATTCCCTTAGTTTCAACAGTTTCATCTCCTTCCCTTCCCTCAAGTCTGCCCTGTGAAGCTTCCTGTGTTGGACTCCAGGGATAAAGAAAAAAAAAAAAGGGGGAGAGAAAAAGGTAAAACACAAGAACAGAAAATCCCACAACAAAACAAAAGAAAAAACCCTCACAACAAACTACGTCCCTCCTGGCAAAACCCAGAGCGCCGCTTACACAACATCTTTACTCGCTCCATTATTTATAGGGCAACTGAAACATTTATCCCTACACAGAACTACCCAGGTAGCAGTGGAAATCCTCCTGGAAGAGGTAACTCCATGGAAATCCTCCTGGAAGAGGTAACTCCATGGAAATCCTCCTGGATGAGGTAACTCCACAGACAATCAATAAGCAGGGCAGCAAAGTTGCTGTTAATTATGCTTGCTGGGAACTCTGTCCCGCCCCAGCACTGCCTCTTTCTTCAATCAAGGAGAAGAAACGTTGGCTGCATGAAATAAACCCCATCCTCAGCACTGGCAAGGAATTCGTTTCAAAGTCAAAGCCATCAGTTTCCAGAAGTTCACATCCCAAACCAGCCAGTCCCAGACCCTCAACACTTTCAGGGCCACAGCTTGGAGTTGGTTCACAGGGACAGGAGCTCCCTCACAACCAAGATTTTTCCCATTGAGCCCAACCCTTTCCAAAGACATTGAGCCTGACCCACCCCATCTCAGAGACCAGGAAAAGCTGCCAGTGGCTCTTGGCAAAGCCTGGTGGCACTGCCATGCTTTTATCAGCACAAACAGCTGCACCCCCTGCCCCACAAACATCTTTTTGTGGCCACGGATCTCAGGGCAGGATGAAGCAGTTACTGATGGGTTATGGGCAGCTGGAGCCCGACTGTCTCAGGGTAAGGCTAATCAATGGTAGGTCATCAATAGGCCAATCAGTCACCTCTGCTCGGAGCTGTGTCCCAAGGAGGCCCAAATGCCATTACTCGTATTTTGGGTCAGACCCCAGTGCTGGTCCCCAAAGGCATGGCTGGGTTTAGGGCAGTGTAATCTGCAATTCGGGGCACACAGCACAGCCAGAGCTCACAGCTGGGCCTGCCCTTCCTGCGAGGAGCAGAGTTAAAAACAAAATTAAATTAATACAGGCCAGAAGCCAGCTCGGTGCGGGCTCGGGGAGGGTGCTGCAAACCAGGGCTGTGGGGAGCGATGCACCCGTGAGAGAGGACAGCTCTCTCCTGGAGGACACGGGGCTGTGCCGTGGTGCCAGGCAGGAGCAGAGCCACGTGCCCTCGAGTGACAGTCCCTGCTGCACTACCAGGACAAGGCAAAGGTATCCCTGTGCCCAGGAGCTGCACTGTCAGCATCCTCAGCAGCCTCCTCCCTTCCAGGTGCCAGCGATGGCCGGCGTCCCAGGACCAGCAGGACACGCCATGCTGGAGGTCTCTCCTGCTTTAATAGGATCTGTCGTCTGGCAATCTAATTTGATCGAGGAAAACTAATGAAAACAGGCCCTGGTCTGCAGCACGGATTAGCCCAATCAGCCCAGAGTGGCTACTTTATTGTTCAGCTCCCTGGCACCAGCTGTGCCTGTGTGCAATCAGCCCTGAGAGCCATCAGGCTGCATCCGCCCCAGCTGCCCCAGCAGCCTCCAGTCCCAAAGCTCCGGGGCAGGGGGTGCTGGGGTGCAGGGCTGTGACACCCACGTGCAAATCGGGCACAAGGACAAGCACGGATCCCACTGATAAGGAAGCATCTCCACCAGCACAGGTTTTCATTAGCTTTAAGGGATGTCCCTGGGTTAAAACCAAATCCCATTAGTTAAGGGAACAGCGTGTCTGGTGCTGCCTGCCCGTGTTGTGAGTGCCCAGAGGTATTAATGGGGCATTGTGTCCCATGACAAGGCTCATCTGTCCCCTCCAGACCCCAGTGTTGGGTCCCCAGGGCTCAGAGAAGTGGAGCAGACCCACACAGAGCATCACAGAGTCACCCCAGAATGGTTTGAACCTTAAATATCATCCAGTTCCACCCCCTGCCCTGGGCAGGAACACCTTCCACTATCCCAGGTTGCTCCAAGCTCTGTCCAACCTGGCCTGGAGCAATTCCGAGGATGGGGCAGCCACAGCTTCTCTGGGCAATGTGCCAGTGTGTGGAAGAGGGAGGTGGAAGAAGATAGGAGAGGGAAGAAAAGTGTGGAAAACATCCAGACTGTGGTGGTCCTGAGACTCCTCATGTGAGGACCTCCCTGGCAGCATGAGCACAGGTCCTGGGTGGGTCCCTGCCCAGGCTGGCACTCAGGCAGGCACAGGGTGGGAAAATACCTGTACCAGCAGGGGCTGTCTCCTTCTGCCTGCACACATTTGCTCGGCAGAGCAGACACAGCAGATGCTCAGACCCTCAGCCCTGCACGTTCAACCACACGCACTCGGGCGGCGCCAGGACCCGTGTGATGACCAGAGGTTGTGGCATCTGTTTGTGGCCACCATCCAAAGGGTGCCACACACCGGGGTCAGGACCACGAGTCCCGGCCCTGCTCCACACACACGGGCAGAGCAGGAGGGAGCGCTGCTGGAGACGATGCTGGCACCGTGGGCAGGACCTCGAGATGTCTCACCGGGGGTGACAACACAGGGCACCGGGCACAGCCACCTCCAGCAGCACCTGGGGCTGGGCTGAGTCCCAGGGCAAGGGCCACATGTGCTGGCAGCTCAGGGGGGTTTCTCAGCCTCTCCCCAGCCCCAAGCCAGTCCTCTCCCCACACATGGGATGCAAACCCAGGATGGCAAAGAGGTGGGAGGGTTTAATGGACAGGGAAACTCTCCAAGCACTCAGTGCTGACAGAGAAGAGTGAAGCTTTAGGAATTACAGCCCTGAGCCACCTGGGACACACACGTATTGACTTAGACCCGAGACTTTAATAAGGCAGCTAACAGCATTGCTTTTACATTCATCCCTCTTACAAGCTGAACATGCCCAGGACAAGTTCATGTTCCAGCTACAGCGCTCGCCGGGCTCAACTGAGGGATTACCCAGTCTTGTAGCTACAGCTCACTCCTCTCCCCTTTCTTCCCTCTCTCTGTTCTGCCTCAGTGTCAGGTCAAACAGCTCTTCCCTCTCCATGTTTTGCTGTGTGCTCTGCCTGCAGATCACACACCTGCCCCAGGTGAGATGCTCCTGCCCTCTCCTTTTGTAGCTGCCGAGGAGCAGGGCGCACATCTTTTCAAGTCCTTTTAAAGGATTCACCTAAACATTTCCGTCACTGCCGGATGGGCCAGGAAAGCTCCCCAAAAATTCCGCACCTGCGCTCCAGAGCCACTCGCGCTGACACTGCCAGCACGGCTCAGCAGATTAATGTCACCACTGCACCACACAAATGTCTGCTGATGGAGAAGTGATGGCAAAGGGCAGGAGGAGACTTTGCACGGACATTAACAGAGGCTGGAGTACATTAATATTATCGACGGGCTGTCAGCGAGGCTAAAGAGGCTGTGCCAGCCCCGAGCAGGGGATGGAGGCACGGCAGTGGTGTGGGGACACAACAGTGAGTTCACCAGCTGGGACTGTAGGGTGCTGGGCAGGAGGGGAGCGGTGGCAGCGCACAAAGACGGTGGCCTTGGGAGCGGGGCTGTGGGGACACACGGCAGAGGGGCCGGAGGAGAGGGAGGCAGCCTGCGAGTGCCCTGACCCGTGAAGGAGTGGCCCCGGGAAGGCCCCTCGGCCGCCCACATGCTCGCTGTCAGCTCCACGCAGGCCGCGGCCCTGATGCCTTCGCCTCCCCCTCGCCAGGCTGCCCGCAGGGGATGGAGGGCGATGCTCGGGCACAGTGGCATGCTCTGGGGGGGCACCTCCCCGTGCCCACCGGCCTGGGGACACATGGGGGACACCACATCCCCGTCCTGCCCCGTCCCTGGCAGCCCCAGCTTCAGGCGACGGCGCCGTGCCAGCGGCAGAGCGCGGTCCTACGGCAGCGCTGAAATACGGCAGTGGGAAGTCCCCTACTGCTCCCTGTGTAGCATTTTATCTTAATAACATTTTATCTTGGATGACAAGCCTGTATAATGTGGTTTAAAAGCCACGGCTACGCTGACACCAGAACAGGGGGAAGGAAAAAAGCTCTTTTCTCCCGTCTAATACATTTGCTGAGGTCACAACTTGCGAACCTCTCGCTGTATCTCGCTCGCCAAGCTGGGAGCTGCTTTGTAGAGTGGCTCAGAGGCAGCGGCAGGAGCTCAGCCCTGCTCCTCCCTCCCGCTCAGGGTTCCGGCTCCAAAGGCTCTGGCTCTGGCTTCCCTTTGCAGTTTTGGCTGGGGGAGGTCTTTTCTCCCCCCCCTGCTCCGTGCAGTGAGTGCTGAAGGCTTTGAAGGAGGAACTGCCAGGCTTTGCTGCGGCCCAAGGCTGGCGGGAGGCTGAGTCCCACGGAGTGCCCTGCCTGCTCCACCTGCTCGGGGTCAGGAAAAGCCACCTGCAGCAGCCTTTGCACAGCCCAGACTGCCTCCAACACAACACCACACCGGCCATCCCACGGCCACCACGTGGGCCACCACTCCTGCAGAGCCCTGCAGCCCTGCAGCACCCAAATTTCCCGGGCACGGTGTCCCTGCTGCGGCAGGCACCGCAGCGGTGCTGCACGGCACAGCAGCGTTAGGGAGACAGCTATTCTGGTCTAATTGCCAGTGGTTCACAGCAAACATGGCAGCCTGTGCTCGGAACAGAACCGCGGAATCGCGCTAGAGACAAAGGATGCCCAAAAGAGTAAAAACGAAATTAAACCAGAGAGGGGACAGCAGCACACAGCCAGGTTGATTTGGGGAGGGAGAAGACACCGACCCAGCAATGAGGGTTAAGAGACACTGACCCAACAATGAGGGTTAAGCTCGTCTTGTGAGAGCTAATTTAAGGTCAGGCAAATCCTGCTGACAGATTATTTTTCACCTAGAACATTCAGATTGGTGGCTCGGCCACCACTGCGCAGGAGGCCTTGGAGAGCAGCTGGAGGAGCTGCTGGAAGTGCTGTGGGCCAGGCTGGAGAACAGGACAGCCCTGTCCCTGCCCAGGACCATGAGCAGACCCCTGCTCCACGCTGGAGTCCCCCTTACACCAACAGCAGCCAGAGCAGCCTGGCAGCTTTTGCCAAGACCCAGGCAAATCCCACCCTGTGCAGCCACTCTGGTGGTGCCCCAGGAGGGAGTGGAGTCTCCCCCCACCCCAGGCTGTCACTCTGTCACCTCTGCTCTGCTGTGACAGACAGACAAGCCCCAGCTCACAGGACCATCAATTATTCACACGCACTATTTCTGAATATTGATGTTAAAAGCAAATTCCTGGCTTGCCCCTCGCCTGCACCTCAAAGGGATTTTCACGCCACAAGGACCCACATTCCTGAGCAGCCATCGGGGGGGGAGGGACACCTGGAGGGACTGTCACTGCCACCAGCAAGATCTGCTGGCATTGGGGCTGGGGTCTGCAGTTCAGGGTGGGATAAAAATCCCTGGGACTAGGGAACAACCCATCCCACCCCTGAGGGATTCAGCCCAGCTGAAGGAGCAGGGAGGAAGGCTCAGAGAATGAAAGGATGTGTTTGTCAGAGACAAAAGGAGCTTGCTTNTGTCACTGCCACCAGCAAGATCTGCTGGCATTGGGGCTGGGGTCTGCAGTTCAGGGTGGGATAAAAAAACCCCGGGACTGGGGAACAACCCATCCCACCCCTGAGGGATTCAGCCCAGCTGAAGGAGCAAGGAGGAAGGCTCAGAGAATGAAAGGATGTGTTTGTCAGAGACAAAAGGAGCTTGCTTCTCCCCCTCACTCATTCACAAGAAAATATTTGTAAACAAATGCTTCCTGCTTGTGTTTATCCAACTTTGAGAGACTTCAAATGGAAGCCTGCTCCCCATACCATATCATTACCCTTCATTATTGTAATTTTCCAGGCTTTAGGTGGCTGGAGAAGGAAAACACAGGATAATGCACAGCTCAGAAAGCTGCAGGAAGTTAAACTGGGAGAGAAGCAAGCCCGAACAACCCAGTGACACCAGGCCCACGTGGTGGGCACTGAGCATGCAGATCCAGCACAGCTCCTGCACCCAGGGCAGGAGAGAAAGGGCGATTCTGTCCCTTTGTGCCAAGAAAAACCAGCCAAGTGTCACAGCCATGGACACCTTGACTGGCCCTAAACACCAGGATGTTCCAGCTGGATGCTTCTCCAGGCTGGAGAATCTCAGCCAAGCCATGCCAGACCATCCTTACTCAAAAGACCTTTCCTCCCTTGGCCTAAAGGTGCTCTGGTGGTGAATTGAGTGTCCACTTATCATCAGCAGGTGCTGGAACAACCAAAGCACAGCTGATAAATGCCAGCAGGAAAGGAACACTCTTGAAACAGGGAAGGGCTCCAAAAGGAAATCTCATTTGTACATCATTGCCTTGATATCTCAGCATTTTTTACTTCACAATTCTGTTTTATATAGCCCTGTTTATTGCACTGATATCTCATCCTGCAGATTCATCTCGGATCATCGTTAAGGTGCCTCCCCAGCTTGCAGAGATGCCTCTGCTTGTCGTAAAACTCTATGTTGAAATTTCAGATTAATTAAAAGCTGTAAATTGCAAAGCCAGATGCGATAACTCAAATCTTCACCCTTCCAAAAAAAAAAAAAAAAACAAAAAAAACAAACCCCAAACAAAATCAAAATCAACCAAAAACCAGGAAAACGAGAGAAGTGTGAAAGTCTCTTGGTTTATAGCATGGCTGTCCCCCCTGAGATGGGTTCAGCCCAAAGCCACGTCTCTCCATCCTCACTGTGACCCAGCCAGCGCTGCCACCGCGGGTCCCCAGGGACACCTCGCACGTGGCAGCGAGTGACACGCACAGCCCCGCTGTCCCTTCCCAGTGCCACCCCAGCCGGGCCGGTGACACTGCTGCCGTTCAGAGCGCAGGGAGAGACGATGCCAAAGGGCTCCCGGGCAGGAGGGGAGCCCGTGGCCCCCCAAAATCCCGCCTGACCAGGCTCTGCTGCCCCGGGAGCCGGGGCGATGCCGGCGGGAGCAGCTGCGGCAGCGCAGAGAGGGGACAGACGCTGTCCCCCCCAGGGCTGGGGACGCTGCTCCCCGTGCCCAAGGACATTCAGGCAGCCGTGACCACCATCTGCTCGCTGGCAGCACGGGCCAGCTCGGGCTCCAGCGCCGCAGCATCGCCGAGCGCAGGCACGGGGGTCAGCCCCTGCCTTCCCGGTGCTCCACTTGCACCCCTAAAACCACCCCGAGAAGAGGAAGAGGAGGTGTTTCCTCCAAATCCCCCCAGTTTCCAGCTGCCTGCAGCTCTCCTGCAGGCTGGTTGGACTGGTGCTCCTCCTGCTGCCCGCATCCCACCGCTCCTGGGCGCTCCAGGAGCGGGGCAGGCAGCAACATCCCTCCCTTGCCGAGCTCCCGCTCACTGCAGATCTCTTAATGCATTTCTTGGCCAAGGGTGAGGAGATTAAACACTCTGTAGAAGGCGAGCTGACACAAGCTGACAGACCTGAATCTTCTGCACATGCATAAGTGCCAGTCCTCATCACAAGGATGCTCGTTTGCCAGCCTCATACCTATCGCTTGGGCTGGGAGTCAATCTAAATAAAGCAAATGCACTTGTTCTGAGGGGGAGAGGCAGTCGCTGGGCTGTCATAAGGTTGAACTCAGCTGGCATCATTCTAAAGTGGAAGGTGCTGCAGGAGCAGAAAGCAGAGGGTTTCCAGCCTCCCAGGAGCGAGAGGAAGGGAGTCTTGCTTTGCTGGAAAGCAGCTGAGCCAGGAGGAACCATCAGCCCCAGGCCCACGGCTGTGAGGAGCTGGGCTGTGGAGTCACAAAATCCCAGGATCACTGAGGTTGGAAAAGCCCTCCGAGATCCTGGAGTCCAACCTGTGCCCGACCCCCACCTTGTCACACTCTGAGTGCCACATCCAGCCCTTCCTTGGACCCCTCCAGGCACTGGGACTCCAAACCTCCCTCGACAGCCCTATCCACGTGCCAGAGGTGAGAAAAGAGCAAAGCCTGGCTCGTGGCTGACTCCTCCTGCTCCCCTGAGCCAGCCCTGCCACGACAGCAAATTTCCCCTTATTCCACTCTGACACAGAGCCCAGCCACCCCCAGAGACTCAGAGATTGGTTTGGCTTAGAAAAGACCTAAAAAATGATCCGGCTCCACCCCCTGCCATGGGCAGGGACACCTTCCACTAGACCAGGTTGCTCCAAACTCCATCCAACACTTCCTGGGAAAGAGGATCTACAACTTCTATCCCTCTCCTTCCCTCCTACCCTCCAGCGCTTGGTTGCAAGGATTAAGACTCATTTCCAATGAAGTTTTCATTATTTTCTGCTCTCCTTCTTTATTCCCCAACTCATTTGCATTACAAAAAAATTAAACAAAAGCTGCTTTTTTTGAATCTCCACTCATTACTCCCATTACATTTGTTAACATCATTATCTTCAGCTGAAGATGGCAACTATTATCAAATGTTGCAGAGCTGCTGCAGACCTCTTGCTATATTACTCTGGAAAATTGCTTTAATGCTTATGCTTTTAGTGGTTTGAAAAAACCAGCTATAGCATTAGAAGCCATAAAGAAGATAAAAAAGTGCATCATTCGATAATAAGTGCGGTTTTTTTCCCCCTTTACACTGAAATATAAATACACGGAGGTAATGTAAGATGCAAAAGCTCTTCCTCCTCTTCAGTGATCCAGCACAGACCCTCTGATCTGACCCTCATTGTCTCTCCCTCCAACACTTTTCTTCAGGAAAAGTTATTATAATGAAAGTTGTGATCAAAAGGAAATAACTCTAAGGACAAAATAGTTCAATTTTTCCAGATCTTGGCAAAATATTTCTGGGAAAGGAGAAGGGCCCAGGGCTTGGGTGCTGAATCCCTGGATTTAGCAGGGAAGGAAAGCCCCAAGGGACAGAGCTGAGAGCGCAGGGCAGGCTGAGGTGGCCCTGGCAGAGGGAGGGTGCTGAGGAGGGGTCTAATGACAGGGATGTGTCTCAGGGTCCCACTTCCAGCTGGAAATCACCACGGATAACACCTGGGACACTGGTGGTGTCCTTGCTCAGCTTGGCTCAGCTTGCTGGGAGGGCGGTGGAACCAAGGAAAGAGGATCAAAAAAGAATGAGCTAAACACGAGCATGTGGAAGCTGGAGAGGCAAGACTTGGCAGGGCAGAAGGGAACTGGAGCTGGGCCCTCCAAATCTCCCTTCCAAGGGAATGAAGGGTCCCCAGGGTCACCAGAAAAACAAAACAGACAGAAGAAATCCTTCCCTGTGAGGGTGGGCAGGCCCTGGCACAGGGTGCCCAGAGCAGCTGTGGCTGCCCCATCCCTGGGAGTGTCCAAGGCCAGGTTGGATGGGCTTGGAGCAGCCTGGGATGGTGGAAGATGTCCCTGTGGACTCTGCTGGCCCTCACCCAGGCTGTTCCAGCTCCGAGGATGGGACAGCACAGCTCAGGAGCTGGGACCATGCACAAATCCCACTCCAGCATGGCCAGGGCTGATTTATGGCAGCTGCAGGGGAGGTCAGAGCTCAATAGGCTTTCATCGATCAGTTAATTAAATCCAGGCAAAACAAACATAATGAACGCAAAACTTTACAGCCCCTGCCATGGGTTCAGGTGCAGCTGGAGCTCAACCCACCCATCTTCTCTCCTAACAAGCCAGGGCAGCCTGGGCTTTTGAGGGAGATCCGGACCCCGCTCCGGAGCGGGCAGGATGTGCTGCACTCCTGCCTGCAGCACAAATAATACTCCTAAGAGGAGCAAACTGCCAAAAGTGAGGCGGCACAGAGGTGGCTACACCCTGGCAGAAGGGAGCCCAGAGTGTGTCTGTCCCCAGCACAGGCCCTGGCACGCTCGGAGGGCGGCACACGAAGCGTGGCACCGCAATGACCCGCTTTAACCACGCGCCCATGCAAAACTCACACTGCCCCTGCTGCAAGTTCACGCTTGGTCACACAGCCCACGAGACCCACACAAAGAGACTGAAATTATCACTTTGTTTTCCATCAGGCTTTTGGTGTTGATTTAAGCTGCCCAAACAAATAATTACGGTCTTATCTCCATCACGCAGCAGCATTAGCTGCAATTCACCATTTTTAGTTTGTTTCGGGCATTGTGTATGGATATATGGATAAATAAAGGAACTCAGCTATTCCCATTTCGCAGGGCCTGGCATTGCAAGATGGGCATTTGGTTAAATCTACTCTTGACTAGAACAAAAACGTAACCTCCAAAGAACTCTGCAGGGAAGAGAAACACGTTTGTTTGTGTGTTTTTAACAGCTTCAAGAAACGAGACCAGCAGATCTGCAGAGCTGAGGTGCAGAAATGATGCTCAGTGGGGGCACACAGGGGTGTGGTCCAGACCCTTCCCTCCTCCCCAGCCTCGGGCAGGAGATCCCCTACCAGATTTCCAGCTGTGGTTATGCAGCTGCAAACTGGAGCCAGAGCGCTCGGCACCCGGGGCACTGGAAGAGCCAAAACCCGGAGAGCCAGGCCGGAGTTAACTATAACTCACAGGCAATTCCCAGATAAGACACGACAGGTTATGCCAGAGCTCTGCCAAGAAAGATCACGGAGATGATTATGAAGTTAATTCTTGACACCGCTGGGCGCGTGTTGAACAGCCAGCGTGCACAATGGCCATAGCTCCTGTTTAAACACCGGGACGTGCCAGGATGTCGGATCGATTATACAACAGCCGAGTGCAGGGAGCAGTGCTAAGCACATGGAAGTGGTCCAAGGTGCAGAGAGAGTTCACCTGGGGAAGGAGGGCAGCAATCACCTCCCTGGAAGGAGCGGCGTGGCTTGAACCCCGCCTGGCGAGGGGAAATCCCACCTGGGCACCCACAGCCGGGCACCAGCTCTCGCCCAGGGGGTGCTTCCCGAGCCCTGCTGCTTGCGAGTGCTGGCGCCGTGGCACAGCTTTGCTCCTGGGATCCGCACGAGTGTGAAGCAAGCTGTGGAAACATCAGCGCTGCTCCGCGCTCGGGAGGCGGCTGCGAAACCGCAGCGCCAGGCGCCAGCACAGGGGCTCACAGGGCCGGGCTGCACGCACAGCACACGGGCTGTGGGTCACAGGGGACACGGGGGACACACGAGGGGCACCTCCAGTGCTGGCCCCAGCTCCTGCTGCCCGCAGCACGCTGCTCCTCCCCGGTGCAAAGCACAGCTGGTCTGCGGGGAGAAGCAGCTCCAAGAGGTCAGCCGGGAGGTGAAGCAGGGTCTGGTGAATGCAAAGCCATGACCAGCACGGAGTTTTCATCTCAGCCACCAGCAAAACCCCACAGGGATGGGGAAACACAGACCTGTCCTTGTCCTTACTCCCCAGGGATGGGGAAACACATCCCACCCTTCCCCTTGACCAGCACAGGGATGATCTCCACGCCTGCACCACCATTTGCTTCCCCAGCCCCTTGACAGCATCTAGAGCCCTCCACGGTGCCAAGCTCCAAGCACCAGGCTGGCTTGGGCAAGAGAAACCACTTGTCCTCAAGCTGAGTCTGCCTGTGATGGGCACCCCTCACTAGGGATGCCTAGCACGGAGGGAAGAGCGGGCACGGGGAGGATGGGGAGGGGCGACAGCACTCAAGCAAAGAGGACCCAGCTGGTTGTGACATGCTCAGCCACGAAAAATTATAGTTTTAAAGCTGCTTTCAGTGGAAAGACCCAGAACAGGCAACGGAGGCTCTGGAAAGGAATATTAAACACTGCAGAAATAAAAGGTATTGCTCAAGAGAAAACATAACAAGGCTGAAACCCAGCGTGGTGCAGCCTTCAGATGAAATGGAGATGAGCTGCGAATGAATTGCTCCCTCTTAAGGGAATTTCTGGCTTTTTAAGGAGGGAGGGCACACCCGTCCTTCCCGGCCTCGCCGAGGGGTGAGGGCGGGGTGGGGGTCCAGAGATGCTCTCCAGGGCATGTGGAAGCTCCCTGTCCCTCCATGCCAGGGAATAGAGCTCCCGCTGGGCCCTGCCATCCTCTCCATCACTGCAAGGGCCAGCTGGGCACCATCCCACCCCGGGCAGGCTCTGCGTGCAAAAAAACAGAGACCAGGAGTCAGGGCAGAGCCTGGAGCTCCTGGAGCACAGCCAGGGGAGGGTGGTCACAGCCCCAGGGGCGTTTGGACAGCGCTCCCAGGAACAGGCTGGGATTGTTGGGACCAGGACATTGATGGGTCCCTTCTAAATCGGAACATTCCACAATTCTGTGATCCCCTGCAGATGCCCCAGCGCTGCACAGGTCCTGCCATAGCCCAGCCTCTCCACGTGCCCCATTTCCTGGTGACATGCTACACGAGGATCTCAGTTCCCAGTTAAAAATAACACCAGTTTCTAACCCTCGAAGGTGCAGAAAAACGTGACCTCTAAAAATCCCGAAACTGAAAGGCAAAGCAAATGAGTCCCAAATTTGTCTACGCTATAAACGTCAATTTCTTTTTGAAAGAAATGAATGTTTTTGATGAATGTTTTCTTGAATGCCTGCTTTTGGCAGTGCTGCCATCTGTGAAAAATCTCTGCCACGCTCGCTATTAAGATTTCATTTCCAAGAAGAGCTCATAGCTGCTTTAATAAATGGTTAAAAGATTGTCAGGGGTCCAAAGGGCCAGCAGCTTGTTTACCACAAGTGGCTTCTGTCACCAAGCAAAGCACCTTTGACTGATAAGCTTAGAGCCCGCCAGATCACACGCAGCTTCCTCCCAGCCCTCAGCGAGCCGCACTTGGAGAAGCACTTTAGCAATGTCGGGCACTTAGGAACCTAATCCCTATCGACTCTGAATGAGATTTACAGTCCTGAATGGCCAGCTCGCCTCGGAGAGGTCCCTGGGTCACGCCGAGCCTTGCAGAGGTTTCACCCCACACCCCCCAGCCATGGACTGGCCTTTTAACAGCGCTCATGAACAAAAAAGCACAAATCCTCACCCGGGTGAGCCCCCGGGGCGCACTGTGGGCTCTGAAGCAGCACCAAAATCCTTCAGAAGGGGTAGAGGGCACATCCAGCAGCCCCAGCCTGGGCTGTGCCCACCAGCCTGGCATGGGGAGGCCCTGCAGACACCAGAGCCAGGGCAGCCCACCCCTCTTTAGGGCTGCAGACCCCTTGTCTGAGGTGTCACAGGCAGGGACAGGGACCCCAGGAGCCTCCCCGGAGCGTGTCAGCACCAGGGCTCCATGGATTATGAAATGGAGTCCTGAAATGGCTGGTGTATTTGTAGATCCTCTGCGTGACTGAATCAAGAGGAACAATAAGATCTTTTTCCAGATTCGGCAAACATCAGTATAATAAAAAAAATTAATTATATGCTTGAACACATGCACCAGAGCAATGCCCTGTATTTTCTCCTAATTGTTCTCCAAGCCTTGCAGAGCCACATTTAAATAAAAATGAAGCAGTTATTTAAACCGCAATTAAAGATGGAGCAATTTATTTTTAAACTTGAACTCTCGTCAGCAGAGCAGGAGGGGAGGAAGGGGGGCTGCACTGGGACCCCTGGTCCCACACAGGACAGGTTCCACTGGCCACTGGAGCCACACTGCTCCAAGAAGGAAGGCAGAGAAACAGAGCAGAGACTTCCAGCAGCCCCACAAAGGGGTGCTGGCTGCTTCCTCCCCATCCCACAGCTGCTCCTCACTGGCACAGGCCACAGCAGCCCATCCCTGACCTCCCAACCCCGGTGCTGTCACATGAAGGACGAGGATTTGGGTGGTACCCCCTGGGAAGGCTTAGCCCTGGCTCCACAGCCAGGATCAGCTCCTCCCCATCTGATGGGTGGGGTGTTTTGGGGGGCATCTGCACCAATGGGCTCCTTCTCTTCCAACCAGGGACTCATTTTTTTCCATCCAGGTGCCACAACGCCAGGTTCTGCACCCAAAAACCAGCCCTGGGGACTCAGCTCTGCCTGTCCCAGACAGGTGACTGCCAGCCAGTGTGCCATGCCTGGAGCAGGGAGCACCCTCGAC